>JAHWFO010031492.1:0-98766 GCA_023313115.1 Rhysida immarginata | reverse complement strand
GCAGTCAGTGTCGCCGGAAATCACCTTAGGAATCGATTTCCGTGACACTTGTACATTACTTCCCTTCATTCTTAATCTCAGAATATCCCGTCGCAGCGTTACTTGCATCTGACCCTAAGAAAAGGCTTTCTTTATTGCCATACCAAAGTCCACCCATGTAAGCTGTGGATGTAATGTGACATACTCCGTAAACCAGAGGAACGCTTCACCTTTTAAGGAACCGGGCACAATGTTGATACAATTGACAATGGGGATACCTTTACATTTGGCTATAACTTCGAATTGTTTCACAATTAGACTAGCGTTATTGTTTCCCATGAAACAGTGGAAAAGGTATGTTCTCTATGGCTTTTTGCTCCATTATTTATTCCTTTTTATCACACTTATTTTCAAGAGTTAATTTCAGTCACTAACTAAAATAAGCCACCACTCTTCATAATTTACGCCGTAGCCTAATTGTAACAGTTCACTCTATGCAGTGGAAACGTTGACAAAAAAAAAAATTTTCCCCGTTGCTGATTTGTTGCTTGATACGCTTAGCCCCAAGCCGCCCCTCCTCCCTAACGGGGTTTTGTTAATGCGTATACTGACCATCAACAGAGAAGGAACACTGATTAATGTAATAATAAAGATAGTTTAATGAAGTAATTATTTGGCTGCTACACCTGGCAGAATACAATTCTATCCACCAAACTATGAAGGAAACAGTTCATTGTAGAATTAAATAAAAGTTCATTTAATTAGAAATGTACTGGACCTGGACCTTGCCCTTGACGTAGAAGCTCTTATACCCTCTTGCTCTATTCAAAATTCCCGTTGTTCAGATGTTTCAAATGCCCGTATAGCTTTTTCTGTATTAGTTGCAGAGTTTCTCTGAAAAATACTCATTCTTTCTATTTCCTTTCTAGACACACAAATTTTTGCCAGTCGTCTGGATGTTTGATAGGGAGCTCAAGGGAGACACGCATCACTCCTTTGCCTCATCAATAGACGCTGCCTTATTAATGTTCTGTCACTTCATCATCACTTTATGCTCATTATCAATAATTCTTGAAAACGAACGGTCAATCATCGCATTATCAGCATCTCAGTTTCCAAAATATACTCATTCGCCCCGAATATTGTCAAAATGTATTTTTATGAAATGTTTGGATCTGATGTGCTACAAAATAAGCTAGGTGATTATCCCGGCGTGGCTCGGACTTTTTATTTGGATTAAATTTTGAAATACCTTAAAAATAAACACTTGTAAACGCTTAGAATTAATACAGTAAAAATTCTAAACAAAAATTTGAAAAAATAATTTTAAACGCTCACAATGGATGGACCTCTCCAAGGATGCCACTGCTAGTCTAAATAATTTCTTAGACACGTACTCTTACTTTAGATGTACATTTGATGTGGTTGCAATTCCACTCTTCTTTCGATGTCTTGAAGCAAAAACTTGGCCATTCATCAATTTGTGTGGTCTAGTGGTCAGCGATTCTTCTATTTACTTGCTTACCATTTGCTCAATACAGCACGGAGCTAAAGGAGTGCTTCCTCTGTCGTCTTTCCACTCTTTCTCAATAGTCTACTAACTCTCCCTTATCTCTAGTTACTGATAATTTTTAAAGATTTTCAAGAAACTGTCATATACTAAGAACTCTCAATTCTAAGAAAAGCCTGAATAAGACGAATTCTGGGCATTGTTACACATTGAACCTGATCTCATTAGTACAAACTTTACCGTGTCTTGTTGTTCATGAGATATATATTGTTCATTATTACATTGTGTTTGTGAATTGTTTGTTGTTACCATGGTTGATAACTATTGTTACACAACAAACATTGTTGGGCATGAGATATTTCTTATTAACATGCTTTGCCATAACAATGAATATCGATTTTTTATCAGGAATTATTAATTTTTCGAAATCTGAGGTAGACATTGTCCTATCTCAACCTTTAAAGATCAAGTATGCAAAATTTCATCAAGATCGGAATAAAACTGTAGATTTGTATAAGAAACAAACAAACCAATCCACAAACAAACAAACAAACCCACAAACAAACAGACAAACATCCTTCTTTATATATGTAAAAAGAAGATACTTGGTCATATTGTTTATAAATATAAATTAAAAATACTTTATTTATTTAGAATTCAGTTTTTAAAAAATCTTAATATTATTCTCTTATTTTTTTTCTTTTTTACCGATGTTAATTTTTTTTTACTAGCTGATATACCCGGCGTTGCTCGAACTCTTTTTGTTGATGAAATTTAGCAATATATGAATGTGAATATACAAAAAAATGAACGCATTAAAAAGTTTAGAGTTAATATATTCATTCTATTCATACTGAAGAATCAAAAAGAATTCTTTTAAAATGCACCCAATGGATGGGCAGAGTTCACCTCGATTTCGTTCATGTTGGATTATTGTGTATAGCGGAGTGAGTTTGACGCAGTGCTGGAGAAAAAACGTGAAGAATAAAGAATAAAGTTTTGAAAGTGGAATGAGATAGAATGAAAATGAAACAATAGTCTGAGCTGACTTTTCTTCACTCCTGGCTGTGGCTTTAATTCCCCTATTTCGCACGCGACATACTTGTTATGATTTAGGATACGTTGTATTGATTTGAAAACGTTGTTTATCGCTGACGTCAAATTTACGTCACAGACGAGCAACCACTACCCAATACAACATACCCTTAATTTCATCAGCACTTGTTGACACAACATAAAAACACGAACACCCGACTGTTGGCAGAAACTTTGCCTTGAATTGTAGGTTCTTGCATATTGTTGATCAGATGCCACCTATTAGTATGCGCTGCCATCGAAATATCGATTGTTATCGATAAAATATCATTTTATCGAAATCTAAGGCAGACAGTGACCTTCCTCTTGCTTTGAAGATCAATGTGCAAAGTTTCATCGCCATCGGATGAATGGTATAGGAATGCATATGGGGCAAACAATGAAATATTCATGTTATTTCTCTCTCCTCCGACCTGTTATTTTAACATACGTTTATAAACACCACCTAAAGATAAGGCCTGGGCGCTGAAACGTCATTACATTGTTACATCACCTCAGTAGGGAATTTTTAACCGTATTTCCACCAATAATAAGCTCTGAATTTTCCCTACTGAGATGATGTAATCTATATATATAAAGAAGGATGTTTGTGGGTCTGTGCGTCTGTGGGTCTGTGGATCTGTGTGTATGTTTTTTATACAAATCTACAGTTTCATTCCGATCTTGATAAAATTTCGCATACATGACCTTCAAAGCATGAGGAAGGTCACTGTCTACCTCAGATTTCGGAAAAATAATAAATATCGATAAAAAATCGATATTCATGGTTATGGCAAGGCATATTAATGAGAAATATCTCATGACAAAACAATGCAAGGCAAAGTTTGTACAACAATAAGTATCAACAATGGTATCAACACGCAATTCGCAAACGCTCTGCATGGACCAACAATCAATATCTCATGACTAACAATGAAAGGAAAAGTTTGTGCAAGTGTAATTATCCCGGGCAACGCCGGGTAATGTAATGAAATTTCAGCGCCCAGGCCTTGTCTTTAGGTGGTGTTGTTTATACCCAGCTATATTACATTAAAATATACCTTTAAAATCTGTAAACTGATCTTTTTCCGTTCTCATTCTTGTGGCCATAATTCATTTAGTTCAAATATACGAATGTAGGTTAGTAATTTTATTATTTTTATAATTAATTATTAATTAATAATGTTATAATTAATGATTGATTAATAATGAAGAATATTATTCATGTAGTTAATTCATGTCATTAATATTTCGTTACCTCTCCATGGGTTTTGCACCAATTGCATCGACCATCTCCAAGTCCGTCGCAGAGGTGACAAAATTTCATCATTTTTGTTTCGTGCAAAATGATAACTTGTCTCCTGTCTGTAAACTCTAGAGGCGGCTCCACTGGAACGTCCCATATTTTTGGAATGCGTGAACATTTAGGAAGGCGCTCTTTTCCTTGTTATATGAAGCAAAATATAAGTTTCCACGGCCAAAAATTTCAAATAAAATAAAAAATGAAATTTTTATAAAAGCTTTACCGTCATAGATGTCGTATGTCCACATAGCCCTTCTTGCTTCGCCTTGACTCTTTAAGTCATACTTGCAAAGAATAAAAATAAAATATGTAGTTAAATATAATTTCAACTAAATACCATAATATAGCGTATAAATCAATCTGAGGTTAAGTAATTGTAGGGTATTTCTAAAGGTAGTTTTCAAACGTTTCACACAATTAGGGGGCACCAAAACAAACAGTTTGTACCATAGCATGGGAGTTCGGAACCGTACTGTTGAAGTGATCACACTTGTAAATTGAGATAATGAATACATATGACAAAAATATATACTTGCATTAAAATATCCTGATAAAAAGGATATTCACACAACATTAATTTTAATCATTAACAAGAGTTGCAATCTTCTGATGTGTATCTCTCCATGATCAAGTTTATAATGAAACTCCACCTATCCTCTGGTAATTGTAGGATGGGTAGTGGTGGACCAGTTGCATTGCCACCCAGGTCACCAGTTCTTTCTCCTCTTGACTTCTTGTGGGGTCACATGAAGGCACTCTGTACGGCACACCTATCACTACCATTGAAGAGCTGGTTGCCCGGATTGCAATGTCCCTAAAATCCCAGAACTCTTTGGCAACATACGGGAGTCAATTTTGCGACGATGCAATGCATGTATCGAAATGGCTGGTGACACTTTGAACGGCTTTTGTAAGCGTTGTTTTCACTTGTCAATAAACTAATCGATATTACGTTGTGTTTTTTCATTGGCACGTTAAATCACTTCTTTACTCCATAGCCGGAAAATGGTAGGATTTCGACTCACCATGCAATGTTAAAATCTGTATGGTTTTGTGTTCACTAACTATGCGTAACATTTGGTAATTACCTTTAGAAACACCCTGTATATCACTGTAATTCTAAATTTTTGACCCTTGTTTTTATGTCGTGTAGACTAGTTGTACCAGTAGTTGACAGTGTACCACTATTTGGCAATTCACGATTTAAAGGGTTTTAGTAAAGTAAGAAGGCAAGGAAAAGGACTGGTGTTTCCACCTCCGATTAAATAATATATTAGGTTTCCCAGAACAGCAAAAACCTAGGAACTTTGTTCCTTAATATGGCCGCCAACATATGTTCATTGTTTTATGCCTTACTGAGTCGGAAAGACCTTCTAACGAACCACTAGGCAATGGTTTGATTCATCCATCATCATCAATGCCAACCATTTGCAATCCACTGTTGGATGAAGGTCTTCTCTAAGCGCTTCCATTCTTTTCTGTCTGAAGCTTTATAATTCCAGTTGACGACAGCCAATTTCCTTATTTCGTCCAGCTACCTTGCATGGGGTCGTCCTCGTGGGCGTTTAATGTGTCCAGGATACCAATCCAGAATGATTATGGTCCATCTCATGTCTTGTCTTCTAGCGATGTGACCAGCCCATTGCCGTTTAGAATGTTTGATCCATTCGATGACGTCAAGCACGTTTGTTTGGCTTCTTATACAGCCGTTGCATTATCAATCTCTTCTTGTAATTCCCACCATACACGTTTCCAGGCTTCTCTGTGTTATATGTAGTCTTTGTGTTGTCCTCCTCGATAAAGTCCGTGTTTCAGCTCCATAGGTCAGTGCTGGTAAAACACACTGGTCGAAAACTTTTCGTTTCAAGCTAAGTAGCATACTGCTGTTCAAGATAATGTTATTTTTGCCAAAAGAACTCCATGCTGTTCTAATTCGTCTGTTAACTTCATTCAGAATGTTGCCTTCCATAGTGATAGCTTGTCCCAAGTAAATGTAGCTCTGTACTTCTTCAATCACGATGCTGCCTGCCATGATCTTCTGCTTTGGAGCAAATGTATTGAACATAACTTTGTCTTCAGTGTGTTCAATTTCAGTCTTATACGCAGGCTAGCCTCTGCTAGTTCTTGTAACATTTCCTTCAATTCAGAAAGACTACTACTGGTGATAACTATGTCATCGGCAAAACAAAAATAGTTAAGGAATTCACCTTTTATTTTTAAGTTCTTTCTTTGTCCAGTTCAGTTCCTTGAAGACTTTCTCTAAAACTGCTGTGAAGAGTTTTGGGTTACTCCCTTTCCAAGCTTGATCCTTGCTTTTCCTTTATTCACACGAATGTTTGCAGTCGCTATACTAAAAAATATAACTTCCGGCAATTCCTGTTCTTTCCAAAGCTTTCACTACTGCAGGTGTGAACACTGAGTCGAAAGCTTTCTCAAAGTCGATGAAGGCGAAGGAACATGACACTTCATACTCGTTGTTACGTGATATGTTGTGTAAAAACTTTAATGTGGTCGGTCGTGCTATATCCGCTTCAAAAGCCCGCTTGTTCTCTTGACTGTGCGAGGCTAATGCTAATCAATTCTGTTTGTCAGGAATTTACTGAAGATCTTATAAACAACTGACAAAAGGCTGGTAGGGTTGGATATTCTCTCTGTCTCCTCTTTTGAAAAACAGGACCATCACTGCATTATTTCAAACATCTGGTACATCTGACATCTCAAGGCATTTAGTGAAAACCCTGCTAGCAACTGGTTGAGTTTTTCTCCTGCTTTATGAATTAGGAACAATTGTAATTTCATCTTCTCCGGGGCACTTTCCTTTCTTCATGGATTTAATAGCCTTGTTAACTTCGCCTTCCATAACCCGTGACACTTCATCTTTTCCTTTCAGTTGGTCTGCTCTTCAAACATCATTATCATCCTCACATTTGTAAAGTTTATTGTAGAAATTCTCCACAATGTCGATTATTTCACTTCTATTCTTCGTGATTGTGCCATTTTCACTGTTGAGTGCAAATATTTCCCTACTTCCGATGCAGAGCTTTCACTTTGCAGTTCTCAAACTCTTGTTATCTTCAACAGCCTTCTTAACAATGTTGAACTTCCGAACATCTTCTATGATGTGTTTCCGTATTGTCTTGCAAAGTTGCGCATATTCTATTACTGATTTTGTTTGGCTCTATTTGGCTTTATTTCTCTTCGCTTTTTCAGTAATTTCCTCGTTTCTTTTGTGATTTTCGTCTGTGGTTTGGAAATTTATTCTCCAACTACCTCTTACGCTGCTTCTTTTAAAAATTTAGTTAGTGCCCTGTTAATATCTATAATGTCATCTTCCTGAATGCCGCTTAGTAAGATTTTAAGGCGAGTTCGCAATTCTAGCTGGAGTTACGTTTTGCGTTCCTGTAGGCGTGCAATGTTGATAATCTTTGTGTTCTTGAAAAGTTTTTGTCTTTCTATATTCGTGTTTAGAACAAGCTTGTATCTTACCATTCTTTGGTCGATTCCTGTATTGAAGTTGTTGAGAATAGTGCAGTCTTGGATCAAGTGCTTCCTATTTGCCAGAATGTAATCTATTTCACTAGTTGCTCCATTTGGACTTTTCCAAGTATAGTCATCAACAGGAAATAATCCATACCTGAATTTTACTCTAAGTTTTAAAGTTACAATATTAATTTATTTTTAATAATTTAATATTACATTTAGAGTTAACATTAATAAGATTATTAAATTTAAATAATTATAATTAAAATAAGCTATTAAAACAACACATTAGCATGAAATGTAATATTAAGTATTAAACTCGTGTAGATTATCTCCTTTTGATGACTGTACATTTATGCTGATGTTTCTTCTTGAAAAAGGAATTCATGACGTACAGTTGGTCGTGCTCTGCAAATTCCACCAGCCTGTTTCCTCTTTCATTTCTTGTGCTATATCCATGACTACCGATGAAATTTTCTCCTTTCTTTTTTTCTCCGATACGGGCGTTAAAGTCTCCCATGACGACTTTCAGATAATAATTTCCTGTACGGTTCACCTTGCTAATTTCTTCATAAAAAGTCTTCGACTTTCTCGTCAGAGTAGCTTGTGGTTGGTGCATAGATCTGTATGATCTGTATCTTGTATCTTCTCGACAATTGGATGACCAATTTTGCAATTCTGTGGGAGGCACTATCAATCTCAATGATCTGATGCTTTTGAATAAGGAATCCAACACCACTAACTCTTCCGTCGGTTGTTCCTCTGTGGTAAAGTACCTGCCCACTGTGCAGCTCAATTTTATCTTCACCTTTTTTTCTTACATCGCAGAGTGCAATGATATCCCATTGGTTCTATCCAATTCTTCTAGTTCTTGCAGAGGATTCTCGGAGGAAAGGGAACGTCCGTTATAAATATCCAGGGTCAGTGTCTAGTTGTAGCTAGGTCCGAACTGGATATGTTTAGCACCCTCTGTCTTCATGCCTTGCTGGTAACCAGACAATCTGACTGCCGAAAACCGATTTTGACCAGGTAATGATCTGAGGGCCATGGCTGATTTTGACAGGTAATCATCTTAAGAGTTTAGAGAGTAGTGGGCCAAGATTGGAGGAAGCCCATCCGCGTCCGTTCACCATGCACAAGGCTTGAACATTATGCTTCTACTCGTAGTTGATTCCTTTAAGTCCTTGAAGGAAATTAGAGAGTCAACCCCTAGTTATGAACAGAACCTATTTGCAAACCTGAGGGTTTGATTACGAAATTATTTCAAGAATGTTACGCAACATTTGTTATTAATTTTACGTGAGCCTTTTTGTGTGGTCAGTGGACACTACTTCTAATAGTAAAAGAATTTCAGATGACCAATGTGTTAACTGTTTTAATCCATGGTCAACTACTAGAACCCAGATGTGTAGTGTGAGTAGTAATTGACATAGTCTGTCAATTACTCATAATTTCTGTGTTTAAAAAAGAACGAACAAATATATACTAAAATGTTATAGAATGCAGGGTACTAATAAAGGAAACATGATGGTTTTAATTGTAAGTTCTTAATTTCCAGTACATGACCTAGCTGTGTCAATTATAGGAACTTGACTGTCAATTTCTAGATCAGCCATTTTGACATAAGTCTTCTAGTCCCTATTCGCCGATTCTTTTTGTTGGTTCTGAATCTTATCACAGAGACAATAAACATACAGCCCAAGACAAGTTATCTTCCAAGATAAAAACTACTATTCTGTTTATTATGATAAAAAGTAGCATACGATGAATTGGATGAATTTTGCAAGTAGGGAACAATCGTCAAATATCAAGATTTTATACGAACAATTTGTTGGGCAGTACGTTTGGCCAAGATTTGATGATATTCCACTACTGAAAAAACCTTCATTTTCAATGGTCCTTGCACTCTACATGCGAGAGGAGTGATTTAATTTATTATTTCAAAGTAAAAAAGATAAATAATTTATACGAACAACTTAAGTTTTCAAAAGCACAATTTAAGTTAATGTTAAGTAATTTACACGTTCTTAAAAATGCCTGATTTCATTAGCTACTTTTGAATGTTGTCAAATTTTTTGTAAAAATACAGGGTGGTTATAATTAAAGTTATACCATTTAGACCCTTCTAGCGGCCGTTCTGGTAATCAGATTTTGACGAAACTTGAGATACTGTATATGTTATACAGATCATGGGGAAGAGAACTTTGCAACAAAAAAATTAGTTCACATTTTCGCCGCTACGTCAAAATATGACGCTGGTCTTGTAAGAAACTATCTGAGAATTTTTACTCAATTAGAGACGTTATGCAAATGAGATATAAAATTAGATAAGCTATAAAATGACAGTGAAATTATATGCGGAGCTGAAGGAAAGCTGTAAAACTCTTAAAAAGGTTCTTCTAATTTATTTTGTAAGTAAACAATGACTATCGTGACTTGTAATGTTATTTAATTAATAAATTCATATTAATTTAAGTACTGACAACTCAATTCTTTACAAGTTTTGTGTCTCAGGATGAGTTGAATGCATAAAGTTTGTTTTTTATTTATTCAATTATATTTTAAAGTAGTAAGAAATTAACAAAAAAACCTTTAAAAATGTTCATTAAAAAATCTCTCACTCTACAGAAAATGGACACCGTCCTCGTGCATCTTTGGCAATATATGAACGCTTGCAAAACATTGATGAGCATGTAAAAAAAGAATGCAAATCTTAATATCTAACAACAGATTTCTTCCTTAAGCTCCCAGAGATCGTGCATCCAATAATTAGCTGGACATCGTTATTTTGCAGCCGGGAGCACGCAGAAATATTTTTTTTCCAAAAATTGTTATTTATTTTATCAAAGTGAGGCTCTGCCATTATTGAAACTAGAAGCTAAAATATGCGAAACGCTTGAATAAAATAAAAAAGTAGACTTTGAAACAAAATTGATTTTCTTTATTCTATTTTTTTTAATGTCAATTTTGTTTCAAAGTCTGCTTTTTTATTTTATTCAAGCGTTTAGTATATTTTAGCTTGAATCAGAGAATATAAATTTATTAAACTGATATTAATTGAAGAAAAAAAAGTTAAATTTCTGTTTAAAACCATACAAAGCTGGAAAAACACTATTTAGTTTACTCATTTCATATAATTTAAGTCATCATATTTTTATTACTTACTGCAATGAGTAAGTAGTACTTCTTAAATCAAAAGTGTTGTTTGAAAACTTACATTTTCTATAGTATAACTAGGGGGTCTAGGCTGAACTCATCGACAAGCTGTCGATCTCGACAAAATCTAACCGTCGATAAGTGGCATATTACACATTTATACACAAGTTTACACACGTATGGCTAGATGATGTACATTGATATACACAAGTTTACAAACATTTACACATAATTTTATACATTTATCCATGTATACACATAAATACATACATAAGCACATACCTGTAGACACAGTATATTATTATTTTCACAGTTCAAGTTTCGTAGCACAAGAGAGTGCTTCATGTATGTAAATATTTTTAAACAAGTTTTTGTTAATATTTTTATAAAATGTGTATTCTTGAGCTATGTGTATTTAGCCTGCAGGCCGGAAACGAAGGAAAAAATATTTTAATAAGAAATCTGTTGCTAAATTCTGAAATAACGATCGCCAAGCGCATAGTTGACTGCTCTTGAATTGTAGACAAGAATGTGCATAGTCGACTGCTCTTAAGGCAGTTATCGATGGTCAAAGTCTACATTAGAAAATCGACGGTGTAGAGTCTGTATACTGTAGACTCTGTAGACAAGTAGACAAGTCTACACTGTAGACTCTGTAGACACTGTAGACAAGTCGTGTTCATGCTAGCTCGAATCGACAAATGCGTCATTAACCACGTGACCAACGACACTTGTCGACAGTCGACTGCTTGTCGATGAGCTCAGCCTAGACCCCTAGGGTGTCGTCTGCTATTCAGGACTAGTCGAACACGATACGTTTTCATGAATAGAGATTCCACTTCTGGTATAATGATCTATCTCTATGTTCTTCACGATGGCTTTAGCTAAAAAGGATCGAGCTTTATTGGTAAGGTTGTTTTACCAGAACTGCAATAATGCTTCTGCTCCACTAAGAGAATATCGACGTTTGAAAAACTTGCCAAATGGGCCTATGTCCATTATGGTTTAAAAAAGATGATTAAGAAATTTGAAGAAACCGGTGAGTTGGGTGTGTTGCCAGGGAGAGGACGAAGACGTTGCTGCTGCTGTAGTGGAGAGTGCTTCAAGTTCACAATATTCTTCAGCAAGTGCTCGTGCCGTATCACGTGATTTGTCTATTCCGTGGTCTACGGTGCAAAATGTCTTGTGTTTCATTTTAAAGTGGTATCCATACAATATCCAGGTGGTTCAAAAGTTGCTTCATGAAGATCCGGAAAAACGCACTGAATTTGCTTGCCAGTTTCTGGCTAGGATAGCCGTAGATAATGCATGGCCATGGAACATTTTGTGGTCAGATGAAGCGCATTTTACACTAGACGGAGCAGTGAATGCTCAAAATTGTCGCATCTGGGGTACTGAAAAGCCTGTGGTTGTGCATGAAAAGCTTTTGCACTCTGATTACGTGACTGTATGGTGCGGATTCACTTCACATTCCATTTTTGGTCTCTTTTTCTTTGAACAGAACACTCCTCAAGGCACTAAAAGATGTTCAATCACCAGTGCTCGTTAATGCAAACTTCTGCAGCAGAAAGTCATTCCTGCTTTACAAGAAAGACAATGTTTAGATGCAAAACTGTCTTTATGCAAAATGGTGCAACACCCCACATTGCACGACAAGTGAAGGAACTGCTTCATGCTCATTTTGGAGATAATCGGGTGATTTCGAGAACTTTTCCAACTACATGGCCTCCTCGTTCACCGGACTTAAACCCTTGTGACTTATGGTTGTGGGGATATTTGAAAGATAATGTCTATGGAGGAAGAATACGCAATATCACGCATAACATGCAATATCACTGCGATTCCCCAGGAAACACTTCGCTCTATTGTGGAACATGCAATAATGCGCTTTGAACATGTCATTGACACAAATGGAATGCATATTGAACAAATGGTCTGATTTTAAAAATTTCTCTGCTTCTAACTTCTTTTGTTATTATTCATGCGCCATATTTTGACGTAGCGGTCAAAATGTGAACTAATTTTTGTATTGCAAAATTCTCTTCCCCATGGTACGTATAACATATATCTCAAGTTTTGTCAAAATCTGATTACCAGAACGGCCGCTAGAAAGATGTCACTTTAATTATAACAACCATGTATATAATAAAAATGTGTAATTGAAATATTGTCTAATAGTGAAACTGCCTGTCAACTTCTGGTGATTCATGCATTAGTTAGGAAAATATTTAATAACCCTATAGCTTTTAAAGATATAATAATTGTTTAGAGATTGGCACACATTGCATTTTATTTACAATTTCATGGTATAACTAGAAAAGTTTGAAAATGCAATTTGATTTACGTATACAATTTCGTTTCACAGTATTGTTATAAACTGTCAATTACTAGTACACCCTATTCCAAAAGCGATACATTAAACCTGAAAGATTAATGGGGTCAGGCAAGAAGTCGACTTCAAATCACGTTGGAGGATGCCATTTATTGTTTCTTGCAACAGGGATAGGTAGGCATAATGTCTGATGTTAAACTGTTTTGATTGAAATCTGATTTTGAGCCTTTATTAGGAAAGTTTTTCTTTATTATTAAAAATGAATGTATATTATTATTACTGTCTTAGCACAAGTATAGTAATAATAACATGACATCTATCCGAGGAATTAAGCGATAAATTGGCAAAGCACGCTCCACAATATAATGGCGATTACACGAATTAAATCATTACACGTTTTTCATGAAGTAATCAGTAGTAGAAAATTAACTTTAAGTTTGCTGCAGATTTAACAAAATAATAGTCTTCTAAATATATAATATATAAATCCATTAAGGTGTTTCATAGGGAATTGCTACCAATCTTTCGAAATGCAATATCTTCTGGGTTTATGGTTAAAAAATAACGTATAGGCAAACAAAGTTGTATTCTCATCTATGACGGGAAAAAATATATATTTAACAATACAGTGTCTGATATATAAAAAAGAATATATTTATGCAGCTTACTATATGCTGTTAACTATACGGTTAACATATATAGCTTTCATTATCTTATAATACAAGGTGTTTCAAAATGAATATGGGGGATTAGAGGCTTCGTAGTATATATTACATTTAACTTACAGTTATAAATCATACATCAAATGAAAGAGCAAGCCAAACAGTTTTTCCTACAAGTGTTCAATGTGAACAGCGTTCGTCACACGGCAGACATCAAATCGATAAGCGGGTTCTTCCCAAACCCTGATCAGTCTGTCTCGAGTAATTGTTGCAATAACTGCTGCAATCCTGTTTCTTAAGTCGGGTAAGTCAGCTGGTAGCGGAGGCACATACACATTGTCCTTTATGAACCCCCAAAGGTAAAATTCGCACAGCGTCAGATCGGGTGATTGTGGAGGCCATGCGAAACAAGCTGTCATTCGCACCCTTGCGGCCAATCAGGTGCTCGAGTAGAACGACGTTTAACCAATCGCGTACTGAGTTATGCCACAAGAGTACCATCAAAACTGTTTGAGTTGCTCTTCCATTTAATGTATTATTTATATGGTAGCAAGTGGAGCCAGAAACTGTGGACACAACTTGACAAGAACGACCGGAAACCACTAATCCACATGAGATATTTATTAAGACGTATGCACATTTCAGCGTATACAAAGACCTGATCAGAACAAAGTAAATCTGTTCTGATGCAGTAAAGAATTATATCATATATATATATAGTAAAGTGGGGGTTGATTATGATCCAATTACAAAGCTTCTAATACCATAAACACGAAATATTTCCAACCTTATGTCCAACCTTAACAAATTATGCCCAAATATCAAATTTACCAAGGAGATAGAGGCCAATGGTAGCCTGCCGTTCTTGGACATTAGGTTGACAAGGATAGGCCAGCAACTTGACTATAATATCTACAGGAAGAAAAATTTCGATCCTAACTACATCAAACATGACTCCAATAACTGCCATCATCACAAACTAACGGCCTTCAGACATATGGTGCACAGGGCACTATCTATCCCCTTGAACGCAGAGAATAGGAAAAAGGAACTACAAACCATTGAAGAATTTGCTACATTGAACGGATTTCGTAAAAGCATGGTTAACAATATCGCCAAGAAAGTGAAACGTAAATCAGCCTTACAAAATATCACCACTCTGCACAGAAAAGAAAAACGTGAATCGCGACTAGTCTTACCATACAACTTGCAATTAAACAGGGGCATGGTAAGACTTGCAAAAGAATTTGGCCTGGAAATCACTTATAGAAGCTCCAACACGATGAGGAAACAGTTGAAAAACCGCAAAGACACCATCTGTCCTGAAAACAAGCCTGGCATAAGAGAGAACTGGAGCCGGACACTGTGGACGAACTTCAATAAAGATAACAGGAAACCACTGATCCACATAAACTTTTAATCGGACGTATGCGCATTTTGGCAGCCATGCTGAAAAAGGCAGCGTGCCTGCCGAAATGCACATATGTCCTATCAAAAGTTTTATGTGGATCAGTGGTTTCCTGTTATCTTTATTTAAGCTTGGTGTATATAAATTACCGTCTGCAGAAGGCAGCGTGCCTGCCGAAATGCGCATACGTCCGATTAAAAATTTTATGTGGATCAGTGGTTTCCTGTTATCTTTATTTATGCCTAGCGTATATAAATTACCGGGTACAGAATGCGATGCTGTGTATATGGGCAATCCCGTAGAGCAGTTAAGACCAGAATTAATGAACATTTGTCAAGCGTCAAAAATGGAAAATTTGCAGTATCAAGGTTCGCTGACCACATATCCGATCAGCGATATGACTTCAGACATGAAGACTTTGACATCATATATAGCACTAGTGACCCACGTCTGCTTAACTTTATTGAGACATATGCTATAAACAGTGAAGACCCCTCAAGACTGCATAGCAGTGAATCGGGCCCTTTGGATGTGAGCCAATTGATGGACATTGGAAAACTCTTACACCTGCGAAAACTTACCAATAGACCGAATAATCCAACCAGAACTAATGATAAGTTGAAGACTGCCTACCAGTAACTTATTTTTGTATATATATGTTCATGTTTATGGTATTAGAAGCTTTGTAATTGGATCATAATCAACCCCACTTTACTATATACAAGGCGTATACAAAAGTCTGAACTCCTCTTTTATTTTTTGAACCGAAGCAGATATGTCAATTTTCATGAATCCAATGAATAGGAAGTTGTGGGTGGCCTATCCCATGGAGCACTTTTCATCATCCCAAATATGCAAATTAGGACATTCAAAATTTATCCCCAAAACCGTAAGGGATAGAGAAAAAAACCCAATTGCAAACTTGTTCAGCATAAGGAAACAAACAAAACAAAACAAAATCATCCAAATCGGACCAACCAATCACCCACAATCACGTGATGAACTGTTTGTAGTCACGCTGCACAAGGAAAACTGAATGTTGATATTTCCACCATGTAAAGCATGCAAATCAAAAAATTAACATAAATTACTATACTCACATTCAATTTCATGCGGAAAAGCAAATAAAAGGCATGTTTCAGTACACAGAAGACAGAACAATTCCAGGATGGCAAGCTACACTATTCCGGAAATGGTCAACATGGTCACGCGATTGTGGGTGATTGGTTGGTCCGATTTGGATGATTTTTTTTTGTTTTGTTTGTTTTTTTATGCTGAACAAGTTTGCAATTGGGTTTTTTCTCTATCCCTTACGGATTTTGAGATAAATTTTGAATGTGTCCTAATTTGCATATTTGGGATGATGAAAAGTGCACCATGGGATAGGCCACCCACAACTTCCTATTCATTGGATTCATCAAAATTGACATATCTGCTTCGGTTCAAAAAATAAAAGGGGGGTTCAGACTTTTGTATTCACCCTGTATATGGCGATGTAATTCTTTACTGCATCAGAACAGATTTACTTTGTTCTGATCAGGTCTTTGTACATGCTGAAGAAATGCGCATACGTCTTAATAAATATCCTATGTGGATTAGTGGTTTCCAGTCCTTCTTATTATTGATAACTAAGTTAAATGTAATAAGTATTAAGAAGCCTCAAAATCCCGATATTCATTTTCAAACACCCTGTATAGGTGGCCGTAGGAACAATTTCGATATCAATATATTACAGAATTGAAAAAAGTATAAGTAAAAATATCAATGTTCGAAATACAGAAAAAAAATAAATAAACTAAATATTTATTGATGAATATATTAAAGAAAATTCCACAGCCTGGTTTCGAACTAGGAACCTTCAGCTCTTCGAATTCAGGCTGTGGAATTTTCCTTCCTATTTTCATTAATAATTTATTCATCTAAGGTTTGGCGTAGATTAAACCCTCATCGAAAATTCTCTAGATATTCTTAAATATTTATTGCTTTATTTTAAATAAGTGAGTTAAACATTTCATCTGCAAATTCTATCTTACTGAAATAAAAAGCAGGGATTAATCTTTTCAGATAAAAGTACAGTGATTCGACCACACCAGTCATAAACTTAATCCCTCTTTCCACTCAGGAAGGCTAAGTCCATTTTAAACTTCTACGATGATCGTTCAAACAAATAGACTTTATAACCGATCAACTTCGGTTAGCTCAACTCCTGCCAAGCAAGTGAAAACGCTTTTGGAATAGACTGTACATCTACCCTACTATATCAAACATTACGTGGGAAAAGGAACAAGAAGCACTTCGTTAGACTCATCAAGAATTAAACATGAATTTTTGAAAGCAGTTAATACAGTAAAGTGGAGGTTTTCTTCATATTCCCTTAGAACAAATGAATCTTAAATCAATTTCTGATTAGTTAGGTTACGTTAATTTAATGACTCATCAAGAAAAGGCCCTTATTCTAGCAATAACAAATTATTCATGTCCTGCAGTGAATGCAGCTTTGTACAAAATTCATTGAAACTGGTTGCCTCTTTTAGGTTTATAAAAAGTCGGCATTAGAGTTTCTCTCCCGTGATTCCGGGATTCCGGTAGAATTTCAAGCATTATTTTTTGTTTAATTTGTTGCTGGTCCACTATTTACCTTCGGGACAAAACCTTCGCTGAAATATATGAGATAATCCGTCAAGTATTTTACGATTGTTAGGTTAGGTCAGGTCAGGTCAGGTTAGGTTAGGTTAGGTTAGGTTAGAGAAAGAGTGGAAAGATGACACAGAAAGCTGTTCCTTTGCTCGGGCGACAGTGGACAAAATAACCAATAACTAATCTTATATGAATTCCGTTCATCAAGTTAACATGCATACAGCGTTATACACTATAACAACCGTTCGAAGGATACATATTAATTCATGTCTATTGATATGCCACCGAACAAATGATTGAGCATTGGGCAGAGAAGAACAAATGTTATCTGGCCGTCAGGAATATCTGAACAACACCTTCAGCAATAGCTGGAATTGTAGAATTACTGAAAACTAATTTATTATTTAATTTCTGAGGTTGCTCTTTTGAACTTACAACTGTAATTATCCCGGGAAATGCCGGGTGCCTTTGCTAGTTATATATATATATATATACAGAGAAGATTGTTGGTCTGTGCATATTGTTTGTGAATTGCATATTGATTCTATTGTTGATACAAATACGACAGACCTGTTGTTGTACAAATTTTGTCTTGCATTGTTGTTCACAAGATACCTCTTATTAGTATGCTATGCCATAATTATTAATATCGATTATTATAGATAATTACTATTTATTCGAAATCTCATGTTGACAGTGACCTTTCTCTTGCTTTGAAGATAAAGTGTGCAAAATTTTTATCAATTTCGGAATAAAACCTTAAGCGGGGCGTAGCGATTTAGTCAAGTGAATGACTAAGTTTCGTTTGACTAAGTCAATGACAATGTCAGTCACGCGCGAAAACGTGATCTCAAATCCTCAATCTGTGATCACAAACATGTCATGCAAATTCTTGCAGCGCATGCGCAAGGAAAGTTAAAGTTAAATATTAAATTGCCTTTTAGTATTTGTAAAAAATATTAAAAATTTTTCTTTACTCACCTCTATAAAAGAGATGAGATTTTTCTCTTTATTTAAATCCAATGTAAGTAAAACCACGTCTCGTCACCATAATCTCAGTGATGACGTAATTCAGTAACGCATTCTGATTGGCTGCTATCGCTTGACTAAGTTGACATTGATCTAGTCAAAGGAAATTTTGCATTGACTAGAGTCAACGGCGATTTCTTCCTTTCACCCATCTTAGTCAAGCGAAAACCGTCACGGTTGACTAGATCAAGGGTTTTCCGTTGACTAAATCGCTACGTGTTCGCCACGCTTTAGATTTAGTATAAGAAACAAATAAAGCTACAAACAAACACTCATTTTCAAAATGATGAACTACACTTGGCTTGACTTTGTTTGCTTGCACGTGTGAACAATTCGCCTGTCGTGTTTGCTTTAACAATCGGCTGGTCTCGTTTACATGTTGCGTCAACAATGGTTGTTGAAATTAATGCTTGTCATAGCCGACGAAAAAAGAAGCCTCCGGCACCTAATTTAGCACTTTTTTTGAGGGAATATTATCGTTGAACATTGTTATAATGAAGACTAAACAATGCACAACATTTGAACATGAAAAGCGCTAAATTGGCAACACTGCCACGCAGTGAGTTGTCACCTGACTATCGTAATCCAAAGAATAATGTAATCTTCATTATTTCCCACTAACGAAAAGATACTGACTAAAGCAGGGCGAACACGTAGCGATTTAGTCAACGGAAAACCCTTGATCTAGTCAACAGTGACTGTTTTCGCTTGACTAAGATGGGTGAAACGAAGAAATCGCCATTGACTCTAGTCAATGCAAAATTTACTTTGACTAGATCAACAACAACTTAGTCAAGCGATAGCAGCCAATGAGAATGCATTACAGAATACGTCATCACTGAGATTATGGCGACGAGACATGGTTTCAGTTATATTGGATTTAAATAAAGATAAAAATCTCATCCCTTTTATAGAGTTGAGTAAAGAAAAATTTTTAATATTTTTTACAAATATTACAAGTCAATTTAATATTTAACTTTAACTTTCCTTGCGCATGCGCTGCAAGAATTTGCGTGACATGTTTGTGATCACGATTGAGGATTTGAGATCACGTTTTCGCGCGTAACTGAGATTGTCGTTGACTTAGTCAAACGAAACTTAGTCAATCCCTTGACTAAATCGCTACGTGTCAGCCCCGCTTTAAGTTCTAAGATAGAAAAAGGTTACTTTGTTACTTGGACTAAGTGACTTTTCAGTGCTAGGGCTTGTCTTTTTCGTTGGCTAAGATGCTTTCCTTAACGATTGATGTTTTAAGTGGGATATTTATATAAAGAAAAAAATAAATTAATTAAAATCATTATATTTTATTTTCATTAAAATCTTTGGAGAGATGTAAAAAATTATTCTAAAACAAATAAGAGAATACAATTTTTACGGCGTACAGTAACAGTACTTTCCCTAATGAGTCAATAACTTGAAAAATTTTATTTTTATGATTTTTTTAATGTAGTAACTTCCTTTAGAGAAGTTATAAATAATGCTTTGCTAAACATATTAGAAAATGATTAAGATCTCAACTGATTATGTGAGAGAACCATCCTTGCTACTATATCTGATAATGTCAATATGAACAAGCACAACTGAATACAACTGAAATAATTACATAAGATTTCTTGTGTGTTCTTACTTATATTCAAATTCAGATATTGCAAAATTTCGTGTAACTGCCCGAGCAACACTGGGCATATCAGCTAGTCTTTATACAGTTTGTTTTTCAGCTCGGTACACCAATGTCACAGGGTAATAAATGATAATATATTTTTATGGTCCAAAGAATGGATGGCCCCAAGCTCATCATTAAATTACTACTGGGAAAAATGTTGGAAATATTCAAACCATTTCCATTGCGGAATTACCTCAATACAACTATAGGAGGCCCAATGGATTGGCAGAGGCGGACCTGTTGCTTGGTCATCTACAGGGTGAATACAAAAGTCTGAACCCCCCTTTTATTTTTTGAACCGAAGCAGATATGTCAATTTTGATGAATCCAATGAATAGGAAGTTGTGGGTGGCCTATCCCATGGTGCACTTTTCATCATCCCAAATATGCAAATTAGGACACTTTCAAAATTTATCTCAAAAACCGTAAGGGATAGAGAAAAAAACCCAATTGCAAACTTGTTCAGCATAAAAATACAAACAAAACAAAAAAACAATCATCCAAATCGGACCAACCAATCACCCACAATCACGTGGTGAACTGTTTGTAGCTTACAAAGAGTCACACTGCGCAAGGAAAACTGAATGTTGATATTTCCACCATGTAAAGCATGCAAATCAAAAAATTAACATAAATTACCACACTCACATTCACTTTTATCCGGAAAAGCAGAAAAAAGGCATGTTTCAGCACACAGAAGATAGAACAATTCCAGTATGGCAAGCTACGCTGTTCCGGAAATGGTCAACATGATCACGTGATTGTGGGTGATTGGTTGGTCCGATTTGGATGATATTTTTTTGTTTTGTTTGTTTTTTTATGCTGAACAAGTTTGCATTTAGATTTGTTTGCTCTACCCCTTACGGTTTTAGAGATATATTTTGAATTTGTCCTAATTTGCATATTTGGGATGATGAAAAGTGCACCATGGGATAGGCCACCCAGAACTTCCTATTCATTGGATTCTTGAAAATTGACATATCTGCTTCGGTTCAAAAAATAAAAGGGGGGGTTCAGACTTTTGTATTCACCCTGTATATCTCATGGTGTATCATCTTTGGATTACTTTTTCTGGGGACACATGAAGAGTAAAGTTTATGAAATCCCTGTTAATTCATATGAGGACTTAGTTGCCACAATTGCAGTATGTGATATGCCAGGCAATTTGGAAACTGTTCGCCAATCAATGTCTCGACGATGTGAGGCATGTACGAGGTCTGTTCAAAAAATACGTAGACTGACGTCATAAAACAAAATATACTTTATTCAGAAGTTACACATCTGTGTCCCCTTCAAAGTATTCTCCTCCCCGATGCACACACTTATCCCAACGGTGTTTCCACTTTTGGAAACAGTCCTGGAACGCTTCTTTTGTGATGTCCTTCAGCGCCTTCGTCGCATTTGCCTTTATGTCGGGAATCGTCTCAAATCTCCTTCCTTTCAAAGGTCTTTTGAGTTTGGAAACAAGAAGAAGTCACAAGGAGCGAGGTCAGGTGAGTAGGGTGGGTGAGGAAGAACAGTGATCGAGTGTTTGGCCAAAAACTCTCGAGTTCTGAGGGCTGAATGGGCTGGAGCGTTGTCGTGATGAAACAACCAGTCACCTCTCGTCCACATTTCTGGCCTTTTCCACTCGTCCAGTGGCAGTTTTTCCGAATTTAACACAAAATTTCACAGCAACTCTTTGCTCGTTCAAGTCACTCATTCTAAAAATCCGCCAAACGAAAAAAAACACACTTCACAAACAACCGCGTAGCTAATCAACCGATACCGATATTTGCAATCAAAAAACTGCCTTGTAATCAGCGGATCTGTCAGAAGATGGCGACACCAAGCGATTTTGATTGGGATCAACAGGGCCCGCGCAATTCAAACAGTCTACGTATTTTTTGAACAGACCTCGTATTAGTGTTTGTGGTAGCGCCTTTGATCAGTTACTATAATCAGTTGTCAATAAAATTGATAAATAATTGTTGGTAACTTTTTCCCAGTAGCGATTCAATGGTGAATTTTGGAGCCTCCATTCTTTGGTAAAAAATGTTCAGAATGTTAACACACGAATAGCGGTGTTAACTACGAGTGTAACATACAGTGAGCTCAGTATCAAAGTTTCCATGAGCAGCCTAAAATATTTTCTCATCCCATCCCAGAGTGGCCCCTAACATTAATGAAGTACCTACCTAGCCAAATCCAGAACGTATTGCAAAAAAATCTTCACTACGAGAAGGGCCAGGATTTTCACAATTCCTACATAATTATCCCTGTGGGGTCTTATAGGCTTTGCCGAGGAGGGAATAGGCTGCATCCCACGTGCTTCCAGGTGAGCTCACTATTCTTTCAAATCTCTCATTATTTTTCTCTTCACCCATTTAATTTGCCACCACGCTACACAATTTATTTCTTTTCTATGTGTTAAGTGATATCTGTGGGATATTGCTGTGGATAAACTTTAACATAGGTAATTACCGTTAACATAGAGGGAAGACAACAGTAATTGAAATAGTAAATTCAATTTAATGCTATTCTTCATGTACCGCTTTACTTGGCTGGTTAACATGATAAATCATGATATAGAAATTCAGTTCATAATAAAGTGATTAAATGTCCATTTTTACAATAGTATCTAGGCTCAGTCGAGTATTGGGCGGTAATGGAGACAATATGCTTAATTCCTTCAGCGCCTGGGGCATTCCCTCTGTTTCTAACAGCGAGGCGAGTTCCAACAAGACTATCACAAGGAGACAAATAAAACAAGGATTCCCTTATTAAAACGATATCTTTCGGAGCACGAATTACACTTTAAAATCTACTGAGGAGTTTGTTATAATCTAAGCTTAACCAGGTAATGTTTACAATTATATGTTCTCCATCCAAGCCAGGAACGGAGCGGCCATGTGTCACGTGACAACGAGAGCCCCCTGTTACTTGCCAATTCATACAGGATACTGGCTATCCTCTGTCCGTCGTCGGGATACTGGGCTCCTATCTGCTCCTCACTGTCTCTGCTCGTGGACGCGTAAATAGTTCTTGCCGGGAATCGTGTGCGGCGTCAACGTGCTCGCGAGCTCCCTTCAGCTCCACAGTCGTGTGTTCGCTGTCATCTCTCATCTCGGGTTCAGGGCCCGGTTGCTATTTCTCGTATGCTTCATATTTGTATCACCGTGCGACTTTATCTCTTGTCCCTGAATGGCCACATCTTGCTCGGGAATGCAGCAAGGTCTCCTCACGACCTTCCTTGTTCCATCCACTTTCTCGAGGCGAAGTTTTTCGTCCACGTCGCGGCTTCGATCCTGTTCTTGGCTCCCCTCCACCAACAAAACTGAAAGCCTTCTGTCCACTACCTCTCGTGTCGACGTCCTACGTTTTTTCCTTCGATTTCTTCTATCACCCATTTGCCGATGTCTTTTGCTATTGACCAATGAGGAATCAGCAAATCTCTCGCTCCCGATCGCCTCTGATTTTGCTGACGGATATACTTTTATTCATAATTGTGTCCTCTTGTTTGTTATTTTACAGTTCCCTGTCCCTGGCTTACATGCTAGCCTAAATCGCATAAAGCATCGCTGTTTTCTAGACGATGGCTGCTAGCCAAAATTCCCCGTAACTCCATGAGAAGAGTAGTAAGAAGGCGTTTTGAAAAGTAATGCCTCCATGGCTGTAATTTTTTTATTTGTTAACCGATTTTCAAAATTCTTTTTATATCTTATATTCACATTTGTCCTCTATGTAATGCACTATTCACTTTTCGACATAGTCCCCATCCCTTTCCACGCATTGCGCCAACGCGTGACTAGTTGGATGAACCCGTCGGAGACGAATTCCGGAGTTGTTGTCGACACCAGGATTGAATGGCAGCGTTTACCTTGCCGTCAGAACCAACTCATGTCCCTTAAGGGGCTCTTTCTTCTTTGGGAAACGGTGAAAGTGGCAAGGTGCAAAGTCTTTCATCTTTGAACTTCAGTCATTCAGCTTTGAACTGTAGGCGCTGCAACGCCTCTCGTGTGTGGCAACTTGTGTGCGGGTGGACGTTATCGTACTCCAGAAGAGGGTCCAAAGCTGCCATTCGATCCTGGTGTCGACAACAACTCCGGAATTCCTCTCCGAAGGGTTCACCCAACTAGTCACGCGTTGGCGCAATGCGTGGAAAGGGATGGGGACTATGTCGAAAAGTGAATATTGCATTACATAGAGGATAAATGTGAGTATAAGATACAAAAAGAATTTTGAAAATCCGTTAACAAATAAAAAAGTTACAGCCATGGAGGTATTACTTTTCAAAACGCCCTCGTACTATGCATTTTGAATACATCCTAGTGTATGGACGAATAAAAACTGTACCTAATCCAGAAAAATGTTTCATAAGTTAAATTCATCTTATATGTTACAAAGCTGGTGCTTTGTTCTAAATCTGTCATAAACATTTAATTTATTTGTTTTTTTCCATATTTAATTTTTTGGGTCTTAGCCCCTCCCGCTTCCTTCGTGTTAGGAGGGCGCTTTATAACGTACTATTGCTAATCAATAAAGTTAACAGTAATGTATATATCTGTGTCCTTAATAAGCGCAATTTATACTTCCACTGCATAATCTTAATTTTATTTGTGATAGAAACACTTCACTCTAAAAATTCTATGAAGTCCTTTTATTGGAATTAAAGACGAAAAGGACAAAAAAGCATGACAGGCAATTCTGTGAAGGAATGTAATGCGAAGCGATCATTTCTAATGACTGAATTGAACTGTCCAGGACTGTGTATGCAGCCTTAATCTATCCTAATCACAGGTGAGTTAATCATCTTTAATTCCCAGCTAGGTTTGCCAGAGACGGAGACGAGCAGAATCCACTTGTCAAACAGAGAGACGAGAACTGTAGGCATGACTTTTATTTAAATTTCCTTTCTGAGGAAGCTTAATTTATTTGACACGATTCAGATGGCTTCAACTAATAATTATATTTCAACGTCTAATACAAAGTGACAAACCAAGATAAATATTAGTTAATGTAACGTTATCTAATAGATGTTACTGAGTCTTCTTCAAGATACTTTAAATTAAATTATGAAATTACTTTGTCAGATTTGCATTTTAGAAATTGGCTATTGCTTTTTTCTAGACGAGACATCATGTATATTTAAAAATAAGTCAGTGTCAGTCATGTTTCACTTGAACTTGGTAAGTTCAGCCGTATTCAGCTATTAAATAATAATAATTATGAACTGGAGATGCTCTCCAAGCATAGGTAATGATTTTTCGATTGAAAAATGGAAGGAAAAATTCTGCGAGCTGGATTCGAACCAGGAACCTGGATTCATATCAGCTATTCATCTCTTCCTATTGTGAGTGTCAATGATGGAACTTTAAAGGCAGCATAGTCCACAGCTAGTCTTCATTTTCGAACGTTTCATCACTACTGGAGAATGTAACAGACGCAATCTCAAGTGGCAATATTATGCCTTTATATTCCTGTACGCAATTAACCTAGTTTCAAAATCTTTTGGCATCCTTTATTGAAGCAATAACACTTTTTGTGTGGAAATGCTAGGCCTGTTTCCTGACCTGAAAATTAACCAATTTCTACAACTAAAAAAGTTAGAAAAAAGACGCCACTGCTTTTCCACAACAAGGTTTATTCACCATGAATACGTATTTCGAGTGCTACGCACTCATTTTTCAACATGACTGAGGAATACAATGCTAATAGGCCATTTATATACATAGCTAACCAATCAGGTGTCAATTGTACAGACACATAAAAGGTTTAAGGTACAATCAGATAATTTATCCTGTAAAGTGATTTATACTTATTTTTAAATGTCGTAGAAGCCATTAAGGTAAATTATAATATAAAGCATAGTGCTTAAACATCAGATTAAAGGTAATATACATTCAATGACTCAAGCATATATTGCAAAGGCCGATAAAGTAAATAATTCATAAAAAATTAACGGGAAGCATGAATAACGTAGAATAATATTAATAATAATAATAATAATAATAATAATAATAATAATAATATTATCTAGGCCCTCTCTCTGGTTATCGCCTTGACGTGGCGAGAGGGCCTAGTAGAAGTAGCTAACATCTGTCTATTGAGCGATGCCGGCAGGAGCTTAACTCCTGGTAGGGTCACCCAAGCCGGTAAGGTCAGTGACTTGGAACGAAACGAAGCTAAGGATAACCAAACCCCTGTGGCGTCTGACCCATTTTGGGCGGCCACAAACATCATCTGTATCCCATGGTAGGGACGGCTGATTTTTACCACCTGGCAGAAGGTATAAAATGCACCAACCCATTTTTATGGAGCTACGAAGTAGAAAACGCCTCGGAAAACCTTCGCTGCCTGAGGATCGTCAGGGCACGTCTGGAGCTAGCGCTGGACGGAGCAGCATGCGGACCGCTAGTGATGTGGTGCTGACCAGGCGGGCACACATCGGGTCACCCGAAACCTATACAGCCGAACAATGTACAGGAGGTAGTTATAACTCACACCAACAACCACCAACTCCTGCCACTGCTGATAGTGCTAACCAGGGATAACCAGGTATCACCAAAGCAGGAAAACCAAGACAGCGTATGAAATGGACGGATGATATGAATATTTACCAACTACGCTGCTTATTTGCAAATCACTGAATTGGAAACAAAGAAAATGGGATACAGACAACGTTTACACAAGTTATTTCTTCATAAATACCCCACTCTTAACCAAGTTACAGAACAACGATTATCAGACCAAATTCGAGCTATCCATAAAAACAATCTCTTACCCACTTCACTCATCAATCAACTCCGAGAAGAAGTGCGAATTGATCTTGAAAACACAAACGACATGATATCCCCGACTACACCTACAGATGACAATTCGCTACAATCTACACACACAGATGATTCCAACCCCATCTGCCTGAATCAGGAGGAAGCCACTGTTTCGACGGAATGCGCAGAACAAAGCCTTGAAATGGAAATTCACACAATCTATCAAGAACTGCTGATTCAATATGGCATGCTGGGACCCTGTGACAGACCATCCCTTCCTAAACTGCACACATCAACCAAACTTGCAAAAATCGTTGACGCCCTTAACCAACAAATTCTCCCGCAACATCTAGAAAAAGCTGACACGCTGGAAGAGCTTCACACTGCAGTATATGTCGCTGCTCTCACAGCAGCCCACATAGTAGGCGTTAAAAGCAAGCAAACACCAAAAACAATAGACTCACAAAAACCTAAGTTATTGGCGTGGGAAAGAAGACTTAAAAACCGAATCGACTCACTTCGCTCAGATATTGGAAAACTGCAATCTGCTAGCAGCACCCAGCATAACGCAAAGTTCCAGCGACAGATCCAGCATATCCGGATAAAACACAACTCACACACTTCTTATGACCAAAAAAATAACACCGACAACGAACTGATCGACACCATGAAACAAAAACTTGCTGCTTACGCAGCCCGGCTGCGCAGATATAAGAAAAGTCAAGCACGTCGATTAGACAACCAACACTTCCTTAACAATCAGGGAAAATTCTACACAAGTTTGGCCCCCAACGCCACCCTCCCAAGTGAAATTCCAACTGATGAAGCCATTAAAAACACGTGGGAACAAATTTGGTCAATCACAACAATACACACCAATGGCACTTGGCAGCAAGAATTAAAATACGATGGCGGTGCAATGGACATTGTGAATATAACAACACAGGACGTTGCCAACGCCGCCGCCAAATCTCTAAACTGGAAATCTCCTGGGCCAGACCACATACGCAATTACTGGTGGAAGAAACTTACAGTGACACACGCACACTTGGCTAAGCTATTAACAGAAGCCATTCACCACCCGGAGCGATTACCATCTTTCTTTACTTGTGGAAAGACCTACCTAACAAAAGATTGGAAGCAAACACAAGACCTGTCGTGCTATAGACCAATTACGTGCCTCCCAACAGTATACACACTTCTAACATCCTGCATCAGCAGTAAGTTATACACACATGTTTCCACCAACAATATCCTCTCGGTAGAACAAAAAGGTTGCGTCAAGAACTCGTGGGGGTGCAAAGAACAACTTATCATTGATGCTGTTGTCCTGGAACAAGTCCATAGACAATGCAAAAAACAAATAAAGTGTACCCAAAATTAATTGAATTTCTAGAGCATAGCATGCAACAGTGGACAAACACCCTACTTCTAACCTCTCAATCAAGAACAGCAACAATCAAAGATATCAGCATCAAGCGAGGTATCTTTCAAGGTGACGCCTTGAGCGCCCTCTGGTTTAACCTTGCAATCAACCCTATTAGTAACCTATTGAATAACACCAAATATGGCTACCATTTAACGGAACATCGTCGCAAAATGCACACCATATCCCACCTCCTATACATGGATGATCTTAAAATCTATGCCTCTAATAAGACACAGCTGATCCACATGATAAATACTACAGCAAAATTCAGTCATGATATCGGAATGCAATTTGGTCTAGCCAAATGCAATACCCTTCACATTAATAGAGGCAAACTAGAAGAACAAGATGCACCTATACCACCTGGCATCGAGTTCATGACAGCAGACGATTGGTTCAAATACCTAGGAGTAAAACAAGCTACACGAATAAACCATACTATCATAAAAGCTAACCTCAAGCACCAGTTCCGAAGCAGGCTGCACCAACTTCTAAAAACCCAACTGAATGGAAGAAACATCATAAAAGCAATTAACACCTTTGCCATTCCAATACTGACCTACTCCTTTGGAATCATCAAATGGACCCCCACTGACTTAGATGATCTCCAACGCACCATTAGAACCATACTAACCAAATACGGTTCCCATCACCCCCAAGCATGCACCGAAAGAATGATTCTTCCAAGAGCAAAGGGAGGCAGGGGACTGGTTGATATCAAATCCCTGCATGAACGCCAGCTCCTTAAGCTACGAAATTATTTCTATCGGCAACAAGAAACATCGCCCTTACATAAAGCAGTGGTGCAAACTGACAAGAACTATACTCCTCTACAACTCGCTGCAGAAATCAACATCCAACCTGCAAGTAAAGACGACACTCGGCAGAAATGGGCGTCAAAGGCAATCCATGGAGGACATTTCCACGATCTAACCAAGGAATTAGTCGATAATAGAGCATCGAACTTATGGTTGGCTCGTGGAGATGTCTTCAGGGAAACAGAAGCCTTTATGATAGCCATACAAGATGGAGTGATACCAACCAATAATTACAGAAAACACATAATAAAAGACCCAGAAGTTATAGATCGATGCCGGAGATGTGATACTCCTTGTGAAACCATAAATCACATCATTAGCAGTTGCAAATATCTTGCCGCTACGGAGTACCTAATCAGACACAACAATGTCGCCAAGGTGATTCACCAACAAATTGCCCTCAAATACAAGTTACTGACAGAAAAAACCCCAAATTTTTATATACACCAGGCACAATACTTGAAAACAACACACATAAGCTGCTCTGGGATCGTAGTGTCATCACTGACAAGCCTGTCACTGCTAACCGTCCAGACATCATATTAATGGACAAGCACAATCAAACCACCTATCTTATAGATATAACCATTCCTAGTACACACAACCTACATAACACCCATCAAGAAAAACACGCCAAATACCAGCAACTTGCCGAAGAGATTGCACGAGTTTGGCAACAAAAAAAGATACTTATAGTCCCGATAATTATTTCTGCCACAGGTATCATCCCAAAGTCTATCCACGATTCTTTACAACAACTACAACTACAGCAAAATATTCTACTACAACTACAGAAAGAAGTCATCCTCAGCACGTGTCACATTACCAGAAAATTTCTCAACATGTCTAATAACTAATTACGTTTCACTGCATTGTTTTTATCTCATTTTCACCATTTTCACTTTTTACCAAATGTATATATGCACCTGTTTTTTATATAACTGTGTATACACTTATGTACCAGCCCACAGGCTGAGAGTCAAATAAATAATAATATAATTAACAGTAAATAAATATTAAACATAAACAGAGTTCATTATATGTGTTCCAAAAGCTTAATCCAATATTTGATGTCTAAAGGACCCTTTTCACTATTCATAGGGTAGGGTAAGCTAATCTTTGGGGTATATAGGAAACCCTCGTTTGCTCGAATCATTGCTTCACCCACAAGGTCGCTGTCTTCCAGCAAATGATCATGAACGCGTTAAAACTGCCACTCACACCACAACAACGAGAACAGGAACTCCTGAAATTCAAAGATTTCGCTACCAACAATGGATACAGGAAAGTCCTCATAGATAACCTAGTAAAAAAACATATCAGGAAGAAGGAAATCCTACAGCCCTGACCCCAGAAAGGGACATTTCAACTTAAATTTTGGGTCATTCCCTACAATAAGGATATCACCAAAGGACTCGACAAAATCGCAAGAAGGTGTGGACACCAGGTCGCATACAAAATTTCGCACACACAGAAGAAATTACTGGTATCCGTCACGGATAAAACACTCGATGACCAGTGTGCAGGTGTCTACAAATTGAAGTGCGGAGGATGTGAATCTGTCTATGTGGGACAATCGAGGAGGAAGATTGCCACAAGGATAGAAGAGAACTTCAGACATGTCTGAAACTACAACCCACAGACCTCCAGCTTCGCACATCATGCGATCTCCACCGAACATGGAACAACGCCTAACAACTGTCAGATCCACCACAAGACCGGCGAGTGGCGTAAGCTCAACTTTTTGGAGTCTTTGGAGATCAGGAAAATACAGGAGGACAGATTAATGAATAGTGATAAGGATCCCTTGGACATCAAGGATTGGATTAAGCTTTTGGAAAACATATACTGAACTCTGTTTATGTTTGATATTTATTTATTGTTAATTGTATTCTTATTATTCTACGTTATTCTTGCTTCCTGCTAATTCTTTATGAGATCCTTTATCAGCCTTTGCAATATATGCTTGAGTCACTGAATGTATATTACCTTTAATCTCGTGTTTAAGCACTATGCTTTATATTATAATTTACCTTATTGGGTTGTAATACATTTAAAAATAAGTATAAATCACTGTACAGTATAAGTTATCTCATTGGACCTTAAACCTTCCAAGTGTTTGTGCAACTAAACACAAACTATCGCAGATTCAGTGAAGAGCCAATTCTTGACGCCCAAAGAGGATGGTCTGGTGAATATTGCTCGTGAGGTCAAGGACGTGTGTGACAAATATGGCCACACCCAACGCGCTCTTGTCTCTCCTGATGTCATTGGCACCTCTGAGATATTGAACATCTGAAAGCGCCTGAAAAGCAAAAAGGCAGCCGGCATCAACACCATTACCAACAGTGCTCTCAAGAATTTGCCTCCCAGTGTTATCTGCATTATCACCAAGATTATGAATAATGGCCTTTTCCCTAATACCTGGAAGGACTCAGTCGTCATCATCACCATTCCCAAACCTGGACTGGATCCTGCTCTTCCCACAAGTTATAGGCCCATTATCTTTTTGCCCATGCTTTCCAAGGTCTTTGGGCACACTATACTCAAGAGGTTTAAAGAATATTGCGAGGTCCTCAATACATTCGTGGTGAACAATTTAGCTTCTGTCCAGGCCACTCTTGTCAGCTTCAGTTATGGAGACTTGTTGCTGATTTAAACGGTCCTCTCAACCTCTCTATGTTTGGTGGCTTCGTTTTCCTCGATGTCCAAAAGGCCTTTGACCAAGTCTGGCATGATGGGCTCATTTACAAAATGATTACCTACGGGTTCCCTGACGATCTAATTGCTCTGATTCGCTCCTTCCTGTCAAAGAGGACTTTCGTGTTAAGGTTGGGGACTGCTTGTCTGAACCCTGCGATGTAAATGCTGACGGGTGCGGCAGTCAATTCTTCAGCAAAGCCTGTGTTGGCGCAGCAGGGGGGGAGGAGACTCAGTTCGAAGTACCTCTGTAATGCACACGTTGTCAAACACCGTTGTTTGTAGCTTTTCAGTGAAAACTCAGTCGTCAGAGAATTAAGCCACTGGTGTATCCCAAGGCTCTGTCTTGGGGCCAGCCTTATTCAACTTCTTTATCCATGACTTTACCCAGTTTGCAAAGTGTAATATTTACTTGTTTGCTGACGACGGGTCCATCATGACCTGGGCACGAACCCCAGGTCACTCGACTCCAAAAATATTTACATCAGTGCGAGAGCTGGTTCACTAAGTGGCGATTAAAACTTAACATCAAAATGTGCAAAGTCATGTTTATTACTCGCAAACGCAAAAACCCTCCAAAGCCCCTCTTCTTACTTGGCAAGAAACTTGAGTGGGTAAAAAGCTATAAATATCTTGTCATGATTGACTCCAAACTAAACTGGAACGACCAAGTCCAATACGTGCTCAACAAAGCAAAGAAAGCGAAGTTCAGTTTGATTGCACTTCTGGAGTGAAACAGCACTCTTGGTGTAGACAACAAACTTTTTATATACAAGGTTGTGATTACTTATTATATACTATTTTATTCCATGGAATGCCTGCTTGGGCTTCTATTAGCAAAGCTAGGTGGAAGGATCTCCAGAGCTTCCAAAATGTTGCTCTCCGTTCCATTGCCTAACTTGACTGAAGAGCTGCCAACAACTACTCTATCTATGACGATTTGAGGATGACCCAACTAGGCACCTTTGTCCAGTCACTTATGAAGAACATGTTACCCAAGATGCAAAACCATGAAAATACTCTGGTTTCTGGTATTCTGGACCATCCATTCGTTGTTAAGGGCCCCCTGAGGTTTCGAAGACCACGCCATATCCTGGATGTCTGCTTTGATGATGTTAACAAGGCCGTTTTCCCCGACTACTGGATATTTTAGATCCTGCTGATTTTTGGGTTCTCTATTAATCGATCTACAATCTGACTCTCATCCCTTCTGGGGAGGACTTCTCTGGAGGACTAAAGAGGTTCATCAGACTTCTCTCCAAGTTCAGTGTATCTCCTCTGGTTTACTCTTTGGGCGAGCGTGCAAAGTGAGCTTGGGTACTGGACCACTCGTGTCTTTCTTTTCACTTCACTGTTCGGTTGTCTTTGTATGCCTCAGTCAACATGACTCACCTTGGTCGCTTCGACGTCACTCCTAGAGCCACATCAACCTTCAGTTTCGAGTCCCTCGCCTGCCTAGCTACATTAAGGGGTGGCTAGGTAATGGAAAATGAATATTTTTGTTTCTTTAAACCGCTCTCTATTAGACAGACTCCTTAGTCCTGCCTTCTAGTTCATGATTAATATTAAGTCTCATTAGGGAGTAAATAGTACTAATTATTTTTCTGGAAATTTCCTATTTTTTCGATCACTGTTTTTCCAGCTTAAGAACAGCAGAGATAAGTGGCAAGCACTAAAACGTTTAACCCGGGGTTCGTTACCTAGACCATCTCCTTTAAATAATCCGAAGGAGGTTACACCATCAACCCTAACGGATTTTCTCTCCAACCTTTTGCTTTCCTCGCCGGTTCCCCCCCTCTTTAAATACTAGTTATGCTAGCTAATCGTCTACACTGATATCAGGTTTTTTTTCTGTCCCCACTACTATTGTAGAAGTCTCCTCTGTAATTTTTCAAATTAAATCTTCCCCTATTTCTGATCCCCTTGAGCTTAGATCAGATATCATTTCTCTACGACACGCGCTTACTTTTCCTCTTTCGTTGATGTTTAATTACTCGCTAATGTCTGGAACTTACCCCAAATGCTAAAGTTAGCCCGAGTATCCCCCATCTATAAAAAGCTGATCCTAAGCAAATTGTTAATTACCGCCCAATTACCGCGCTTTCCACCTTTGCAATGATCTTTGAAAAACTCTACTTTATTCGTCTATCCCAATATATTTACGATTTTGGGTTCATAAGCTCCTGCCAACATGGCTTTGTACCGAAACGGAATGTAGAGACGGCATGTAACGAACTAGTAGAATATGATTCCTCTGAAATGGCGGCCAACAAATTGATTTTTCGAAGGCGTTCGATTCCTTGTCCATTCCGCTGTTAATTCATAAATTATCGCATTTCTACAATATCCGTGGCCCTCCCCTGCGTTTGTTAACAAGTTTTCTAACGCAGAGGAGTTATTAGTTATCCTGTTCTGGCGAGTCTTTTGCGATGTTTATAACGAATCTTGGGGTTCCTAAGGGGTCTGTTCTTTCTCCCCTGTTATTCAATCTATTCATCAATGACCTGCCTCGAGCATTTTCCTCTATTTCTTCTTTTAGGGTGCTTATGTATGCCAACGACGTTACTTTGTTATCGTCTAGCACGGCAATTAGGAGTTTAACGAATACTTTTAACAATGCGCTAGATTTTATAAAAACCTGCAATGTCGAGAATTCGTTAACCCTCAATACTCGCAGAACGAACGTCATGCTATTTTATCAGCGCAACAAATTAAATATTTCCAGTAGTTTACCAGTTTTTTACGATAATCAACTGATAAAAACGGTGGATTCTTTTAAATACCTAGGGTTGACTATCACACAAGATCTGACTTGGGATCAGCACATCGATACTTTATTGGTGAATCTAAATCGGAAGCAGGGAATGATTTTCAGATTGCAATATTTACCATCGTACATTCTTCATCTTCTTCTTTATTTTTCATGGTTACACTCTTCCCTTTGCTACTGTGTCATTTTCTGGGGATCGTCCTCCTCTTCTAATCTTAATCGTTTATTCAAACTTCAGAAATGGTTCCTTCGAACCCTACTTGGTGTTCCCAAGTCTTTTTCGGTATCTTCTTACTTTACCTCTATGCGCATACTTTCGGTTTACTAGATATATTTTTTATACAATCATGTACCTTTATTTATAAGAGTCTGAATTCGCTATTGTTGTTAACTTCATCCGTAACCGTTGATTACAACTGTGAACGGCATAACTACTCCACTACGCATTGAACGATATTTCCTTACCCTTTGCCAAACTAAACTACAGACATCGATGTATTATCTTTACTGGGGTGAAAAATTGGGCGAAGTTACTCCAAGAACTCCGCTCCATAACATCGTACTCGTTGTTTCGTAGAAGGTTAAAAATTTATTGCTTTCTATGTATTAATGTATAAGGAAGGGTCGTCTGCCTCTGACCAGTTATCACTGGGCCGGTAGAACCTTCCTTCCACGAAACCTGTTGTATGAATGATTTTTCGATTGAAAAATAGAAGGAAAAATTCTGCGACCTGGATTCTTGCTTGGAGAGCATCTCCAGTTAATAATTAATATTATTTATCTGTTGTATGAAGTTCTTGGATCATGGATAAGTGTCTTCACATACACTGCGTCACAATGCTTCTACTTAGTGACGTTTGGGCTCTGGTATTGTAGGATGCTTATTGAATTATTAGAATGCTAGAGGGCCAGAAAAGGTGGAAAAATCATTCCCCAGCATTGTGTGGGTTCAATCTGGTAGTCGTGCATCGCAGTTTTCATTGCAGGAGGCTGGATCGCAGAAAACCAAGATCAGTTTGAAACACCTCCGGTTTACACGCTTTCCAAAGACCCTCAACTGTTCGCAGACGTCTCTTTCCGAGGGCCCGTTTAAGTAGGCCAAAGCCACAAGAATCCATAGGTGATACGTCTTGACGGATTTGCAGCTGAATGGAATGGAGTGGATTCTGGTATCTTCTTGCATACGTTCCAGGAATAGGAGTGTTGACGCGGCGGAGTGACTCGAGGCACCCCTTGTCTTGGTGCAGTCATATCTCATTTACTTCTCTGCCGTACAAACAGAGAATGCCACGAAATAATATGCGGGTTAGAACGTTAGTCTGGCAATACATGGCGTTGACTTTGGCCTGTGACTAAACTCTACGTAAAGTTAACTTGATGTTGTAGCTTTATCCCGCCACGATCACGAAACTATTTTCTGAAGTCCTTAGAACCCCTTGAGCATTAATAAATAGCTCGGCTCTTGTTGCAGTCGCGTAAATAAACATCCACTCGGATTTGAACATGACGCACATCGAAAAGTTTATCCAAGATCTCCGGTTGAGTATGGTGCAGACGATGAAGGCCCATGACATCGACCTGGTGACTGGAATACTGGAAAATTCGATGGAAATGAAGTGGCATACGAAATATAGAGTGCCGAGACATATTCTTGACGTCAACACTGAAGACATTGGCAACGTATCCTTCCCGGATTATTGGAAGATGTGATATTCCCTCCTCGCCCCTCTTCTGGCAATCGTCAATGTTATTATTTTTTCCTAATGTCGAAGACCTCTTGGATTAGTAAGGCTTCTTGCCTACTTCAGTGTATTTCATTTGGAATTTATTCCAGAAGGATGAGCCTCGTGAAAGCACTGCTTACGTCGCACCTGAACATTGTACACTTCACTTTTCGATTGTTGATGTCTCTTCACTTGTAACTTTGATAAAGTCATAACTGAAAGGCGAAACCCGTCGGCATTCTGTGTGATTTCTTTCCCACTCTGTATTGCAAGGCCTGCATCAATTTCACTTACGCAGACTGTGCAAAAGTCAGGAAAAACTTTAAAACTCAATAATTTGTACACGAATGCAGTTAAAAGATTTTAGTTGCACTGAAAAAAATTGAAATTAAGTCGCATTTTTTCCAGGTAAAAAACTTAATGCCAGAATTGTTTTGACCAAATGACGGCATTGTCAGGTTATAGACATTGTTTGTGAACATTTTCAGACGGTATAAAAGAGCAGCAATCGATGCAAACGTTATTATGGTAGGTTGGTTGATTTGATTGTGATTGGTATTAACGTCCTTTTCAACTGCCATTTTCATTTCAGGACGGCATTAAAAGGCCGCATATTTTGCCTTGCAAGGGTTCTTTAACATGCAGACCAGCAAACGACTACACGGGACCAACGGCTTTACTTCCTTTTTGAAGGAAGTAAGTGATCTCAGGATTTTCCTCCTGAAAAAATCCTCGTCGTCCTCGGGAATTAGAGGCGATCACGCTACCGCTGAGACAACGAGGCCGATCTATTATGGACGGAAAAAGAGATAGTTTTTCCGTCTCAGTGTATCGAAATTGTAGACATAGAAATGCTGTCATTAATCGAGAAGGCCCTCTTAGTTAACCTTTATTATCAGAATGAGGAAAGCGCCCGTGCGGCATGATGGAATGTGATATGATAAAGGACCTATGACGTGTGTTGCAGCAACAAAAAATTTGGAGCCACGGTGTCATGGAGTTCGAATCACACCTCGAATTCCGGTGATGTCACCCATCGCTACCGGACTCGTTTCTTCTACAGAACAAAACCGGAAGCTGGGTGGCGAAACCAGAGACATCAGCAAATTCGACACACAAGAAACAATGAGAATCAAGACGGGGAGTTTAGTCGTGGAAAAGGAGGCTGCGACGATAGAGAGACATTATGAGGAAGGCAACAAGGACGGATTGAGAGGACCATTTCAGAGGCGGACGATCAGACCAAGGACGATTGGGATCGGGAGAGAAGTCGCCGAGCAACCTGTTAGGAGAGATTTGATGTCCCAGCCCTCGAATGCGAGCGTGGAAAGGAACGCTTCGCTCCACCAAGTAGCCCTCTCTACTACGAAGTCGCCGACGTGGCAGAGCGTCTCGATAGATGAATGAAGACCGGAGACTACGTTCTTCTCAAGACGGCCTAGTTTATGCAACGATACTTCGGAGCTACAAATCTCAGAACTGGTAAGCACGCAATTTCGGATAAAGAATGACGTTAATTCAGCGAGGGAGTGCTATACAGAACTGAGTTACTCTGAGCTAAGGACCAGCTCAATTTTTCAAGGTCTGTGGCCGCTTGGACTATCGTCTTATGTCGAGTGGGATATGGATTTCACGCATGTGAGGCAATTTCGAGCCTAATTTAGTGCGCAGTTTGAAATCGTGCAAGAGTTCCTGTTCTTCTGAGCGTCAAATGTGCCGACAAAATTGCAGCATACCTTTCAAAGGTGTCATATCACTAATGAAGTGTTTTCGTTATTAGTGCGGTGATTGGTGTGAAGTGCTTTCCACAGAATCGGGAAATAGGAAATTTTCCTTAGAAGTGCTTTTAATTTGTGTGGTGAGCCCTCGTTTGTGACCAGTGCTACAATAGTGCTTTGAATAGGAAGAGTTGCTATTTTCAATAATTTGTGGTTGTTGGCATTAGATATTAAAGTAGTGTGTCTAATGGAATTTTTATGATAAGACTCTAATCACCGATTTAAGTCTTTGGACTGTTCGCTTATACTCAGACTGGACTCTTTATTATTACTTTGTGGTTTACAATGTGGAACAAATTAATACTGAAATTTTTATGTTATGAGTTTAGACTTGACAAGAATCATTGTGTATATTATACCTAGTATGTCTTTCTAAGAGTTTGCATTAAGCGCCAATAACCTGGACTCTATATATATGCATAAATATATGTCTACTTTGAAATTCTAATAGAAGTTGCTTGTTAAGTAATAGGTATCCAGTGGGTGCAATGAGACACAGTTGGTGTCATACAATTTCGTCATTTCCCTTTTGTGTTGTGGTTAATGATTGTATACCTAGCTTATAAGATTTGAATTACGTTCAAGAATATTTACCTATTTCCTGGCATGTTTATTCGCCAGTAACCGATAAGCTTAGAGGTTAAATTATTGTTTGCTAATCCATATTTTTGATACTTCTACTGTTTCCTAAGCAAAGGCTTAGCATTTTGTTTTGTGTCATTGATTCATTTATTTTTCTATTATAACAAGCGTTATTTCATTTCAATTATCGCCTTCTGTCTACATGCTTCATTTTCCACTGCGCAATACTCATTTGCTTAATTCTTACACGTGACAGACTCAAACTGCAGAGCAAACTGCATTCCAAGGCCAATAGTGTTTTTGTGTACGATAGTAGGAAAAAAAATAACAATTATTTTTTTCTTTTTGTGTGGTGGTGCTACTGTGTTATGGCCAGCCTTCAACAGTGTTTGTGTTTAAAGTGATGTTTTCTTCATCAGAGTGAAGGCTGATTTTCAGCTTTAGTGCAAGTTAGTGTTGTGTTTTTGTAAGGTGTACTACCATACAAGGGCAATGATTGCTGTGTGCTTCAAAAAAATAATTTTTTTTATTGAAGTTAGTGTTTGCGCCATGGTGATAGTGATTGTGTAACACCATCACTTAAGAGTGAGCCGGCGCGAAATTGTGTGTGTTGGTGTTGTGGGGGTGAGCATTTAAAAAAATATCCTTGCTTTTGGTGGTCTGATCGAATTCCAACAGTATGAACAACGACATGGATCAGGTAGCTGTTTTTACCCAAGCCGTTAGGGAGCTCCAAGTTGCTCCATTAAGGTGGGCAGTTGACAATATCCAGTTCCAAACATTCAGTGGTAAACCTCGACAGGATCCAGAGCAGTTCATAAAATACTTCGTTACAGTGGCTGGATGTAAGCAGATCATCCCGCAACAATATATGCAGGTAATTCCGGCATATTTAACCAGACCAGCGGCAATGTGATATGCGGACTTCACAGCAGCTAATCCTCTCATCCTCTGGGACTTTTTCCGTAGAAAATTTTTGGAGGTATATGGAGGTGGTCAGACATAGCTGACTAAGAGGACATCACTTCAACACCTCAAGCTGTGGGGTTACGACATCGAGTTTCGCCAGCTTGCAGAGGGCTTGGCAGATTCCGCACAGACGGAAAAAATACACCTGTTTTTACAAAGATTGCCTCATTGTATGGCAGCTCAGATCAAAATGAAAGAGCCAGCCACTTTGGAAGACTATATTATGCATACTGAGAAGTGGTTTTGCACCCATGCAGGTGGCGACGGAGCAGAATGAAGGTACGAAAGTGTTACAGATGTGGATGCACAGGGCATTTACGATGAGACTACAAGCAAGGGAAACTTCGTCCGGCACTTGCAAAAAAGGCAGTCATAAAAATAAATTTCGTATACAAGAGTGTTTCCAATGTAATGTGCATGGTGGCTGTCGAAATCAATGTGGGTCACATGCAAAGCGCTGGTTGACACTGGTGCTCTGGACAACTACATGGACACTAAATTGTGTGCAAAATTAAAATTGCGCACTATGGCACTTAATCCTCATCAGTCCATACTGTTTGCCAGCGGTCAGCCAATGCCAATTGCCCATGCTACATTTATTTATTTATTTATTTATTTAAGAATAAAGGGTTAGAATATACATCAAAGTACAACAGAGATCCGAATGGTCCATATGGACCGACATGTTAGATCTCTGAAGACTCGTAAAGATACTAAGAAACAAAAAAACGTGTTAGTACAATCTTAATGAGCAAAAAAACAAAAACATACAGATGGATCAACTGGGCAGATGACAAACAAAAATACTACAGATAATCAGTGGCCCCGAAGTAAATCTGGATGTTTCTTCCACGCAGAGTGATTCGGCCTCCGCACAGTAACTCAATCGCTCATAATAACCACTTAATAGTTAACAGGTGTGTCTAACATCCTAAAATTCAATAAACATCCTACGATACCAGAATACAAACGTCACTAAGTAAAAACATTGTGGCGCAGCGTATGCAAAGACAGTTAACTGTGCTCCAAAAACTTCATACAACAGGTTGCGTGGGAGGGAGGCTCTACCTACCCCAGTGATAGCTGATCAAAGGCAGACGACCCTCCCTTGTATATTAATACATAAAAAGCAATAAATTTTTAACCTTTTGCGAAACAACGAATACGATGTTATGGAGCGGAGTTCTTGGGGTAATTGCGCCCAATTTTTTACCCCGATAAAGGTAATACATCGACGTCTGTAATTTAGTTTGGCAAAGGGTAAGGAAATATCATTCAGTGTGCGAGTGGAGTAGTTATGCCGTTCACGGTTATAAACAACGGTTACAGGTGAAGTTAACAACAATATGGAATTCAGACTCTTGTAGATAAAAGTACATGATTGTATAAAAAATATCTGGAAAACCGAAGGTATGCGCATGGAGGTAAAGTAAGAAGATACCGAATAAGACTTGGGAACACCAAGCAGGGTTCGAAGGAACCATTTTTGAAGTTTGAACAAGCGGTTAAGATTAGAAGAGAAGGACGATCCCCAGAAAATGACACAGTAGCAAAGGGAGGAGTGTATCCATGAATAATAAAGAAGAAGAAGAATGTACGATGGTAAGTATTGCAATCTGGAAATCATTCCTTGCTTCCGATTTAGATTCACCAATAAAGTATCAATATGCTGATCCCAGGTCAGATCGTGTGTGATAATCAACCCTAGGTATTTAAAAGAAATCACCGTTTTTATTAGTTGATTATCATAATAGACTGGTAAACTACTTGGAATATTTAATTTGTTACGCTGATAAAATAGCATCACATTCGTTTTGTGAGTATTGACGGTTAACGAATTCTCGACATTCCAGGTTTTTAAGATATCTAGCGCATCGTTAAAGGTATTCGTTAAACTCCTAATTGCAATGCTGGACGATAACAAAGTAACGTCATCGGCATACATGAGCACCCTGAAAGAAGAAATCGAGGAAAATGCTCGAGGCAGGTCATTGATGAATAGATTGAATAACAGGGGAGAAAGAACAGACCCCTGAGGAACACCGAGATTCGTTACAACCGTCGCAGAAGACTCGCCAGAATAGGATAAATAATAACTCCTCTGCGTTAGAAAACTTGTTAACCAACGCAGGGGAGGGCCACGAATATTATAGAAATGCGATAATTTATGAATTAACAGCGGAATGGACAAGGAATCAAACGCCTTCGAAAAATCGATGAAGACGGCACCCACGAACTTGTTGGCCGCCATTTCAGAAGAAGCATATTCTACTAGTTCGTAACATGCCGTCTCTACGTTCCGTTTCGGTACAAAGCCGTATTGGCAAGTGCTTATGAACCCAGAATCATAAATATATTGGGATAGACGAATAAAGTAGAGTTTTTCAAAGATCTTTGCAAAGGTGGAAAGCGCGGTAACTGGGCGGTAATTAACAAATTGCTTAGGGTCGCCTTTTTTATAGATGGGGGTTACTCGGGCTAACTTAAGCATCTTGGGGTAAGTTCCAGACATTAGCGAGTGATTAAATATCAACGAAAGAGGAAAGGCAAGCGCGTATCGCAAAGAAATGATGATATCCGATCTGAGCTCAAGTGGATCAGAGGTAGTGGAAGACTTAATTTGAAAAATTACAGCACGGACTTCATTAACAGTAGTGGGGGCAGCGAAAAAACCTGATACCGGTGTAGACGTAGAGCTAGCATAACTAGTATTTAAAGAGGGGGGAATCGGCGAGGAAAGCAAAAGGGTGGAAAGAAAATCCGTTAGGGTTGATGGTGTAATCTCCTTCGGGTGATTAAAAGGAGATGGTCTAGGTAACGAACCCCGGGTTAAACGTTTTAGTGCTTGCCACTTATCTCTGCTGTTTTTAAGCTGAGAAAACAATACATTGAAGTAATCGGATTTCGCTTTTTTTATTTGCTTTTTTAAGCCATTAGAAAACTTCTTAAAAATATTTAGCCTATCGGTGGAAGGATTTTTGCGAAATTTACGGTATAGCTTGTTCTTCGTTTGAACATCGATTAAAATCTGTGCAGAGACCCATGGTTGACGAATAGTCTTGTCATAGCTAGTACTGCTACACAGCGAGGCAAGTGGCAAATATCTATCGCGCCCAGATCGATAGTGGGCCAAAAAAACCTCAAAAAGCTGGTCGGTATCATCACAACCAGCGAACATAGCTTCCCAGTCGGACATCATAAGATACGAATTAAAAACGGCGATCCGGTTAGAAGTAATCACTCGCCTACGTCTGGTCTTAGGCTTGTTAGCTTTAGGAGTATTTATATCGAAGATGGTCAGAATCGGAAAATGGTCAGTTGCTAAAATATCTATTGAATTGCTAAACCGAATCTTATTCAAATTTGTAAAGCAAGCATCAATAGCTGAATAGGTTTGATGGTGGGAGGAGAAATGGGTATAAGAAAAAGAAGTAGACAACAAGCCTGCACGTGTTATAGGGTCCAGAAGTAAATTAAGAGATGGGGTAGGTTTACAAAAATCAATATTAAAATCACCAACTAAAATCACCCCCTTTCCCATTTTTTGCACATCCATCAATAAAGAAGATAGGAAAGTGCAAAGTGATTGGAAATGGCCCATCGGAGGACGGTAGACTGCAATAAGAATAAATTTGTTGTTAATAGTAATTGTTAATATTTCGTAGTCAGCCGTTACCGTAGTATACTGAGGTATAACGTCAAAGGAAAGGAAAAATGATAGGTAAATGCAAAGGCCACCCCCACGCTTGTTATTACGATTAATGGATGTTACCTGAAAACCGGGAATTGCTGGAATCTCACTGGCATCATGACACCAAGTTTCAGTGAATACTAATATATCCGGAGTCAAAGTGATATTTTCAAGATTAACCAATATTGCTGGTAGATTGGCATTGATACTTCTTATATTCAAATACCACAGCGAGAGCTGGGTGACAGATACAGCGCCTGAAACGTTGTGTATGTCAAAATACGCCTTAACGGATTCCGCTGAAACCGGCAAAGAGTACAAAGGCATACCATCGAGGATTGGAATACTTTGGGAGCCAAAATAGCAGGACACAGTCTGATCCACAAACTACAGGAAAACAATTCCTAAGTAATCAAACACAATAGGAATAATAGTATAAGTAATCACTCTCAGGAAAAAATGGAGGTGAGAGTAAGGCAAGCAAATTAAAACTTAGACCCAGCATATGGACATACAAAAACATCTATGACAAAAAAATTAACAGAAAATACCAACGAAAAAGTTGTCTTAATTTCAGAGAAGATAATTAACTTCGTGCTCTTCGTGGGTCAAGATCATACATTACATTGGTCAAAAAACCAATCGTTACTGAATACAAGTAATACAGGAGTCATTACATAAATACAAATAATAAAAAAATTGTAAAAACTAAATTATTAGTACCTATGGCATCGCAATTATATACTAACTTTGGCAACAGAATATTTGGCTTATATTATATATTTGAATTATACTGGATTCACATTTGTCTAAAATAAATTTCAAACGAGAGAAATTAGATATACGCTATACATAATACAGTAAATTGGCGACAATAAAAAGAATGAAAAAAAAAATCCACAGCTACTTAAGTCACGGAATTGAAGTCTTCCGTCGACGAAACACGGACAGGCTTGCCGACCGAATCTTTCACGAAAATTCGACCGCCAAAACTCCAAGCCGACTTCACACCAAATCTCGCCTTCGCCGCTTTCAATAACTTGTATCTCGAGGCGGTCAAGTCCTCCAGAATCACCACTTTAGTATCTTGCAGGTATCTGCGATTCTTAATGATGAGGTCACGCAGCATCGGCGACGCCAGCTGCATGATGATGGGACGGGGCGAAGGCGACGACCGTGGACCTAGCCGATGTATAGAGAGAATGTCCGCGGGTTTAACAGAAATATCCAATTTGTCCGCCAATAGATCCGGAATTACAGTGGTAAGAATTTCCGCAGGCTTCTCTGCCACTCCGAAGATCCTAACGTTGGAGCGGCGAGAGTACTGCTCCAAGTCATCGATTGATTTAGAATTCACCTCGATCCTAGAAACACCATTTCTAATAACTTCATTTTCCAATGATACGAACTTGTCCTGGAGGACAACGTACTTCTGATCGAGAGATTGTAATTGAGTACTAACAGAACTCATTTGGAGCGACAGAGTTTCCAGCTTTTTCGTAATTTCATCTAACCTTGAATTAATCTTCTGAGTTAGTATCTCGCCAATGATAGCACTAATTTTTTCAACAAATTGCGTATTCTTGAAAATCTCCAACACCGCCTTCTCAACTTGGGAAGTTAGGGTGTCTTCAATAAGAGACTTCGCCGGAGAATCAGTTGAAGGAGGGCGGAGATAATTAGATGCCTGTTTGGCAGGCTTTCCGGCTCCTTCACGAGGCATGTTGAGTAAAAAGACGAGGAATGTAACTTGAAAAATACAAAATAAAATTACTCACTCACATAAAAAAAATTGTATCACGTTGAAACATGCACCGGCGGAGGACTAGTCCATAGGCAGTCGAAGGAGAGGCCTCAGGGTAATGGAATCGTCGACGGATTCGATTAAAATCTGATGATTTCAATCCATAAAGGTTTAATTGGTTTAAATCATCTTAGAAGCACTCTACTCTCATAGTTTAAATCATCTTAGAAGCACTTAAATTGTCGAGTCTATTAACGCTTGCTCACTCTCCATGTAATTTTCTAGGAGCTCATGTCAGTACATCTGCTCCCGCCGCCATCATTTTTAAACATTGAGAGTACCTATCAAGGATAGTGTAAACTTTGATAACTTGGATATACAAAATTACGACCTCATCCTGGGGTGGCATTGGATTGACCAATATAGCTGTATGTAGACTGTAAACGCCAGAGTAGTGCTACACCAATCAACGGGAAAAGACATTGGTTGCCTCCATGGAAACAAGAGAATGAGGACAACTTTAAGTCAGAGAAGGAGTTATGCAGCATCATACGCAGGGGAGAGGCTAGCCCGATGTTCGCCATCTTCGCCAGGTGCAAGCCAGTTGAAGAAGTTGCTTTTGTCCATCCCGAATGCCAAGGTATCGTCAACGAGTTCGCTGACATATTCAAGGAGGAGCTACCTCCCGGACTGCTGCTTGAGCACTTAACACAACACGAGGTGCAACTGGGGAAAAGCTTCGCCCCCTTTAACTCGCTGCTGTATCTGTTGTCCAGGAACGAAGAAGAAGAATTACATCGCACCCTAAAGGAGTTGGTAAGTAAAGGCCTTATCCAACCATCAACTTCTTCGTTTGCATCGCCGGTATTATTTGTCGCTAAGAAGGACAGGAAACTAAGAATGTGTGTTGACTTCAGGAAAATTAATAAAATGACGAAGGATAATTTTCATCCCATCCCCCGAACCGATTCCTTGGTGGAGAGACTGGAAGAAGCCAAGGTATTTGCGAAATTAGATATTTTGCAGGCATATCATCAAATAGGATGCGCCCATCTGACATCCCGTTAACAGCATTTAAAACCCGATTTGGTTTGTTTGAATATTTGGTAATACCATTTGGACTCAAAGGGGCAGCAGCAACATTCATTAGCCAAAGCTATTAACAAAGCATTACACGGGCTTATTAACCGGGGTGTCATTGCATATTTTGATGACATCCTGGTGTATGCTCAATCATTACCCCAGTTAAAGACTCGCTTGCGGGCAGTGTTGCAAAGACTCCGGTATAACACTTTCTACTACGGCCATCCAGGTGCCAAATAGGGCTAAGTGAGGTCAATTATTTGGGATTTAAACTATCAGGTAAGGGCCAGGCCTGTGAAGAAGGGTTAACGCAAGCGATTATTCAGCAGCCAGTGCCTAATAATATGCATCAGCTAAGATCATTTCTGGGCACAACCCAGTTCTATAGGCACTTCATCGTTAATTACGCTGGCAACATGGGGCCACTACTGGAACTATTGAAGAGAGACGTTCCGTATAGATGTGGGCCACATCAACAGAAAGCCTTTGAAGCACTGAAGACGGCCTTTGCAAGCCCCCCAATATTAAAGATATTCGACCCTGGCAAGAACTTATATATCTTATGTGATGTCAGAGGAAGCCAACGGTGCAGTCGCAAAACAGGTATATGGTGGGAAGTTGTTCCCTGTGGCATATGAGTCGCGACGATTTCGGAGCAAAGAAATGCATTTATCTATCTATGCTAAGGAACTGTTAGCGGTGGCCCACGCGGCGAGACTTTGGTGCCATTACATACTGCAGGTGACCACGGTAATCTACACAGATAACCAGGTGGTATCGAAGTTATTGACTCAGGCAAAACTCTCCAGATTACAGGCACAGGTATTACAGTATTTTATGGACTATAACATCATGCTCAGGTATAGCAGGTCGGAGCACAACATACTGGCTGATGCCTTATCTAGACCATTCTATAAGCCGCAGACCGTCAACAACATCATCAGTTCGCAGGAGTTTCTGCAGATAGAGGCGGCGAGTGTGTCACGGAATTCGAATAACACCCCATCGCTACCGGACTCGTTTTTTCTACAGAACAAAATCGGAAGCTGGGTGGCGAAACCAGAGATCTCAGCAAATGTGACACACAAGGACCAATGAGAATCAAGAGCGGGAGTTTCGTTCTGAAAAAGGAGGTTGTGATGATAGAGACAGACGTTATGAGGACAGCAACAAGGACGGATCGAGAGGATGATCTCCGAGGAGGACGAACAAACCCCGGGGCGGAAAGACATTGTTAGTGATTGGGATCGGGAGAGAAGACGCTGAGCAGCCTGTTACGAGAGATTCGACGTCCCAGCCCTCGAATGCAAATGTGGAAACGAACGCTTCGCTCCACCAAGAAGCATTGGCTACTACGAAGTCACCAACGTGGCAGAGCGTCTCAATAGATGAATGGAGAGCGGATGCTAAGTTCTTCTCAAGACGGCCTCGTTTATGCAACGATACTTCGGAGCTACAAATCTCAGAACCGGTAAGCAAGCAATTTCGGATAAGGAATAACGTTAATTCAGCGAGGGAGTACTTTGCAGAACTGAGTTACTCTGAGCTGAGGACCAGCTCAATTTTGCAAGGTCTGTGGCCGCTTGGACTATCGTCTTATGTCGAGCGGGATATGGATTTCATGCATGTGAGGCAATTACGAGCCTAAGTTATTGCGCAGTTTGAAATCGTGCAAGAGTTCCCGTTCCTCTGAGCGTCAAATGTGCTGACAAAATTGCACCATAACTTTCAAAGGTGTCATATCACTTATGAAGTGTTATCGTCATTAGTGCGGTGATTGGTGTGAAGTGCAATTTCCACAGAATCGGGAAATAGGAAATTTTCCCTAGAAGTGCTTTTCATTTGTGTGGTGAGCCATCGTTTATGACCAGTGCAACAATAGTGCTTTGAATAAGAAGAGTGTTATCATACATGGTGATTTAAGTATGTCTGTTGCTATTTTCAATAATTTGTGGTTGTTGGCATTCGGTATTAATGTAGTGTGTCTAATTTTATGATAAGACTCTAATCACCGATTTAGTTTTTGGACTGTTCGCTTATCTCTCGAACTGGACTCTATCTCTATTATTGATTTGTGGTTTACAATGCGGAACAATTTAATACTGAAATTTTTATGTTATGAGTTTGGACTTGACAAGTATCATTGTGTATATTATACCTTGTATGTCTTTCTAAGAGTTTGCGTTAAGCACCAAGTACTTGGATTCTATACAGGGTGTTTCAAAATTATGTACAATAAATTTAGCGACATATTCTTCAGGTCAAAAGAAGACGAAAATGTTCTATAGCACTTTGTCTGGAAAAGATTTGTTTGCGAGTAATCCAATATCATACAGTAGGGAAGCACGGTAGTTAGCGGACGATATTTTAGCAGTTCCAGCGTTTCGACCAACACTAGGTTGAGTGGTTTGTTCCATTTAAACCTACTTTAGGGTTGTTCCATTAGTTGTGTACGGTTGTTTCCATTACTGTAGTTTCACTACTGTACATCCACTAAGAATATCAATTTCAGAACGTTTGCATGCTTTGACATACGCATTACGATTTACGTAAAAAAAAAGTCATGTACACGTATTCCAGTGCAGAATACACTGACATGCACCTAAAGTATGGTCTTGCGGACGGAAATGCTGTGGAAGCAAGAAGACTCTACCAAGAACGCTTTCCGAATAGACGTTTGCCAAATAACCGAACATTTGTATCTGTCGACAGACATTTGAGGGAGCGTGGTTAGTTTGGCCGTCAAACAGGACAAGGGCCGCCTGTAGTACATTCTCCGGATGAGGAGGATGTGATAATTGACATCATACATGATGAACCACAGACAAGCACCCGTCGTATTTCTTCCATGGTACACATTCCGCACTCATCTGTTTGGTGCATTCTTCACCGTCAGCTTTTGCATCCATACCACCTGCAACTGGCTCAGGCACTGAACCCAACGGACTATCCACACCGACAACGATTTTGCTAATGGATACAACGTCGTCATGCTGCAGACCCTAGTTGTCTCAGCCAGATAATTTTCACGAACGAAGCAACCTTCACCCGTACAGGAATCCTAAATTCTCACCATGCTAACCCACATGTTACCAGAGCTCGAGCACATGAAGAGCGGTTCTCCGTTAATATTTGGTGTGGAAATGTCGGAAATAACTTAATTGGCCCTTATGTGTTGCCGCCACGATTGACTGGGCGAACGTATCTTTTGTTTCTGCAGAATGCATTGCCAGAATTACTGGAAGATGTTCCTCTTTTGATAAGATCTAACATGTGGTTCATGCATGATGGCGCTTCAGTACATTTCAGCCATGTTGTGCGAGCACACCTTAATGCTGCATACAGGAATCGGTGGATAGGTCGAGGCCTGCAAGGTCACCCCATCTTAATCCCTTGGACTTTTTTCCGTGGGGTCATGTGAAAACGATCGTCTACAGCACAGAAGTTCCTAACATTATGGATCTGCGACAACGAATTGAAAATGCATGCCAAACCATTCGTAATGCTGGCGCTGAACTCTTCCATTACATCAGACGGTCGCTCTTGCAACGAGCCGAAGCGTGCGTGCGAGCTGGTGGTGGGCACTTTGAACAATTCTTGTAATTTGGAGCCACGGGCTTAGTTGGCTGTATCGCGTAAATAAATCGTTTCCAGACAAAGTGCTATAGATCTATTTTTCGTCTTCTTTTGACCTGAAGATTATGTCACTAAATTTATTGTACATAATTTTGAAACACCCTGTATATAATGCACAAACTTTGAATTGCATTGTTGGTCATATTTCTCATTAATATGCCCTGCCATAACCATATCGATTTTTTATCAATTATTATTTTTTGGAAATCTCAGGTAGACTGTAACCTTCCTCATGCTTTGAAGGTCATGTATGCAAAATTTTATCAAGATCGGAATACAACTGTACATTTGTATAAAAAACAAACAAACCCACAAACAAACCCCTAACAAAAGAGAATTTTTAGTACTTAACAATTTCTTGAAAATCTTTTAAAATGATCAGTAACTGGAGATAGAGTTTTGCAGACTATTGAGTGAAAGACGATAGAGGAAGCACTCCTTTAGCTCCGTGCTGTATTGAGCAAATAGTAAGCAAGTAAATAGAAGTTGCTCCGTGCATAAATATATGTCTACTTTGAAATTCTAATAGAAGTTGCTTCTTAAGTAATAGGTATCCAGTGGGTGCAACGAGACACAGTTGGTGTCATACAATTTCGTCATTTACCTTTTGTGTTGTGGTTAATGATTTTATACCTAGCTTATAAGATTTGAATTACGTTTAAGAATATTTACCTATTTCCTGGCATGTTTATTCGAAAGTAACCGATAAGCTTACAGGTTAAGTTATTGTTTGCTAATCTATATTTTTGATACTTCTACTGTTTCCTAAGACAAGGCTTAGCATTTTGTTTGAGTCATTGATTCATTTATTTTTCTATTATAATAAACATTTTTTCATTTTAATTATCGCCTTCTGTCTACGTGATTGATTTTCCATTGCGCAATACTCATTTGCTTAATTTTTACACGTGACACATGGGTTCATAGGCTACAGGTCCAAGAAATGGCCGGCCCTCACCATCTATTTCTGTCCCCAAAGAGTCGGACACGGGGAATGCAGTGTACAAGAAGAGACCCGACGGATTAGCATTTCGATTAGCAGTGTTTGGGGATCAATGCTGAATATTCTTAAGTGATTTCCGTGCAAGTTGGAACTTAATCATGAACGGACACCTGACGACCAAGGTTTCGCTAATTGGGTATTCAATAAACTGGAGCAGCAACGCAATAGGTCTTTTCACTGTGCTTTGGATTGATAAGCGTATTTTACACTTCCTAGCAGTGTTACCATTGTGTGTCACCACTGTCTGGAGTATGGAAAACCCACATGCATTTGTTGAACAATCCCTACATCAGCTAAAAGTTACAGTCTGCTGTAGCTTCACCGCTGATTTTATAGTCAGTTCATTTTTCTTCGAGGAAGTCACAGGTACTGTTCAAAAAACAGTGGCCGTAACTGGTTTGCGCTATGCAGCACTGTTACACAAGCACGACAAGCACTGCATACAGTCTGTCACCTTTATGCAAGATGGAGCACTACCGCATATTGCTGTGCCTATTCAACAACTGCTCTGCTCAACATTTGGGGAGAATCGCGTCCTCAGTCTATACTTTCCGCATGCATGGCCACATAGATCGTCCGATCGAACGCCTTGTGACTTTTCACGATGCGGATACATGAAGTCAAAAGTCTACCGTAACCAAACCAAATCCTTGGCAACGCTGTAACTTTATCTGGCAACATGTGTCTGCCATATCGAGAGAAATGTTGTTTAAGCTAACATCTAAGATGACATAAGTAAGCTATTTACTATACAGAATGAGTAAGACCTTGAATACAAAAGAACTTACCCCCGTTGCTCATTCATATGTGTATGATACAATTGAATATGGTATCTGTTTATAGTCAGCGGTCTATAGTTATCATCAAGAATCTTGAAGACCGCTGGAAACAAATTTATATGAATTACATTCAAACCAGATCGTTACCAATCAATATTTGAAATTTGTAGCAAACATGGACTATTGTCTTTTGATGCTTTATTGTGTATTGCAACTTGAAAACTATCGCTAATTTGTTAAGAGAAACGATCATCTGTGTCATTTTATTAAACATCTATTCAATAGTTCAATTGAAACATGATTACCCCAATGTTTTAAATTTGTACTTCCTATAATATGTACATTTAAATCAAGGTCATTCCCATATACACTATATGATCAAAGGAGTTGGGACACCCCTGTGAACACCTGGAGTGTTTCTTCTGGACTGGACTGGGACCGCTCATCATGGTAGACGGAAACCTCAATGCTGACGGCTACAGGACCATTTTGGATAACGGGGCACTTCCAGCGCTGTGGGAAAACTTCAGTGACGGGCCGTTCCTCTTCCAGCACGAAGCAAGATCCATATCCGACTGGTTTGATGAGATGCTGGTTGAAGATTGGCCCGCCCAGAGTCCTGATCTCAACCCCATCGAACATCTTTGGAACGAATTGGAACGACGTGTGAGATCCAGGATGGTTCACCCTACATCTGTCCAGGAACTGACCACGACACTCCTCGAGTAATGGAGGTCAATACCATTACATACAGTGGACAGGTGGATAACAATGTGGACACATACAGTAAACTTGTGGACAGTATGCCATGTAGGGTGGAGGCAGTAATAGCAGCTGGGAGGGGGGTCCTACACACTACTGATTGACGCTTTTTGCGGCTTTACGGTAGAGCAACAGGTGTCTCAACTCCTTTGATCATGTAGTGTAAGTCACTGAAAGAGTGGAATGATTTACCATATATCATACGGTCACAAATACCAGGTATCCACAAAAGTTCTTGCCTTTTCATGTTGCCATAATAGGAAGTGATGGAAGATATGCAAATGAGAGCATAGTGAGGTCCAAAATCTGTCAGAGGGAGCAGAAAGGTTAGCCTGTATAAATACAAGGCTCTCGGCTATTCACATAAATCATATCTCGTGCAGAAGTGAAGACAAATGGAGGTATCGAAGGAAATGCTTAGGTGTTGTTGCTTTATGACTTCAAGGTAGGCTTGTCAACAGCAGCATCAAGTCGCCGAATGTGTCTTGCGTTTGGGGATGAATATACACACCGCAAGGCATTGGTTGCAGAAATTCAGATCAGGAGAATTTGCCATTTCTGATGAACCCCGTAGTCTATTGTGTCTAGTGGACTAGACGCCAAATGGTTCACACAAGCTGCTATCAACTGGTCAAATCATCACTCAGGATCTGTGTTCCCAGGAGTTGGAACGTGTGCAACAAGCATTGCAGCAGAAGGAGCCAGCATTGGTGAATCGCAAAGGGGTATTCTTCCTTCATGACAATGCCCGGCCACATGTGGCGCGGGTTGCCAGGGAAACAATTGAGCGGCTTGGCTGGGACTATGCAACTTTCTTGCCCTTGCAATAAATTCTGCATTCGTATTATTTTTTTATCCACCTCTCCGGAGTCGATACTTTTCTGTCTCTGAGCTCCCTTTAGGCTTGTAGTCTGTTGTAGATTCTAGCTGGACAGTCTAGAATCATGTTTTTATTTACCTGCCTTTTAGGGCCCTGGTATGCACACTCTCTTTCCCCACACATGGTTTCTTTATCTGACCTATTTCTATTATCTATTACAGGTCTAGCACGCCGCCCGCGAATGTGCTGGCACATATAAAGTAACACTGGGCTGACACCCGACTCAACGTTCGTAAATAGGTGAATTATTACAGCCTCTCCTGACTGCAATTTCGACCACATGATGCTTGTCCGAGAAGACGTACTATTCATGTCTTGACGTTTGTTTACCTGAAGAACGTCACTATTATTTGATGCTGGTGTGCGCCCAATTAAGTTACTTAACCAGCTTTTGTCCATTTGACCCATAAGCAATTCTACCACTAACTGGGCGAACAAGTATTGTTCAATCACCTTTAACTCCAAAAGTTTTTTGTAGCTGTCTACCTGACCGCTTAATTCTCCGGACTGCTGCTCTTGTATCACTTCTTCGCATTCACACAATAGCTGGTGCAGATCCGCTACGTCCCAATGACTGAGGGCATTAACAGCCCCTTGAGCTATTGGACTGATACAGGAACCTTGTGATGTCGGGCTTTCTTCTGAGCCTCTACTTCTATTCTTAGTCGCCTCCTATTTGAGTTCTTGATACTGCTTATCGTTATTACAGTCTGACATCTCACCATTATCAATGCCTGTTTGATGAGACCCCCCACCTGGATATCCTCCGTGTCCCTCAGACTGTTTTGCTTTAACAGCTTCTCGGCGACCTCCATTGCTTCCACTAGATATAATGGGCTTTCGTCTTCGATATGCTCCTTGACACTCCTCCACCTTGTCTTTTTCAGGAATAAAGCGTAGTTCATTCACTATGCTTTTGTATACTCTGTTGAACGACTTGATATTGTCGCCTTTAAACGTCGTCCTCTGCAAACTTTTAATTAGGTTTTCATCCAGCCGTAGGTACCACTTTCCACGTTGACCAGCTCTTTCACACATTATCGTGCCCGCTATTTGTAGGCACACTTGCCGCCAACACTTAAAGACGTGCCTCTCACTATCCACTGTAAATATTATTATTTTTTAAACGATGCAGTCACTTATGGAGCATTATCGAAGCACCGCCATAACCACGAATGTATGGCTTCCTTGTTTCCCAAACGCGCAAGAATTATCAAACTTTCCACAACCACCATAACACTGTGGTAGACTCACAAATGTGTAATTTCCTGGATTAAATCGAAGCACCCACAATCACGGGTATCACGCACCGTCACAGCAGAAAAATACCACACCAAAAATCACTACACTTAGTTGTAGACCCCTTCACCTAAGGTGTATAATATTCACCAAAGCACACACAAACCTGCTAGTATTAAAAGCGCTGTTCAGAGTGCACATTCTACAGTACAATACGTACTCAGCAATTGATCTGGGTTTCTCTAACTTTAATTATGTTTTAATAAGTAAGACCTTAGATGTTTCTATTTCTGATCACTTTTCTCTATTTACCATTTTTAACTTATTAACTACTAATAATTCCCAACAAAATTCAGTTTCTCCATTTCGCAAAGTTTCTCTTGCTCGTCTTGTGATATTCAAATCATTTCTGACTTTAACTGATTGGTTACAGCTTTTCTTTAACGCAGCAACATTATTCAACTATTTAATCGTTTTTGGTCTCAACAACAACTTGGCTATGATCGTTATTTTACGACTTCAGCGATTGTGAATTTTCGTCCAAATACCAATTTTCGTAAACCACGGTTTACACCATACGTTTTTGCTCTTATACAGCAAACTAGGTCGCAAACCTTCCCCAACACTACTTAGAACTTTTAAGGATCTTTCTAACAAAATAAGATAACTGGTGTAACAAGGAATTGTGAGCAACAGCGCGGGTGATTTCTCCAATTAACCGCGCGGCACCCAGAAAAGACCATCAAACAAGAAATCGCTATGTATTGCCAATATCGTTAATAATAATATTTATGTTAATAATTACAGTTCCGTTTACACTGATAGTAGCAGTAGATGGTGGAGCCCAAAGGCAAATCAGGAAAGGATGCTGTGATGCGCAAAAAGAGATTTCTTGGGCAGTTTGAGAGAGAGACGTAAATTAAGAGACGGACGGGAAGAATCAGCGAATAAGAAAGGTTCGCAACCATACACGCACGACTAGAGAGGCCAGAGGATAGACATTATCGTATTCATGAGTGCGAGTACACAAAGATTTTGATATGCATGTTGTCTGGAGCAACGACCAGAACGAGTGATTCGAATTTTCCACTTCTTCTCTACGGCTGCAGCTTGGGCGTGCACAACGAGGGCAAGAGGAAGTTGCAGCATAGTAACTTTCCTCAATTTCTTCTTATGTGCAAATAGAGCTGGAGTTCGAAGCAAGGCCAGCGCGAGCATTGGAGAACCGCCGACGTAGAACCAGAGGTTCTAACCCTGAGCCGAGGTTAAAATTCGTCCACGCACACTCTAATCGAGAAGGACCTTCTGAAGACGAACCAGCCTTTGCCTATGTGGGAGAGGTAGAATCCCTGGAATCTGAACGAATTCAATCGTCGTGGGAGCAAGCTACAAGACTCTGCACGTTGGTTCTTGTGCAAGGTCTGCTATTTTCGTCAAGAGCCCAATTCGGCTGTTCAGGAGACGACCATAACAATTTAGCGCTCACCTGCTTATACCTCATCATGCCATAGGGGCTAGAGCCATTCTACCGGGTGATTCAGTCAATTTCTGACCATTTCACTCGAATGGCGTGCATTAGGGATGAACAATTGTAAGAATATGAGCGCCATATCGAATTTCTAAATAGTTGGAGTATGTATTGTTGCAATGGCGCTGCAGGAAAATCGTATTGTTGAAAAATGGCGCCCGCTTTATCAACAGAGCAAGGTTGTCGAATGGTATTTCGATACAAAATCACCTGTAACCGTGCAAAGAAAGTTCCGGAAGAGAATAAATGTCGAGAGGCACCAGGCAGGCAAGCAATCATGGATTTTGTCAAGCAATTTCGTGCCACTGGATGTGTTAAAGGCAAGAAAAAAGGCGGGAGCGAAGCTCGTGTTCGAACTGCCAAAGTTGTCGAAAATGTTCGCACAAGGTTGGTCGATGCCCTTACCAAAAAAATCTGTTCGCCGCCTATCCATTGAAGAAGGTCTGTCGTATACCATGACATGGCGAATTTTGAGAAAGGATTTACACTTGTTCCCGTATAAAATCCATGTTTATCAGGAGACACTGGAAGACAGAAGCGACAACAATTTGCGATGGAGCTTGGAGCAGAAATGGAAGCCAATCAGGACATTGTGGACAACCTGTGGGTGTCAGATGAGTCCTTCTTCCATCTGTCAGGTGAAGTTAATACACACAACTTTCGTTTTTGGGGTTCCCAGCACCCTCATGCGATCCATAAGTCACCTCTTCATCCACGACAGGTTATGGCTTGGTGCGCGATTTCCAAAAGAGGCATCATTGGTCCGTCCTTTTTGAGGGCACCGTAACGTCACAGGCTTACCTTAACCTGTTGGAAACTGTCACAGGCTGCGAAGGAGGCATATACCGCTGCGACATCAATGGTTTCGACAGGATGGGGCTAGGCCTCACACCACTAATGAAATCAGAAATTCGGAAATCGTGTCATTTCAAACAGGTTTCCAGATCGATTAGGGGGTGGCTTTCTTTGCCCCCCTACGAGTCCTGACCTAAACCCATGTGATTTTTATCTCTGGGGGTTCCTTAAAGACAGTGTATTCACTACAGCACCAAGAACCCTAGACTAGCTGCGACAAAGCATCGTCGACTGCTGCACCCTTGTGGATGCAGAAATCCTGGATAGAGTTATGAACAACTTCACCATTCGGCTGCAAGCAGTTCAAAACGTTCGTGGTGGCCACATTGAGCATATCATCAAGACTTTTCCACGGGAATAAAAACTCCGAACTGCTTAAAATATCATACTGAAATGCTAAGTTTGTAAACATTAATGGGTCAATAAATCATAGTATTGAAATGGTCAGAAATTGACTGAATCACCCTGCACATGAAGATTTGGTAGCCTTCTATTATTCACGAGTTAATCTGTCTCTTCCCCTTTCAGTTAGTCTCATGGATTTTAATGCCATTCCCTCTCTCTCTCATGCTAAAGCCATTGTATTAACTTTAACAACTTTATTTAGTATTTAGCTTTCTTTGCTCATTGCAGGAGCCAGAACCTATGCTTCTCATCAAATGCTATTGCGTCGCCACTTTCCTGTGAAGTGTTCCTATGTTGCGGTCCATTATCTTTAATAAACCTCATTCCTAAAGCAATTTACGGAATCTCATAACAAACCTATAAAGTGACCAGACACCATTGTGTGAGGACTTTTATTTTTATGTGCTTCAGCAGTAATTTATATTTAGTATCTATTACTGTCAGGTTGTAGTAACCTATACCGTAGTTTTGAACTACTTATTTGCATTCTACTTTATGCATTTATAGTGTCCCCATTGAGGCCACTGAATTTTAAATTACTCCTAATTAAACTCCTCGGTTGTTTAATTATGCATCCTTATTATTGTAATTCCTCGTGTCAGAGGATAAAATTAAGTGTTTTTATGTATTCAATTTATTTTGGTTATGTTCATTAATAAAAGTAATATGTCTATTCAGCTTCACGTTCTTTTTAAAGTAATTTTCCACTGCGCTTAAATTTTCTAAGTGACATCTGGTTAATAAATCGAAACAGGAGTATTATAGTCGTTTATTTATCCAAATGTCATCTAATAAATCTATACGGAATGTTTTAAACGGATTGCTGAAAGGACTTACAACCTCTAACCACATACCCGGGAATTCAAGAAGTCGGCCTCTGCGACAGCCTAGCGCGAATGCCCTATTCTGTAACATGGGAACACGAATTTAAGCGGCTCTCACAAAAATATTTGAATAGATATCGGCACACTAGAAATACGTATTTGTATTCAAGCTTTGTCTTTCGATTGGTGCATTTTTCATGCCTGTACGATTAAAACTTGATTTTTTAGCAGGTGTCTGCAGTTTTTTTGTATATTTTTAGCCTTTAACCTTACCTCTAAGGTGAAAAGTTCAATACTCACATCGAAGAAAATTTCTTTCTCGACAACCAAAACGCACCACCAAAAGCCTTTTTTGTCACTCAATATAAACATTCCAAGGAAAGTTTTCTTTATTTATAATTGGAAACTTAAATGTTACTAGAACATACAAAATTGTTCTATTTATCAATTTTATACATAATTATCGTTATTACCGATCGTTAATGCGTATGTCTGCGCCTATCTCAACTTCCGTTTTCTCTAGAAGGAAGAGCTTAAAATAGACGCCCGCTGAACTGGTTGTCGCGACGCGTCCATTAAATTGAAATTTCGGAAAACTGATTAAAGAAAACATGTATTAAATAGTCATCTAAAAGTACATAGTATAGATACATAAGAGTTCTATTTGATTTTATAGATCGTGATGTTTCATTAATTGATACAAGCTCTTGGAAATAAGTAGAAGAAGCAGCAGCTGCCATTTCCATCTCCAACTGCAGCATGTGTATTTTCCCAGGAAACATGTTTCTACCTCAACCAGACTGCGAGAAAATAGATCCTAAGGAAAATAGGACGGATTATTGGCATTACATAACAACTAAATCAGTATGATCACTGATTTCGGATAAACACGATCAGGAATGAATGAAAGGGAGGAGGGACTTGTTTCTCGTATACTTAAACGTCAAAATTAGTTTCTCGTATGCTTCTACCTAAGTGATGATACATAAATGATAAATTAAGAGACTGTTAATCTGCAATCTATGTTAATTTCTTTATATTAATAATAACGAAAATTATAGTTAAATAAAATTAATATAATAAGTTCATGTTACTAGAAGATTTAATATTTTTTATTCTCAATACTACTGTATTGTTTGTCATCTTAAATAATAAGAAAATATAATATTCTTTTGAAAAAACGAAAATACACTTACATACAATAAGTTAAATATTGGGAGAATACTGTAAAGTAATGTGTTTACCCTAGGCTTGAAAATTTAGGCTAATTTTCTTTTAAAATTATGCTCAACTACCAGAATATATACACCCCTCGCCCTCAACTATTCATTGATAGGAAAAGAGAGAAATACATCTATCATTCTTCTCCAAACCACTGTTGTACTTCTAACCATTTTGCATATTTAATTGACAAAAATGCATTTTCAATTTTCAGAGGATGGAAATGCCAATTGTATGCTAAATCAAGTATTTCATACGTCAGATAAAGTTTAAGATAGGATCTCCTGTAAATATTGAATTATGTAATACTATGAAATGCTGATATTATAAATATAATATTTATATGTTGTTTCAAGTTTTCTTACAAAAATTATATTTTACCCTAAGAAGGATTTCCCCTTATTTTATGATTTTTGTTGAACTTAATTCATCTTTAAAAAGTTTTGAAAAAAAAACATTATAAGTAAATTGTGGTATTCTACCCTAATTAATCTTAGTACTCTACCTATGTCGCCTAATTTATTAGTGTTTGTTGAGACTTGGTGTTATGATCATACTGAAATCCCACCCATCGAAGGTTACAATGCTGTCTCTATCAGTCGTGCTGACAAAAGTGGTGGTGGTCTTTGTATATATATTTCTAGTTGCTGGGATTACACTAGTCTTGAGCAATTATCTACAGTCACCAGCGATTATGAAATTCTCACAGTAATGATTAATAACAATCATATAATTATGGCGATCTATCGTCCATCATCAGGTTCACTAATTAAGTTTTGTTCTCATCTCTCTTTCCTACTCCTAACATTACAGTGCTTTGATAATCCACTGGTGATAGTCGGTGATTTTAATGTAGACCTTAATGTCCCTACTCCTAATTTTCGTCAACTTCTTGATCCTATTACACAAGCCAGACTCATGTCTATTTCTTCCCATTACTCACATTATTCATCTTATCATAAAACCTACTCTACAATTGATGCCTGTTTTGCTACATTAAATCCTGTTCTCTGCACTGCAATAGATCTACATATTACAGACCACTTTCCTTTATTGATAATATTCGACCCTTCAAAGTTTCTCTCTCAGAGATATATTCCAGTTCTTAAACGCATAATTTCTGATCACAGGATTTCGGTCCTGACGTCCTTTCTTACTCTAAGAAACTGGACACAGATATTAAAATATGATTCTGATACTAATAATCTATTTAATTCCTTTCTGCAGCGCATAAAGTATGGATTTGACAGCTATCTTCCTTACCATGCTAATTCTAAAATTAAGAATGTAAATGGTCCTATAAGAAAACCCTGGATTACTCCCGGTTTACTAAACGCCATAAAAGTTAAAAATAAGTACTACCTTAAGTCTTGTCATGCTCCTACTGTAGCAAATATCAAGCAATTTAAAGATTGGTCAAATATTGTACGCAAACGGATTGAAAAGGCTAAGAACGATTATTTTGATGGCTTGTTTGTTCGACTCCTATCAAGTAAAGAGAAGTGGGATGTGTTAAAAGATTTAACTGGGGGCTCCAGTTCCCCTATGATGCCTTTTAATCACCATCACTAGCTCCTCCCTAACATTGTTTCTACAAACTCTTCTACCGAGAAATTCCGACTCCCGAGTTCCAGCTACCGGCATTGGCAATACCTGTCCCGGAAATTCTATTTCTAGTTTTTTTGCACCTCCTACTTCTCCGGAAGAGGTCAGTTCTGTTATGCGCGGATAAAAATCATCGTTGACTCCAGATCTGTTAGGATTTCCCCCAGCAATAATAAAGGACCTTCACTCTTTACTTTCTTATCCCCTGGCATACATATTCAACCAATCCTTAGTAACGGGTATATTTCCTGATGTGTTAAAATTATCGAGAGTAACACCTATTTTTAAAAAACGGGGCCATATGTCTTTTTCGAATTATCGACCTATTTCAGTTTTACCAACTTTTGCTAAGATATTTGAAAAACTTTATTATATCCGTTTGTCACAGTTCATCTTTGATCATAACTTTATTACATCTTCCCAACATGGATTTGTCCCCAAAAGAAATGTTGAGACCACCTGCTATGAGCTCCTCGAATATGTATCCCTAGAAATGGCCTCTAATAATTTTGTAGCAGCAGTATTCATTGACTTTGCTGAGGCATTCGATTCGGTTCCAGTTGAAGGCTTATTACACAAATTATTTCACTTATATGGTATACGGGGGGCACCCCTGATGTGGTTAAAAAATTTCCTGACAAACCGTTCTTACTTTATGACGTTAGCGGGTACATCCTCACACATACTATCACGAACTTTGGGAGTTCCGCAAGGCTCAATTCTCTCACCTCTTCTTTTTTGTCTATTTATCAATGATTTACCTAGTTTTGTATCCCCTCTTACATCCTTTAGAATAATTTTATACACTGACGATGTGACGTTTATGGCTGCTAACCCTGATGCCACCCAATTAATTGCTTCACTCAATAGTGCATTAGCCGAACTAAACACTTGGATGGCTAACAATATGTTAAGTGTGAATACCGAGAAAACCAATGTTATGGTATTTTACCAAAGAAATAAACATAATATACCGAATACACCAGCGATATATTATGAGGATAGTTTACTTTCAACTGTTAACTTTCAAATATCTTGGCATCACAATCTCCCATGATCTTTTTTGGGATTATCACATCGATAACTTACTATCTAATCTCAATAAGAAGCAAGGAATTATCTCCAGGATGCGATTTCTTCCCCGCAAAATTTTACTACTACTCTATAATGCATGGATTCACTCAGTACTCTGTTTCAGCATAATTTTTAGGGGATCATCAACATCTTGGAACCTTAACAGAGTTTATAAATTACAGAAGTGGTTCCTTCGTACACTTCTTAGGTTCCCGAAAGGTACATCTGTTTCGCCTTACTTTGAGGAACTTCATATATTTACAGTATATCAGATATATTTCATTCGAATATGTGTTTTCATGTATAAAGTTAACAATGCAGTTCTATCGATCTCGACCCCAATTCCTTTAATTAGAAATGCTGACAGCCATCGTTATCCAACAAGCTCTAAGCGAGCTATAAGGCTTCTGCTAACCAAGCTCAACTACCGTAGAAGACGTTTATCTTAAATAGGCATTAAATATTGGGCTTGTCTCCCTATCGAGCTCCGCTCCATATCTAGTACCACTGGTTTCCTTAAACAATTAAAATGTTATGTCTTTTATTCTATGTCTAGGAAGTACTTAATATAATCATTTGGGTTTATGGTGTTAAGCTATTATGCTTTTTGTCTCTTTGTTGTTTATTGTATAAATTATATACTCTAATTAAGAATTCTATCTCTTGGCGATGCATTCCCATTGTTGCTTAACCCAAAAGTACATTAGATTTCAACATTTTGTTTTCTACTAACTAAACATATTGTATTTACTATTGTTGTTTGTATTATGGGCGCCCAGTAGGCCCTAACTCGTCGGTCCTGGACCATAACCGACCTAGTTGGGCGTTGTTGTATCTTACTTAATCATATTAAATAAATAAATAAATAAATGTATATATATTACAGTACTTCATGTTGATAAAAGTCTACTATATTTATAAGATTTAACAACCAGCTGTGTAATATTTGTACTACTGTATTTAGTAATGAAAATGATCTATCAAAACATTTTTCTAATTTGGCAAATTGATGTTTTCAGAAATTACTAAAGTATGCCTATATGCCATTTATATCGTGAGCATGCATATACACCCTTCTTATAAGTAGGTTAAATAACTTTTTAAAAAAACAAGTTCCTTAAGTTTTCTTCTGTTAGAATGAGGGTTGTCAAAGATATCCCTAGAATTATTAGTTTTGGAGACATTACAATTGGTTATTTTGGTAATATAATTTATATGGTACAGTACATGTGTCTGCTATACGTTATATGGTATATAACATTGTTATTATTTCCATATGCCTTTGCAAGGTTCTTATTAAGAGCATTTTAATGTAATTGATTGTTACATGGATTTAATATAATGGACATAATCCAAGTCTGATATTTTAAAATTTCAATATATTTTATTGATGAAATGATAACAAGCTTTCATCTGGATTTAATTAATTAACCTATTAATAAGCATCTCCTCTTTAGACTATTAAGAATACCTCCTGAGGTTTATGGAAATTAACAATATATTAATTGTTGCATTGAGAACATCATTCATCAATTTTTTTTCCATCTCATTAGGCTTTTTGGGTGTTCTAAAAACTTGTAAGAAGTGTATAATCTTAAGTATAAGTCAAGAGCTATGTCTTTTATAATTTTCTTTCTGACTTGTACAAATAAGCAGCAGTGAAGAATTTAGTATTTATTTTTCCAAAAGTTTCATAATCTTATAGTAATAATCAATGAAAGATTAATACATAATTTGTAAATATGTCTAAGATATCGACTGTTCAAGTTATTCAATTACTATATGTGTTTGACATATTTAAAATAATTTTAATGTGCAATAGATACTTGTATGGATACTTTTAAATTGAATAAGTCAGATCAAGAGGGAATTAATCCACATTTACAGCATATACTGGTAAAAAACAGTAACGAAAAACAGGAATCTAATATGCACTGTTCTCAATACAGGGTGTAACGTAATTCAGAGACAATAAGTTCCTAGAGTGATCTTTGCATGATTATAAAGTTCCTTATCGATAATGTCGAAAACTCAAAATTTAAATTGCATCATTACGTCATTTATTAACTTTTCACCAGCAGTTTATTACATTCAAAGGGGCGATTACAATTAAATCGGCGGCAATTGTTGAGAATTAATGACGTTTTTGACTGGTTTTCTGCAAATTTTGCGTGATGTTTAGACCCTTAACATTTGAGTTTGAACATTTTGCATAAGGAACTTTAAGTTTGTAATCATGCAAAAGAACACGCTAGGTACTTGTGGTCCCTGAATTACGTTACACCCTGTATACAGAGTCTTTATAATTAAAGTTCCATTTTGACATGGCCATAAAAAAACTACTGGACCAAAAGCTATTATACTTGGTAATATTATACAAGAGGGCAATATTCGTATACGAAATTAGACACAAAGACACAGGTGTAACCTGCTTTCAGTAAATGGTGGAGGCCACATTCAACATTTAGCTAATTTTAGTAATGATTAAAGACTTGTTAACCTGTATCTAATTTCGTATACGAATATTGCATAGAGCGCCATTCCATGCTGGTGGTGACCTTTGAACTAATTTTTTTTTGGTGGGTATGAACTTCCCATGTCCTCTTGTATAATATTACCAAGTATTATAGCTTTTGGTCCAGTAGTTTTTTTTTATGGCCATGTCAAAATGGAACTTTAACCTTATCACTATGTTGTGTAGAAATTTACCCTGTTATGACCAGGGGTCCACATGGACCCCCACATTCCAAAGCATGTATTAGCTATGGTTTACATGTCTTGAAAGTTGATTTTGCATTTGTGTATGTAAATTATGCTTATCAGATATTGTTTTAAAAAATTTTAATAATAAAAATAAGAACTCTAATTTTACATTTTGTAAAGTCATTTCTAAAATATATTTTCAGTGCTAAGATGTTTTTTCAATTATTATCCTACAAATAAGAATATTTTCAAGATTTTGTTGACACAAAAACTTTATATTATAATTTTTAACATATCTTTCATTATTTTGCAAGTAGATTTTTATGTTATATTTATTACATTATCCATTACATATAAATATACAGGGTGATTTACATCGAATGCAAAATACTTAAAGGGGGTATTATAGAGGTTAAGATAAACACAAAACGTCCTATGAACATGGGTCCGAATTTGAACGATAACTGAGATATGAACAGAAATAAAAATGCAAACACCAAGTTCAACAAGTTAATAACTCAGGTTCCGTAAGGCTTAGATTAATGAAATTTGGAGAAATAACAGGCTGCATAAGACTGTGTATAACGTTAAAATTTGAACTAATTCTAACAAGTAGTTTCCGAGTTACTCATTCAACATCATAACACGTGCTCACTTGTGAGTACTAACTAGCACTTGTTACAATTTTGACTGTGTAACTCGGAAACTTCTCGTTGGAAGTCAATCAAATTTTAACGGTATACACAGTCATATGTACCCTGTCATTCCTCCAAATTTCTTTAATCTAGGCTTTACAGAACCTGAGTTTTTAACTTGTTGATCTTGGTGGCGGCATTTTTATTTCTGTTCATATCTCAGTTATCGTTCAAATTCGGACCCATGTTCATAGGACGTTTTGTGTTTATCTTAACCTCTATAATACCCCCTTTAAGTATTTTAAATTCGATGTAAATCACCCTGTATAGTAATTATGAAAAAAAAATTATGACTTCTCTGCACATGTAGTACAAATAGTCTGCTGGTGTTCCGGGCAACATGGGATATGGCAATTACTACACCGGATCTTCACCTTTCTGTCCCACGAACGTGGACATAGCTGCCACCGTGCCCTTTTCTTTGAATCATAATTTGCAGTAGTTGGTTTAGTAAATTCTATCCCTAATGACTGTAGAGATTGGAGAATTCCAGATTGCAGCGATTGAGGGTTCTGAAGTCTTCTCTGAATTAGATCACTGACCAGCTCTCTCCTAAGTTCTTTCAGAAACAAGCGACGTCGATGTCATTTCCCAGATTCCCAATCTGTATAATTCAAAATAAAAATTATGTATCCAGCAATCGCAGCACAATCAAACATGTTGAACCAGAAAACCATAGGCCAACGTCGTATCTTTCGCTTGCAAGTGTATAATCTAACTTGTCAACTCCAGATTTGGTTGCATTGTGATGAATTATAATCTCTGGCTTATTGTCTTGCTCCTCAATGATGCATGGAAGACAGCAAAATGACTTATTTCCCTTTCTTGGGAGCGTAGCTAACTAGGGTCAGTTGCTAATCAAAGCAAAAGATAGAAGACTTTATTTCATGTTGTTTATTTGGTAGTAATTCTTTTGGGACTTCTTTTCGATTTTTTCGAATTGTTCTAACAACTGTGGTTTTAGCAGTTAGTAAATCCTCTGCTAACTTTGCACTGGTGAAGTAATTGCGTCCTTTGTTCTTCCAAGGGGCAACTAATCGCTTGACGAGATCCAACACATTATTTGCTCCAACTTCAATACCAGGCTGTCGTCCGAAATACACTCTGCTTTCAAAGGAAACGATGTAATGGAATCACAGCCCCAAAATATTTTGATTCCATATTTTCCGGGATTGGTCGGTATTTACTGACGAAAACTGCATCGACCACGAGTTGCCACCAATTGTTCATCGACTGTCAGATCCTGTCAGGGCTTGAAATATTTTGCCAAATTTTCAAGAAGCATTTGCCAGACATCACAACAGGGAGCAAGTTTATCTACTTCTAATCTTTGCTTTCTTGTTGCATCATTGTCAATTCGACAGAAACGAAGCAAATTTTGAAAATGTTGCATAAACATTGTAGCTCGAAATATGGGTCTTCTTTCGTCACCCAATTACATCCTGACCGTGATTCAAAAATCTGTTCTTGATTCAATGCATTGGTGTATCGAATTCGTTTACGAGGGGGAGATTGCTGACCATTAGAATCGTCATCACTTTCCAATTCACTGCTGATTTCAACATTCGGATCTTGAATAGTATCCAAGTCAATGACTTCAGACTCGGTTGATTCACCAAAGCTATCTAAATCGAGATCATCTTCACTATCACTTCCTTGTATCGCACACTTACTGACAATCGTTGTCGTGACATGTTGCAATTCAAATATCAGCACTGGACAAGAAAATTAAGAATTGAAAATGGCTGTTGCAATGATAATTGCTATCCACCAATCAGCTTCCAGCTAATTTCCAGCCAATCACAATAACAATACCAAATTGTGCGCGTGGTACTGAACCATAGTTTTGAAAATACAAAAGCTGCTAACGTCGTCTATTGATATGATAAAATAGTGTTACAACGTCAGTGTCACCAAAAACACGTCTTTATTCTTGTTCTTTTTTTTAATCTATATGAAGTGTCCAATAATTCACAAATACCTCGTATTACTTTGGGGTCCATTTGGATCCCAGGTCACAAAAATGCGACATGTTTAATAGTAAAAAAAAACCAATAAACCCTGATAATTGTGCATTCCAATTTTTACCAAATGTTTCATAGATTATAATCTAAGATGTCACTGATTATGACCTCTCAAAAACCAACCTTTATTTTTTGGGCGACTACTTGAAAATGAGTGGGGCCCGAGTGGACCCCAGGTCATAGTGATAAGGTTAATTATAAAGACCCTGTATATTATTATACATTTAATTTTAATATAATGGAGAGAAAACTATGTTATTTATTCTACGTAACTCCAATTAATACTAGGAAGCCATCAATTTCATTTGCTGGCAAGTTCGAGTGGAGTTCAGGCTTTAAACTAATTTAACATGGATTTTTCACTTAATTATTTAATATATTTAACCTTTATAACTTCGTAACTTCACCAACAGTTCTCGTTAAGATTGTAACTAACAAATCTAGATATTAACAGAAGAAAATCACTTTCACACACTTCACCAATTGCGAGATGATTGAGTAGTTCACGAAAAGGTGCCTGGTTTTCATCTACTTGATACATATTTGTTGTTAAATGAAATATTTTTTAAGTTGTTGGTAAGACAATTTTCGTTGAACAGCAAAAGTAGACGATGGATTTGGTTGCTTATACGTAGGTGTATCACCAACAGGAAGCAGCTGATTAAAGTCGCCCGAAAGCAGCAATGCATATCTGCCAAGAATTTCATGTTGTTTTTGTGGATTTGCTTGACAAATTCGGTAGTCTATTTTTCCCAGCAAGTTCATTCCAAGCACTGAGAATTCGTAAACAACCATTAGCTTTACTGACTGCATTGACAAATGAAATTCGCGTTCGGCTTCACCACATAGCACGGACATCACGGACCTCATCACGATGCTCAACCCGAAGATTTATGATTCTTCAACAACATCACACATGCCCGGTTTTCTTTATACAAACCTTCTTCAGGCACCACATAAACTGTGTGTGAGATTTAGCTATTATTGCTTTAGTGGTTTTGATGTGATGATGTTACAATGGTGAATGAAAAGGAGCTACGCTCCAATAAATAAGTAATATTAAACACTTCTAACATGTGTATTTTGTTTGTATTCAGTTCCAAAACTTTTAAAGCATCTTTCTCAAAATGTTACTTATGTCCAACATTGTGAGTTTGTGCAGTAATAAATGACATCATTAAATAAAGATATGTTAACAAAAATTATTATGCTAAATGAAAGACATGAGGAATTCAATCCATATGTCTTTCAATGAGAAAAATCCATATTTTTAATCACAAAATATTATAAATATTATTTTCTACGTAAAACGGTGAAAAATGTATTTTTAAAATATTCTTTTTTCTATGAAACATTAATAAACAATTAATAAATATCTTATTGTTATTGAGTAATATACGGTTTCTACTATAGAAATAAAAAGGTAACATTTTAAAATATTCATTACATTTTTGTTTATCAATTACGTAAGAAAGATCCAAAATTCACAATAATGGTTGTATCTTTGAAACTATTGTAGATAGATGGATGAAATTTTTTATTTTGTCTTCTTTTTATAATACTATTTTATACTAGAAAAATGAGAGGATTTAAATGAATAACAAAAATTTTGTCTTAAGTCCCCTCTTAAGTGCCATATAAGTAAAATACCAGCTTCATTTAATTACGTTCCTCGAGGAATGTTTCGTAGCTTAACTATGTTTATATATTGCATTTTTTCAAATTAATTAGCATAGAGTTGAGTCCATTGTTAGGAGGGATTCTTTATACATAAGAGACACTGAACAGACTGTTATAAACAAAAAAATGCAACCGTTACTTTGTTTTCTGTTTAAAATTGCAAATCGTAGCTTTAAGGTCCCTAATTTAGGAACCAATTAGAGTAATACACGGCCTTGTGTGCGTTAGTTGAATAGGGTAAGTTTTTCTATGACTAAATTTGAATTTTATGCCAGCTTTGATTAGCTGTAAAAGGTATTTCACTCATAACTTCAAGGTTATTCCCACGATAAACCCCGTTGCTTAATAAAATGTCATATCTTTTGTAATGTCAATACTGTTCAGTGTAAGAGTAGATTGTTGATTGCTATTGTTGGATTGTCATCTTGTTGTAAGTAGTGTTATTGTTAAATTTATAAATTTAAATAATTGTGTTGCATGAAAAACGGGTGGGGGGGGGGGAGTTTTCACTCATAAAACCCGTGCAACCTGCGGAAATCCATTGCATGTAGTGAAAACTTTCCTGAACTATGTTAAAGCATCATGAAAAGTTTGATGCCCATTGCTTTCGCGAAACACACACACTCACACACATACACATTGGTCTTTGTTAATATAGATAAAATATGATTCCCATAAACATATTTAAAAAAAACGTAAACACAAACTTTATGTGTTTGAACAAATAAAAGTTCTAGAATTTGTTGACATGAATATGTTTGAACAAATAAAAGCTCCAATATAATGATAAAGGAAGCGAGCCTCAACTGATAAAGCGTTCTGTGTAAGTGCCTCTTTTTTCTTCATATTCTATAATTAAAGCGTATATATGTTACCATTTACAATGAAAGCGAAAGATTAGCTACTAGCAATTAGCAATATGTCCTTCCGTGATTAATTATGGATAATGGCCTGAAAGCAATATGCACTTGATACCATTAAGCCATGGGTAACAATAGGTCTAACAACTCATGACATATCTTAGCATTGAAAGTTCCAACGGTACCATGTTGTATGATTAGGACACGTACTACCAAACAAATTTCCATATCTTTAGTTACTCATCATATTCATTTATGACACGTTGTAACGAGTTGTTTGATATTTTACAGCCATATCTTAGCATTGAAAGTTCAAACAGTACCATATGTTACGATTAGAACATGGACTACTTAACAAATTCCCACTATCATTAATTACTCATTATATTCATTCATGGCACATTGTTACTAGCTGATTTGCCTCAGAATGGAAAGTTCCAATCGTACAGTATGGTACAATTAGAATACGTACTGCTAAACTAATTACCACGATCATTAATTACGCCTTTTATTCATTCATGGTACTTGGTTATGAGTTGTTTGATATATTACATGCTATATCTTAGCATTGAAGGTTTTAATGATACCATATGGTACGATTAGGACACGTACTACTAAACTAATTTTCTCTATCATTGATTACTCGATATATTCATTCATGCCACGTGATTACCAGCTGTTTGATATATAATATGCCATATCTCAGAATGTAAAATTCGAATGGTACCATATGGTACCATTAGAATACGTACTACTAAACTCATTACCACTATCATTAATTACGCGTTATATTCATTCATAGTACTTGGATACGAGTTGTTTTATATATTTCAGCCATTTAGGACTGAAAGTTTTAATGGTAGCATATTGTATGATTAGGACATGTACTACTAAACTGATTTTCACTATCAGTAATTACTCATTATATTCATTCATGCCACGTTGTTATGAGCTGTTTGATATATGCCATATCTCATAATAGAAAGTTTCTATAGTACCATGCGGTACCATTACTACTACTAAACTATGAGGGGAGATCAAAAAGTAAGTTGCACTAACTCGCCGGAGGAGCGCGCTGTGTGTCGCAATCTTGGGCAAAGCGGAGAAAGGGACATTAACTGCGCAGACGTCGGATAGGACGGTTGCTGTGGTTTCCCGTCGTGTTTTATGTGACTAGCGGGCTAAAAGCAATGTCCACTCCAAACTTGAGGTGCGAGCAGCAATCCGATTTCTATGGCCCAAACGGGTGAATTGCACGGACATTCATCATGAAATCACTGCTGTATATGGAAATTGAGCGCCGGTGTGATTTTGTTGCACGATAACGCAACACCTCACAAGGCCCGCCAAACGTGCGAACTGCTGCAGCGATTTAAGTGGGAGGTTTGGCAACATCCTCTATACAGTCCCGACTTAGCGCCATGCGACTTTCATCTTTTCGGTAAGTTCAAAACGGAGCTCGGTGGACAACGATTTCGAAACGATGAGGAGGTGAAAGTGGCTGTCACCGTGTGGTTACAAAACGCTGGAGGAGATTTCTATGCATCCAGAATCGAAAAGTTGGTTGATCGTTCGGATAAATGTTTAGGGTCTTTTGGGGACTATGTGGAAAAGTGAACCTACATTGTATGCTGCTATAGCCGTGTTGCTTTTGTATAGGTGGTGTAATAAATGGCCATACCGTGGAAGTGCAACTTACTTTTTGATCTCCCCTCGTAATTATCACGATCATTAATTACTCCTTTTATTCATTGCTGGTACTTGGTTATGAGGTGTTTGATATATTACCCGCCATATCTTAGCACTGAAAGTTCTAATAGTACCATATGGCACAATTAGGACACGTACTACTAAACTAATTTCCACTTTCAGTAATTACTCATTATACGCATTCATGGCACGTCGTTACGAGTTGCTTGATATATTACATGCCATATCTTAAAATGGAAAGATCCAACGGCACTAGTAAACCAATTCCAACAGTCATTAATGACTTGATGTTTTTATTCACGATGCATCTTTATGAAATGTTTGATATATTACCTGCTATATCTTAGCTTTTAAAGTTCTAAAGGTGACATAGCTTATCATTAGAACATGAACTTGTAAACAAATTTCGGCCATGATATGTCGTTACGAGTTGTTAGATATATTATATGCCATGTTTTGTCATTGGGAATTTTTAAGGGGGTGTCATAATAGTCCCATTAAAGCACGTGATACCATACCTAGTCTAGCTATCTCACTTTCGAACTAGTTAGTGCTTTGTCCCGTATTTACGGATGTGTGAAAAAGTTAATTAGTTTTAAGTTATCGTATTAACTAATAAGCTCCCTGCGAAAAAAGAAATTCTTTTGGTTTAGGCACAAATATCCCCTTTCTATAATCGTCAATCACGTGCATCCTGCATGCGCACCATCTCAACGTTTAGAGCACGCGCAGAGCCGAAACGTAGTGCTCGGCACGCATTTTCCCAATGCAAGGCTGATTCGTCTCTTCCAGCAATTCACTATATGCACGCTCCCCATTCCAACGCAATGTGTTGTTGGAATTGTGTCCACAGACAGACGGATGGACGTCTGAAATAACAGATCGCATAAGCTACTTTTCTTTTTATTGTGCGAAAAATAAAATCCTTCACTGGGGAGATGAACAGTTATTGGAGGTAAGGTTTCCAACACTTGTTTAATGCAGTTATAGGTTGGAAGTTCAATGGCAAGTACTACCACCTATCGACGCATTTTTTTTGTCTCCCCAACCGGAAGTACTCAATTGAGGACAGCGACTTCTGTTCACGATTTCATGCACCTATCTTTGTTTGAGAGAAAACGCAATACGTGGAGACGCCAACACTAAGAAGGGATCAACAATATACAGGGTGTACGGAAATAAATGGTAAATATTCATGAGAGAACATGTATAACGAAGCTTTTTATTCCTATTAAAATGGTGTCGCAAGCCAACCCGCACAGAAATACAGGGGGATTAAAGTAAGTTGCGCTGCCTGATTTTTGGCGTCCCGCAATGAAAGGCAAAGTTTGTGCAATATAGATAAATTTCAATTTGTAACAATGCACAGAATTCCTGACATTTAGGCTTTTCTTAGAAAAGAGAGTTCTTAGTACTTTTCTATGTTCATTTGTATCAGAATAGCACGTATATTCATGAAGATATAAAGGTTTCTTTAAAAAGGTCGAAATGTTTTCGTAAGTTTTTTGTTTATAACACGCAGGATTTTCAACCCAATGTAATGCCATTTACAGGAAACTTCACAAACTACAGTATAGACAACATTCTGCAATCAGAATAGAAAAATATTAAATACTTGAAGAAATATGACCATTTTTACTAAATAATGTTTAACTGCGCATGCGCATATGTGTTACCAATTTGTCTTTTGCATAATTTATTAGCCAAATGTAAAGAGCTACTCTTGTAGAAAGCCCAAGTAAATATCTTGAAAATTCAGAAAGATATTGTCGATAGAATGAGTTGAATTTCAGTTGCTCTCAAAAATAAACAAAACGATAAGGGGTTTTCTCCAAATTTTTATTTTTGGATCGTACACCAATATCAACTTCTTCTCCTTACGCTGACATGAAAAAATATTGACTTCATATTGGCTTCATTTCAGCGTAAGAAGAAGAAGTTGATTCTGGTGTCCAATCCAAAAATAAAAGTTTGGAGAAAGCCCCTTATCGTTTTGTTTATTTTTGAGAGCAACTGAAATTCAACTTATTCTATCAGCGATATCTTTCTCAATTTTCATGATATTTGCTTGGGCTTTTTAAAGGAGTAGCTCTAGCAATATTTTCAAGCAATATTTTTTCAGGGTGATTCCAAACATTATTTTTTTGATTTACTTCTTTGCTGGTCCCCTATTTGCCTTCGGGACAAAACCTTCGATGAAATATTTTGTGTGTAGCATGCTCTTTACCCCTTGAAGTTTCAGGATAACATGTCAAGTATTTTTCTAAATATTCGACAAAGCGTCTAAAATCGAAAGTGTCCAATTACTTTTTTCCAATCACCAGTGTATATAAAGAAGGATGTTTGTGGGTTTGTTTGTGGGTTTGTGGGTATGTTTGTTTCTTATACAAATCTACAGTTTTATTCCGACCTTCACGAAATTTTCCATACTTGACCGTCAAAGAATAGGGAAGATCACTGTCTACCTCAGATTTCGAAAACATAATAAGTATTGACAAAAAATCGATATTCATGGTTATGGCAAGGCATATTAATGAGAAATAACTCGTGACCAACAATGCAAGGTAATGTTTGTGCAACAATAAGTATCAACAATGCTATCAACACGCAATTCACAAACACTATGCAAGGATCAACAATATATATCTCATGACAAACAATGCAAGGCAAAGTTTGTGCAATAAAGTTTCAATTTGTAAAAATGCATAGAATTCCTGTTATTCAGGCTTTTATTAGAATTGAGAGTTCTTAGTACTGAACAATTTCTTGAAAATCTTTAAAAATGATCAGTAACTGGAGATAATGGAGAGTTAGCAGACTGCTGAGAAAGAGTGGAAAGACGACAGAGGAAGCACTCCTTAATGAGTGCTGTATTAAGAAAATGGTAAGCAAGTAAAAAGGTAAGAACAGTGCCAGCGATAGGAATGGTCCCCGGTTCGAATCCGGGTCGTGGAATCTTTCTTTCCCTTTTCAATTTGTCTTTCGAAATCTTGGAGATGTTTCTTCAGTTATTATCTTATATTTCAAGTAAATAGAAGAACAGGCGACCGCCTGACTACACAAAGTGATGAATGGCCAAGTTAGGTTAGGTTAGGTTAGGTTAGGTTAGGTTAGGTTAGGTTAGGTCACTAGACATCGAGAGAAGAGTGGGAATTGAAACAACATCAAGTGTAAATCTAAAGTAAGATTACGTGAGTAAGAATTTATTTAAACTAGCAGTGACACCCTTGGAGAGGTCCATCCATTGTGAGCCTTTAAAAGTTTTTTTTCGAATTTTCATTAAGAATTTTTACTATAATAATTCTAAGCGTTTTCATGTGTTTATTTTTAGGATATTGCAATATTTTAACAAAAAAAAATTCCGAGCCACGCCGGGGTTATTACCTAGCTTATTTGGTCACACAGCGGATCCAAACATTAAAAAAAATAGCATTTTGACTATATTCTGTGGGAATGTATATACTTTGGAAACTCAGATACTGATAATGCGATGACTGAATGTTCGTTTCCAAGAATTTTTGATATTGAGAATATAATGATGATGCAGTGGCAGAACATTAATAAGGCAGCTTCTATTGATGAGGCAAAGGAGTCACGCGTGTCTCCCTTGAGCTCCGTATGAAACGTCAAAACGACTGTAAAAATGTATGTGTCTGGAAAGAAAAAAGGAAGAACGAGTATTGGTCAGAGAAACTAAAACAGAAAAAGCTATACGGGCATTTGAAACATCTGAACAACGGGAGTTTCGAATAGAACAAAAGCTTTAACGTCAAGGGCAAGAAAAACTTGAGTATAAAGTATCTGGTGATGCTCCGCAGTGATGAGGTAATTTAAGAAGTGTTTAGATAAAGTCCCGGTATATCATCTAGACTGTTTTTGGTATTTTTCATAGAATGCATAGTCCCTTTGCTCTGTGTTGTATTGATTATTATTTAACCAATTGGAAGTTATAATTTAATTTTTTGAGATTGTTCTGTTAACGTATAAGTGTAATTATCCCGGGAAACGCTGGGTACCTGTGATACTCTATCTATATACCGGGTGGGCAAGAAATAACGCGAGGTGTTCAAAGCTCGCTAGCAGGAATTCTATGAGGCCAAATGCAGTACATTTTGGTGTATATACTTAGTGGAACATGCAGTATCGATATCTGCAAAAAACAAAATAGTACCAAAAGTCGCCATAGGGGGCGCTTATTTCAAGAATACAATGAATACCTAATTGTCAAATGAACAAATACCGTACAAACCAACTTTAGTAACAACAATAAACAATGTTTTATTTATAATTACAAATGAGTTTCAATATGACCACCAGTGTGCTGTTCCAATAGCTCCATGCGATACACGACATTTTCTACGGCAGCTCGCAGCATATCTGCATTAATTAGTCTGATATGTAACGTTATTTGATCCTTTAAGCTTGAGAGGTCAGGAACATGTGCTTGATACACAAGGCTTTTCAAATATCCCCATAACCAAAAATCACAAGGGTTGAGATCAGGCGACCTGGGTGGCCATACCATGGGAAATGCATGACTAATTATTCTGTTTTCTGAAAAAAGTTCTCGAAAGATCTGCTGCACCTGACGTCCGATGTGCGGTGGCGCACCATCCTTCATAAAAATGGTAGAATCCAGACAACCCTTTTCCTGCAATCGTGGTATCACAAAATTCTCAAGCATATCGGCATACCTGGCAGAATTGACGGAACAAGTCACCGGTCCACGGGGACGGATTTCTTCAAAAAAGTACGGGCCGATGATGAAAGAAGCAGTAAAGCCGCACCATACTGTTAGTTTCGGTGAATGCATAGGAGTTGGCAGACACACTTGTGGATTTGATGCAGCCCAAATACGGCAGTTGTGGGTATTGATATCACCATTCAAATAAAAATGTGCCTCATCACTCCATAAAATTTGCCATGGCCATGCATCATCCACTTCCATACGTGCTAAAAATCTCAACGAAAAGTCAGTTCGGGTACGTTCATCTCCAGGAAGCAATTGTTGAACAAGTGTGAGTTTATAGGGATAAAATGTCAATATCTTATGCAATATTTTCCTCACCGTCGAATATGGGATATCCGTTTTGGCGTGCTATTGCGTGTGCACTGCTGATACCCTGCACAGTAGTCATCTCTTGTTCCACAACAGCAGTTGCAACTTCTTCAACGTGTTGCTGCCTGATTTGTTTGCGTCCCCGGCCTGGTTGCACTCCTAGAGTTCCAGTAGATTCAAATCGTTCAATCATTTTCCGTAAGTTAGTTATGCTCATCGGTCCTCTTCGTAACGTTTTCAATCGCCGAAATTCACGAAGGGCAGCACTTGCATTGTCGCTCTTCTGATAAAACTACTTGATTAATAACGCCCGGTCAGGCAGAGTAAGCGTCATCGTCAGGCCATTCGTTCGTGAATGATGGGAAATCCTCAGCCTTGCATTTATTGTCATGATTGCTCAACACAGAACGCGGTTATGCAAATGTATTCATTGTTTTCTTGAAATAAGTGCCCCCTATGGTACTATTTTTTTTTTTTTTTTGCAGAAATCAAAACTGCATGTTCCACTAAGTATATACACCAAAATGTACTGCATTTGGCCTAATAGAATTCCCCCTAGCGAGCTCTGAACTCCTCACGTTATTACTTGCCCACCCGGTATATAAAGAAATATGTTTGTGGGTGGGTTTATTTCTTATACAAATCTACAGTTTTATTCCGACCTTGAATGAATTATGCATACTTGATCTTCTATGCATGAGGAAGGTCACTCTCTACCTCAGATTTCGAAAAACTAATTATTATCGATAATACATCAATATTCATTATGATGGCAAGGCATATTAATGAGAAATATATCATGACCAACAATGAAGGGCAATGTTTGTGCAACAATAGGTAACAAAAATGTTATAAACACGAAATTCACAAACATTACTCACGGAACAACATAGATATCCCATGAGCCACAATGCAAGGAAAAGTTTGTGCAATAAAAGGTATCAACAATGGTATCAACACGCAATGCACCAACACTATGCATGGATCAACAATATACATATCATGACCAACAATGCAAGGCAAAGTTTGTGCAATATTGATAAGTTTCAATTAGTAACAGTGCATAGAATTCCTGTTATTCAGGCGTTTCTTATAAATGAGAGTTCTTAGTACTTAATTTCTTGAAAATCTTAAAAAAATGATCAGTAACTGGACATAATGGAGAGTTAGCAGACTATTGAGAAAGAGTGGAAAGACAGAGGAAGCACTTCTTTATCTCCATGCTGTATTGTGAAAATGTTAAGCAAGTAAATAGAAGTATCGGCGACCTCTAGACTATACAAAGTGATGAATGGCCAAGTTTTGCTTCAAGACATCGAAGAAGAGTGGGAATTGCAACAACATCAAGTGTACATCTAAGGTAAGTTTACGTGACTATGAAATTATTTAAACTAGCAGTGGCATCCTTGGAGAGGTCCATCCATTGTGAGGCTTTGAAATTTTTTTTTCGAATTTTCATGAAGAATTTTAACTGTTTTTTTCTATGCGTTTTCATGTGTTATTTTTAACATACTGCAAAATTTATTAAAAAAAAAAGTCCGAGCCACGCAGGGGTTATCACCTAGCTTATTTGGTAGCACAGCAGATCCAAACATTTCCTTAAAATATATTTTGACTATATTCTGTGGGAAAATGTATATATTAGAAACCAAAATACTGATAATTTGATGACTGAAAGTTCGTTTCCAAGAATTTTTGATAAAAAGCATAAAGTGAAGTTGCAGTTACAGAAAATTAATAAGCCAGCGTCTATTAATTAGGCAGAGGAGTCACGGGTATCTCCCTTGTGCTCCCTATCACACGTGCAGACGACTGGCAAAAAGTTATGTGTCTGGAAAAGAAAGAGGAAGAACGAGTATTGGTCAGAAAAACTGCAACTAAAACAGAAACATTTATAAGGGTAGTGGAAACATCTGAACAACGGGAGTTTCGAATAGACCTGGAGGTTATAGAGGCTTCTAAGTCAAGGGCAAGAAAAGCTTGGGTAAATAAAGTTCTGTTCCCCGGTAGTGAAGATGAATATTATTTTAATCTCAGGCAATTCAACAAGAGGTAAATAAAGTTCCGGTACTTCTCTGTGTTGTGTTGATTGAGTTATTATTTAACCAATTTGAAGCTGTAATTTAACTTCTTGAGATTGTTCTGTTTACCTACAAGAATAATTATCCCGGGCAACGCCGGGTCCTCTGTTAGTTATTAATAATGCTTGGAAACTAACGTTATATCATCGCATTTTCAGCATCTCCGTTTCCAAAATATTCACATTCACACAGAATAGAGTCAAAATGTTTTTTTATGAAATGTTTGGATCTTTTATGCCACCAAATAAGCTAGGTGATGAGCCCGGCGTGGCTCTTTGTTTTTCTGATTAAATTTTGAGATATCTTAAAAATAAACAGATGGAAACGCTTAGAATTAATAAGTAAAAATTCTTAATGAACATTTGAAAAAAAATGAAAAAACGATCACAATGGAGGGACCTCTCCAAGCATGCCACTGCTAGTCTAAATAATTTCTTAGTCGCGTAATCTCAATTTAGATGTACATATGATGTTCATGCAATTCCCACTCTTCTCTCGATGTCTTGAAGCAAAACTTGGCCATTCATCGCTTTGTGTAGTCTAGCAGTCGACGATTCTTCAATACAGCGCGGAGCTAAAAGAATGCTTCCTCTGTCGTCTTTCCACTTTTTCTCAATAGCCTGTTAACTCACCATTATCTCCAGTTCATGGTAATTTTTAGAGATTTTCAAGAAATTGTTAAGTACAAAGAACTCTCATTTCTAAGAAAAGCGTGAATAACAGGAATTCTATGCATTGTTACAAATTTTGCTTTGCATTGTTGATCATAAGATATATGGGTGAGTCTCTTGAAAATGGTACAAATCATGTCCGCTACTTTTGAATTTTTTGGAGATAATTTCAGAAATGCTACAACAAAACATATTTTTTTTAATTATTCTTCATTTAATTCTGTAATATCAGGTATTTATTGTTTTGACTTAAGTGATTTATAAAAATCTTAATTTTTTTTATTTGGAGAACAAGTAGAACAAATCTTAATGTCCCAACTTCAAATCAATAAGAGTTAAAACATTATTTAAGAGATTGCTTAAATACTACACCTATATAAATTATCAATTACATTACACCTCTTACATAAAAATAATTTTAACAATAAATCTCATTAAAAAATATATCTTTAATAAGAAAAATTGTTCCCTATCAATGTCCCAACATTTTATGTATATTGGTATGTCAACTATGTTACAGCCATTTTCAAAAATAAAATAATAAATTAAATTGAATCTGGCAACAATTTTGAGATGACTAAGTAATACAACTTCCATGCTTAGTCAGCAATTTTGGATTCCACAGTCAACAAGCAAGATAAGACTCATTCTTTTTATCTAATAGTTAATTTGAATTTTTTAATGTCCACTATGTTACATCTAAATTAAATATTTAAAAAAGTGTATTTTCTTGAAATTGCATATAAATAATAAATTTAAGATTTTTTTTCATTTAATATTATTTTATTAATTATTACTTTTTTATTTTTATTAGACAAGCTTTTTTTACACTTAATTGTGCACTCTGTTATTAGTCCATTCTGTTACATACTTTCGGGACATATCATGTTTTTGCATGAAAAATAAGAATTTTTGTTTGTGTTTTGAGAAGAAAGTTTATGCTTGCCTAATGAAACAAAATCTTAATACAAACAGAATACCGAGGAATAGAAAACTTAAAAGTTCAGATATTTATTCCTCTGCTTCGTCAGGTGAGTCCAGTGGTGTATCTGATGACTGGTCATTGAAGTGATTGCTAAAAGCGTGAAAGCCTGCACATACATTATGCTTGAATTTAAAGTTGGTGGTGCTAGAAAATTAACGTATAAATATGTTATTATGGCTCAAAGTGACATTGAAGAAGATGGCTAAGTTAAAGTGATGAGCTTAAGGAAAACAAATAACGAGCAAAAATTATTTAAAACTATTGACTCAGATAACTATGTTCATTTGATCAAATTAAAATAATCCTACCAGAGCCAAAGTTAAACTATTAGGTTGACATTTATATTATGAATGCTGTCGACGCTTTCCAAAAAGCTTGATATATGTAAAAATTAAATTTAATACAAAATTTATGAAAGTAGAATGTTGTTTGCCTGCTATTCTTTCATAATTTTACAGGTTAATCCTATCTACAACAGTTGTGTCTACTCTGTTACAACGATGTCCACTCTGCTACAGAAGTGTTTTTATTGTAATTCCAAATTAAAAAATGAATTAAAAAATTAAAAAATTAAAAAATCAAAAAAAATTTGAATTAAGAATATTAACTTGTTTAGATAGATGGAATTGTACCAATTTAAGTGCAATTTTGATCCGATTTAACTCTTTTTGATATGTTAATCTAATTTTTGCACATACTTTTTTCCATTTTGCAGTTCGAAGCATGAAAACTATCAAAAAAAATCTAAATTTACTTTATCATAACTTTTATTTGGCATTTATATAAAATAAATGTTCCTCTGTTTGTGTTGCACAAAATGTTTTGAAAAAGCGAATTTACATAATTTAATGCAACAAATATATTTCAACAAAGTTTTCTTTATATTCAATACTGGAATTGTTTTTGCATTTTGGACACTGGAATAATGAGCTACTGCATGCGTAGGGAACAATGACTTTAAATACCAGGACAGTGGCCAGAATATTTTTTTTACAATACAGATAAATTCAATCTATAACCTATTATTTTACACTAATTTAAGTTAGATTAGATAATTTTGAAAAAAAATTTTTGCAACATCAAGTGTACCATTTTCGTGAGAATCACCCGTGTTGATCCCTGCATAGTGTTGGTGCATTGCCTGTTGATACTATTGTTGATATATATTGTTGCACAAACTTTTCCTTACATTGTTGATCAAGCGATATATATTTTTGGTTCATGCAGAGTGTTTATGAATTGCGTGTTGATACCATTGTTGATATCTATTGTTGCACAAACTTTTCCTTGCATTGTTGGTCATGAGATATACACTGAGTGGCCAAATTATTATGACCATCCCCTTAATACAGTGTTGGGCCACCTTTCCCTCTTATTACTGCTTGCACTCTTCGGGGCATGGATTCTATGAGATGTTGGTAGGTTGTAGGAAGAATTTGAGACCAACTCTGAAGAACTGCACCTTCCAAATCCTGCAGATTTGATGGTGCTGGATCCCGCTGCCTGATGGCCCGTTCGATCTCATCCCACAAATTCTCAATGGGATTGAGATCTGGCGATTGTGCAGGCCAACGAAGCAAGGTAAAGTCTCCGGCATGTTCTTCGAACCATCTGGGGACGATTCCAGCCTTATGACAAGGAGCATTGTCCTGCTAGAAGTATCCATCCCCGTCAAAGTACACCATTAACATCACGGGATGTACTTGATCTGCGACAATACCTAAATAATCTTGGGCACGCACACGTCCGTGCAGAGGAATCAAAGGACCCAAACAATGCCAAGAAAACATCCCCCAAACCTTAATACTGCCGCCACCAGCTTGAAGTGTTGTGTCGATGCAGGTGGGGTCCATGCTTTCGTGTGGTTTTCTCCATATTCTAACACTGCCATCTGCATGATGCATTTGAAATCGTGGCTCATCGGACCACATGACCTTTTTCCTACTTCATCTACTAACCAAGCTATGCCAAACATGTCTGTGGAGCAGACTCCACCAACCCCGACGGAGAAAGCAACGAGCCATTAAAACTCATCGCACCCTGGATCATAATAGCCTTCGCTGCCGAAGGCATCGGCTATATCAGTCCATAACTCAGGTAGGTCCACTATTCTCTATTGTCTTCCGGACTTAGGTGCTCAGACGTAATGGAAAACATAATTATTTCACTCGCCGCAGCACCCCGTTAGTTAATTGCTTGTTCTTGCTACTAGTCTTATCAAAACTTGCCCCGTTGCTTGTAATTGGCTTTCTTAGAGTTTTCTTTTTCGTTCACTATAGTTGCCACCCGCAGCGGAGCCAAAACGCCTTCCGTCGCCGTTTTCTGTTACGGCAGGCAGGTTTTCCCTTTACCAGCTCGAAGTCTAACTAGCCAGGCTGAAGCCTTGAATGCATCCTCAGCGTTGGAGAGCGTCTCGAGCAGTTACAAGGATTTAATCGAGATGGGTATCTCTCGAAGAATTATTCCGTTTAACGGTTTTGATAGTTTATTTGTATCATGTATAAATTCCAATTTTTACCAGCTCATAAGCACCATACCTTTATTGTTAAAAGTAATATTATTAAGTTTCTACGTTAATTAATCCTATTGTGAGGCAAGATGCCCATTTAAACTTAATGTTAATAATGGTGAATTAACCGAATTAACAATCTGTGCATCTTCTCTTTAAAATTTTAATTATTCCTTTTGGGTCTACGCACCCACCCGTTACCCTCATGTTAGAGGGTAACATAAATTTTTATTTACTTTAATTGTAAATAAAAAGTTTGTTTCCACTTAATAATGATAATTCTGTCATAATCTTATTTCGGCCATTAGCAATTTCACTTCCACTGCACTGCATCAAATTCTGCGTGACACATTTTTATACAGTATTGCGTATCGTATCGAGCATGGTTCAAGTCAGCGGCTACAGATTTTTTTCTTTCCCACCCAAACCCACCCAACTTGAAATTGTGGGGTATTTACTTAGTCATTTGCTGGCTATTTCTAGTCAGAACTGTCAAGTTTAAAAAAGGTTTAGCAGAGCATATTCCAAAGCAATTTTTTGTGGTGCTGGTATAATATTTGCGCTCTATGAGGAAGTGAGTGGCGTCGTGTAGTTTAGCTTAGATAACAGTTATTAACAGTTTGACAGCAGCGACTGTACTTTGGACAGAGCCATTGGGCTTATTACATAGGTAGAGAAAAAAAGCGTAGCTCTTTTGTATATAGTGACTATTAATTTTGGGGCAGCGAATTGCATTACAGTAAGTTAGCACATGAAGGAACTAATTGGAAAAATCGAACAGTTTATTTTGGCATAGGTCTTCTATTAAAGTTTTGTGGCGAAGACGATTCTGGCCAGTTTTATACAGTATTGCACCAGAGAAAGCAATGAAAAGTGGGATGTTTACAAACCTAAAGCTATCTGCTCAAAATTTTAGTTTATTTTGGGAACAGTAACATTGTCAATGATATCAAGCAGCAAAACCAGCCCAACGAAGATAGAAATGGCCGTCTTCAAAATAATTGCGAGCACTAAATTTAAAAAACAGGACGTTAACCGTTTTAACGAATGCTTTAAAGCATTGGTTAGGCAATTACAGTCTTACCCGCAACAACGACTTATAGAAACTTACATCGGAGCATTCCCGGATAGTTTAAACAGGGATATACAACAAGGAAACCCTCAGAGACTTGAGTAGGCGATGAACGCGGCTGTGACAGCAGTTAATGAAGACGCCAATAATCAGAGGGAGCAAAGAAAGAAGGATGATATTAAACAAGCAGGGTGCTTGAAACAAAAGGAGTCGCAGTCCATCTTAAATTCCTCACGGTGGGAACTAGATGAAGGTATTCTTAAAGAAATTAAGGCAGCGTATCAAAAATGCGAACTTATGAAAAATAAATTGGAGGTAGTAAAGGACCCATATTTCACGAAGGACGGAATATTATACAAAAAAGTAGGGACGAAAATTAAAATGGTCTTTCCAAATTGCAAGAAAGTCACCGACGTTATCATTAACTCGTTAAACAGTGACCCCATGGCAGGGCATTTGGGTACATATAAGTATATCTCAGGCATAAGTAATTCATACTCATGGGTTAGTATGTCGTCTGATATAATACAGTTTATAAATCAATGCCCAGTTTGCCAGGCCTATCAAACTGTTTGAAAAACCATTCGGCCAATTCCAACCGTTGGAAATTCCTCAACAACGCTGGGAAGTGATATCACTAGATTATATCAAGCCCTTGACCGTAACAAGTAGAGGATCTGATGCTGTTTTAACAGTGACAGATAAGCTCACATAGTGCTTTTGGCTATTCCCTTGTAAATCTACTATTACCACAGAAGAAACTGCGTAAATAATAGTTGATCATATTATAAAAATCCACGGCTTCCTAAAGGCTATAATCTCGGATCGCGTTGTGAGGCTTACCTCGGAGGTGTAGAAGCATTGCTTCAAGCCGTTAGTTACTTCCCTCAAATTTACTAGTGCTTATCATCCCCAGTCAGATGGTCAGTCTTTAAGAACCAATCAGACTGTCATTCACATATGAAGAAACTATCTTAATATTGATAAATCTGACTAGGACGAATACTTGACTATGGCAGAAATTGCCATTAATTCAGCGACCTCTGAAACCACCGAAATGTCACTATTTTTGTTAGACTTGGGGAGGGAGATAGTTATACCGCCTACAGTAAATAGGTACATTAGTCATAGCCCCCCTGAGAATGATTTAGTAGCAAAGTTAGCTAGAATGTTTAAACAAGCAAAAAAGAATATAAGAAACGCCAATGAACGCTATAGGAGACAAACTTTTGGTATCCGTTTGAGTTAATATATCTCGCAAATGGGGTGGTCCAAGGACCCTACATTGCTCCATTTTAAAGAAATTTATTGAAAAGAAGAAAAAAGAAAAAAAGAAAATGCCCCTGGGCCCAATCCCTGATCTCCAGTACCCTGATGTATTTAAAGTTCAAGAATTATTAAATGTGAGAGGGAAGGCACCGAATAGACAATTTCTATTGAAGTGGTTAGGGTATAAAGAGCCGACATAGGAGTCGGAAGGCAACCTACATTGCTGCAAAGAGCTAATAAGCCATTTCTTCCACAGCAATAGGAAAAAAAAGAGACGTCATGCATACATAATATAGAGAGTAGAAGAGAACCTAAAGAGCAGCGAATAGATAATTTAGTGCGGTATTTACCCAAGAGAAAGTGAGCCAAGCATATTAGGGTAAATCTGCATCTGGGGGGCGGGGGAGGGCAGAAGAGTGTCACACAGCAAGGATGGTGAGAGCCTTGATACGCCAGAGAGCACCGAGAGTATCGTCTGCTTTAATCACAAAGATGCGATACCATCTGTTGCCAAGGAAAATAATATTTTCTCTGCCTGCGAAAATATTAATAATATTAATGAAAAAGGCTCTGTGGTGGAGCGTCATAGTAGTGAGGGCGCGGGGGCAGAAGCTGAGTGTGGGAGAGAAAAATTATCAAGAGAAGTGGACGTGGGCTTGAAGTGTAAGGACCTAAATAAGACGCATCCAGCAAACTTTCCCGCGACGGAAAATTTCGAGCCTGCCAACGAGCGCGAGGAGCGTTCTCCTGGCGAAAGGAGTAGCGATTTGGTACGCCGACAACAGACAGCGAATGTACAGACTAATGTTTATGCTGACTGTTTAGACTTTTTCAGTGAACATGGACCGCCTACTAGTGCTCAACGAAAAGCATTTCAGCGTTTGATCCACGACCGCCTGTTTATTGTCTTCATGCTCAACAGGCCGTCTTTCGCCCCAAGCCCACTACGTTATAGGAGTCTACTCGTCTCGGCTGACACCACATCGTTACATCGCCAGTATAGTGCAACGAGCGTCCCAATCTCTTCTGCTGCGAGTTTCTGTGGAGGAAATGAATATTCTATGTTACATCCCGTACTGGTTCACAACTACTTTAGAAAGATCCGTCACCGTGGTTTACAGACTGCCAAGCTATGCCAAACATCTCTTTGGAGCAGAATCCACCGTCCTCGATGAAGAAAGCAACGAGCCATTAAAACTCATCGGGACGATATCAGCCATAATAGCCTTCGCTGCCAAAAGCATCGGCGATATCGGCCCATAACTCAGGTAGGTCCACTATTCTCTCTTTTCCTCCAGACTTAGCTGTACAGATTTAATGGAAAATATAATTATTTCACTTGCCACTGCACCCCGTTTGTTAATTGCTTGTTCTTGCTACTAGTCTTAACAAAATTTGCCCCGTTGCTGGTAAGGCTTTCTTAGACTTCGTTCGCACTACGAAACTAGTTACAAATAGAACTAGTTTCTTTTCTGGTTCCAGGTGAACCAGTTCTAATTGAACACTAGTTTTATCCTCCTCCTGTTCGCACTGGGAATCCTGTTTAGAGGTGGAAATCCAGTTCAAGACAACAAATAGAGCGTGCCCTGGAATGATTAATGCTTCTTCATCGTTATTTAAATATGGCGCTTTTTGTTTTCCAAATTTAGTTTCGCCATCTTTCCACTTTTCTTGATTTGTTTGAGATTGAGAACACTGTTGTTCGGTAGCCATTGTGTATTTTTAATCCGTGGTCGTATCGCTATTCGTGAAGACTTATGGGAAAACTACCCAGAAGTCTTTGCATGAACAAGCACCCTGACCCTCCAGCCCCAGATCCAGTTTGAGAAACTGGGGTTGGAAACCCCAGTTCCAGAGCCGAAAGAACTAGTTCTTCTTACACCCAGTTTTGTTCGCACTTCACTGATAAAACTAGTACCTCTGATAGAACTAGTTTCTTTTGGCTAGTGCGAACGAGCCTTTAGAGTTGCTGCAAACTAAATAAGAAGACAAACGGGAATAATTATGCCATACCGCGCACGGACGCATTATTTGATCATTTGAAAAAGGCAAGATACTTCACCAAATTGGATGTCCTACAGGCATACATTCAAATTCGGGTAAAGCCTTCCCACATTTTCTACACGGCCTTCAAAACGCCTATCGGGTTCTTTGAGTACAAAGGCCATGAAGGAAGCCTTGTGGAGGATTCTTATAAAGGAAGCCATTGTTTACCCCGACGATGTCCTCGAGACACGTAATCAATGAGCAAGTTATGTAAAAGTACGCAGCAAGTACTGCAGCGTCTACAAAAACACCGCTTCTTCCTAAAGAAGAGTAAGTGCATCTTTGGGGTTAGAAGGGTTAATTATCTAGGTTTCACTTTTTCAGAGCACGGTAAAGAATGCGAATCCAGATTGGTACAAGAAATACTGTTTTGGCTGTGGCCTACCAATATAAGACAACTGCGTGCCTTCCTTGGGACAGCGCAATTCTACCGCAGCTTCATCCAGAATTACGCACAAATTTCCTCCCCACTGTTCGAGTTACTACAAAAGGGGGTGCGTTTTAATTGGAGGTCCCAGCAACAAGCCACAATTGAAAGATTACTACAGCTTCTCACTCGGCCCCCGGTTCTTAAAATATTCGATCAAAAAAAATTTTTACATATTCTATGTGACACCTCAGAGGAGGCTATAGGGGCAGTAGCTATACAACAGTATCAGAACAAGCTGATGCCCATCACGTACGAATCTAGGCGTTTTAGACCGGAGGAAAGGCATCATTCTATTTATGCGAAGCACCTGTTAGCACTCGCCATGTAGCCAAGTGCTGGAGGCACTATTTACAACAAGTACCACCCATCATATATTCTGATGATCAGTCAGTATGCAGACTCCTAACCCAGCCCAAATTCTCGAGGCTCCATGCGACCGTGCCACAGTATATATTGGACTTAGATGTGGTGTTAAGACATATCAAGTTGGCTAATAACGTAGTAGCTGATGTGCTTTCGTGGTATTTATTTATTTAGAATAAAAATTACAAAAATTACCTAGCCGGAGGCTGTAGGGCCATGGGCCGACGATTTTGGTCTCTGGAAGGTAGAGTACAAAAACACGGAACTACATAGAATAAGTAAAAATTAGAAAACGAAAATAATGATAATAATAAACAAATATTCCAATAAAAAATAAATGCTAAGCAAAGATCTGTAAACAACCAAAAAGCAGACTAAGATTACAAAAAATAAAATAAGTTAAAAAAAAAACAAAAAAAAAATTAAGAAGAACAAGTATCAAACAGAAATGATTTAACATTCTTTTTAAAAGAGGCGGGAGTCGGGGAAGCACAAAGAGCGACAGATACAAACAACCACCATCTGATGCCAGCATAAGAAATACAACGACGTTGAAAATTCCTTCGGAACAACGGAAGGCGGATCGAGTTCACAGACCGAGTAGCATAGGAATGAAAATCCAAATGATACCGGATCGAAAACGGCGTCGAGAGCTTTAAGTGACCATTAATTACCTTATAAATGAACGTTACTAATTGTAAAATATAAATTTGATAAATGGTCAAGACCCCAAGAGAAGAAAAATAGTGCGAAACAGGCGTAGATTTACGGAGTTTAAGTAAAACTCTAAGTAACCATTTTTTGATTCGGTAAAGCCGAGATAGATTGAAGTTAGAGGTTGAACCCCAAAATTGAATGCCATAACAAAGCATTGAATGATTCAGCGCATGGTACAATAATAATAGAATCATGGGAGGAAGGTAGTGAAGACCCGAGATTAAACCCAATCTTCTAGAAAGTGACTTAACTAGCTCATTAGTATGCATATTCCAAGACAAATCAGGGGATAAATGAATGCCCAAGTACTTAAAGCAGCTAGTAGCATAGAGAGACCTAGAATTACATATAAAAAATAGGCAATTCAATAGGAACATAACGCTTGTTACGTTGATGAAAGACCATGTACTTGGTTTTATTAAGATTTAACAACAAGTGATTAGCGAAATTACATTTATTTAGAATAGAGAGAGAGAATGGTTAATAGTAGTTTGCAAATTCAAGACAGAAACATCAGCAAAAGAGAGACTAATATCATCAGCATAATATCGCAAAGGAGGGAGAAAGGGCATAAGATGGATCGTTAATAAAAATATTGAAAAGAAGCGGAGATAAAACGGAACCCTGGGGAACTCCACGATTATGTATAAGAGGCAAAGAAGATTTGTTAAATAAAGATAAAGTATAAACACAATCAGACAGAAAATCTGTTAACCAATTTAAAAGAGGACCACAAATGTTATAAAGATGAGTAAGCTTGTATGAGATGAATAGCAAACGAGTCAAAGGCCTTGGAGTAGTCAAGAAATAAAGAAACAACAAGATTATTGTTAGATATATTAGACGAAACATATTCTACCAATAAAATTTCGGACACTAACCAAATCAAGGTAAATACGCGATCAGCCCATGCGAGGATGTCACAAGTATTTGTGAGCAACAGCACGAGTAATTCCTCCGATAAACCGCGCGGCACCCACAAAGATCATCAAACAAGAAATTGCCATCTATTGCCAATATCGTTAATAATAATATTAATATTAATAATTAAAGTTCTCTTTACACTGACCGTAGCAGTAGATGGCAGAAGGCAAAGGCAAATCACGGAAGGATGCTGCAATGAACAAAAAAGAGATTTCTTCGGGGATTTGAGAGGGAGAGATAAATTAACAGACAGAAGGGAAGAGTCAGCGAATAAGAACGGTTCGAAACCGTACTCGCACGACTGGAGAGGCCAGAGGCATAAACATTATCGTATTCCCGACTGCAAATACACAGAGACTTTAATATGCGCGTCTTCTGGAGCAATGACCACCACCAGTGATTCGAATTTTCCGCCTTTTCTCTATGACTGCCACTTGGGCATGGACAACAAGCACAAGGGGTATTTGCAGCGTAATAACTTTTCATCAATTTCTTCTCATGTGCAAATAGAGTTGGAGTTCAAAGCAAGGCCGGCACATTGGAGAACCGCAGACATAGAACTAGCGACCCCAAATCGAGGTTAAACTCCGTCCACGCAGACTCAACTGGAGAAGAACTTTCTGAAGACGAACCCATCTTCGCCTACGTGGGAGAGATAGAATCCCTGGAACGTGAACGAATTCAATCGTCGTGGGAGCAAGCTACGAGACTCCGCACGTTGGTTCATGTGCAAGGTCTGCCATTTTCGTCAAGAGCCCAATTCGGCCGTTCAGGAGATGACCATAACAACTTGGAGCCTACCTGCTTAAACCTCATCATGCCATGGGGGGTAGATCCATTTCCACATGAAGATTTGGGAGCCTTCTACTAATTCAAGAGGTATCCTGACTCTTGCCCTATCTGTTAGTCTCATGCTTTAATGCTATTTTCTCTCTTGCGCTAAATCTATTGTAATAACTTCAATGGCTTTATTTAGTAATTAGCTTTCTTTGCTCGTTGCATGAGCCAGTGATTATGCTTCTCGTCAAATGCTATTGCATCGCCACTCTCCTGGGAAGTGTCCCTGCATTGCAGTCCACTATATTTAATAACTTCATCCCTAAAACAATTTACGGAATCCCATAACGAACCTAAAAAGTGACCAGACACATTAGTGGAAGATCTTTTATGTTGTCAAAGGTGAGCCTTACAAGTTTTTCTTCATTATCGTGTTTGTGTGGTCTGTGGTTACTTTCGGGATGGTTTAGCACCGATGAACCTAAATTGCATCTGGTTAATAAGTCGTTTAAATTTTCTACGTGACATCTGGTTAATAAATCGAAACAGGAGTATTATAGTAGTTTATTTACCCAAATGTCATCTAATAAATCTAAATGGAAAGTTTTAACAGATAGCTGAAAGGACCTACAACTTCTAACCCTTTGTCTCAATTATTCCATAAACTTGATTTTTACTCTCTTACAGACTTTCTTTGTACCCTTCTTCCTCCTTCTTCATCCTCTACTAACTCTAATTTAAATTACCCCTTTAATATCCCTCAAAATCCACATACTTTTTTGCAATTCCTATCTCAACAGAAAAAGTCAGCAAATTTATTTCACAAATTAAATCTTTTGCGACCTGACATCATAATAGCGATTAACCACTGAATCTCGTTCCCATTAGCCTACATTTCCAATCACTCATTAATCACTGATTCTTACCAGTCAGTCCTTAAATTAACCAAAATCACTCCTATTTTTACAAAAGGACATCGTAATATATATTCCAATTACCATCGTATCTCAATGCTACCAGTATATTCGAAAATTTTTGAGAAGCTCTTTTACATCCGTTTATCTCAGTTTATTTACTCTTATAGTCTAGTTAATTCTGTACAGCACGGATTTACTCCCAATCAGAATGTGAAAACCGCATGCTACGACCTAACTGAATTTGTCTCGTGTTGAAATGTCTTCAAACAAACACGTTGCTTCTATTTTTTTTATTTTTCTAAGGCTTTTGATACAATCCCTATTTTTTTACTTCTTTATAAATTGTCTTCCTTTTTCAACATTCGTGACCATCCTTTGGCCTGGCTTTCTGACTTATTAACAAACCGGCGTTACTTCCTATCTCTTTCTGGTAAACCCTCTTTACTACTAAACACAAGCCATGGTGTCCCTCAAGGTTCTATTCTTTCCCGCTTATTTTTAACTTATTTATTAATGATTTATCAATGGCTGTTTCTCTTACTAATACCATTCTTTTTGCTAATGATGTTACCCTTTTATTCTCTAGCTCTAATAATTCTCAACTAACTTCTTCACTTAACCTGGTTTAATCCGAACTAAAAAATTGGAGCGATGTGAATTCTGTTGTTGTCAACATAGATAAAACCAAAACTAATGTTCTTCTTTCAGCGCAATAAGCGCAATATTCCCAATAATGCACAAGTTTATTAGGAAAATCAATTAATTTTTACTACTAATTCATTTAAGTACCTTGGGCTAATCTTAACGTATGACCTAACCTGGGACATTCATATGGATAATCTACACTCACAGCAATTTCCAGATCGTAGGACTCATTTTATTAGGTTATAGCTATCTGATTCGATTATAAGAATACAGTACCATCCATATTCAAGTGTTTACGAACCCCCGATTAATCTAACAGCGCCATACACAGCTTTACGAGCCAAGTCATAGGAAATGGGAATCATTTCCGGTAGAGATACAGCCGGCCAGGTGGCCAAGAAGGCTAGGGCGTAGGCTTTCTAGTTCTCGAGTCCCCCTGGTCGTGGGTTCGAATCCCGCCATGGGCATGGATGTTTGTGTTTGTCCTGGGCTGCGTACAGATATAACTTGTGTAAAAGGCGCAAAATGACTTTAGTAGTCGACGCTAAAATTTCTAATAAACCAACCAACCAATCGGTAGAGATACGAAATCAAGTTATGAAAACATGGCGGATAGCGATACTGGACGATTTCGCCGTTCCTGTTAGTAAGAAGATTAATACAAAATTATTAGAACTAATACTATTCCTTAATATTACTATGGATGGGAAAAGTTATCTAAAGACTATCTATCAGTAGGGATAGTCTCTTCAAATCTGAGTGCGAGAACAGTCTCCCTCAAAAACTCGATGTTGAATAAGCCATTCTCCAACGTTGTTCGTCCTGCTCCTTCAAATTTTACCAGTTCAAGAAAAATTGAATGAAAACAGGAATCTAAGTAAGTTACACTATTTTCTAACGTAAATTATATTTATTTTATAATTCCAAATATATTTGCTAACAGATTTTCTTATTCATTATTGTTACGATTATTTTTTATTTACTCGTTGTGATCTGAAATGCATTTCCACTGAACAGCATTCATTATTATCGACTGGTAACAGCGTGGCAGTTTCTCGCAGCAAGAAAGGATCCAAACACCGGAAGCTGTGTATCGGAGCCTTATAGAAAATAATTTCAGCTCGGAGGTCGAATATGCTATTAATTATTAAAGGGTCGCTGTTTCCCTTTCAATTATTTTAGGGAGTGTAAATCATTGATCTAAAACTCATCCTTTTTTCTGTATTTCAGATTTCCAAGGATACTAATATGAGCCTTTCTCTTCAGCAATACGTGATAATTTCTATTTAGCCTACCCAAAGGAATGTAAAAGGAATCTTGCAGATTTATAATGAGAACGGTGTAATGATTACAACAAAAATAATTCCTTGATTTTTGTGCAAATCAATTCTATTAGGTTATGATGAATTTATTGCATACATTATAAGTTGAATGTATTGTGAAATCAATAAATGACTTTTTTTAAAAAAAAATTGATGTTTAAAAATTTTAAAAAGATGTAGTTTCTCTTCCTATTGTTGCCTACAGTTCAAGAGCTGTCAACTCTGTGAACATGTCGATCGTTATTTTAGAATTTAGCAACAGATTTATCATTAAAATCTATTTTTCTGCCTACAAGCTTGAAGTTCTATCTTCTGCTGGCGAATTTTGACTGTAAAAATGATAAAATACAAATACAGATCGGTATACAAATGTAAGCTGTAATCTTGTGTAAATATCAGTATACACGTGTGTAAATTTGTGTAAAGAGGTGTGTAAGCCTGTAAACTTGTGTAAATATGTATAAATGTGTGTAATCTTGTGTAAATAAGCTCTACAGAGGTGTACATAAGCGTAAACATGTGTAACTATGTAAATAGGTGTATACACGTGTGTAAATTTGTGTAATTATTCTATACAGATGTGTACAAAAGTGTAGACTTGTGTAAATAGGTTTATACCCGTGTGTAAACTTGTATATATTGTGTGAATAAGTATACACACGTGTGTAAATTTGTGTAAATATGACTATATAAATGTGTAAGCAGCTGTGAAAATATATAAATATGTATGTAAAAATGTGTAAATAAGTATATACGCATATAGTAAACATTCCGTTAATGAGTCCTAGGTCTTGTACATTCGAGTTAATTGACCAGAGAATGGCGACTCAGAAATTCGGGTCAAACAACTCTTACTGACATTTGTGTCGAATGACTCTCTTAAATGGGTCGTATTGGAAGAATCATAGGTCTCTCACAAGCGGGTATATTAACCACATATTGTTGTGAATGTATTTATTAAACTTAACAAAAATCAAGGGATGATCTCCAGACTTCAGTATTTTCCAAACTATATTCTATTAACTCTCTACTACTCTTTGACACACCCATCACCCTGCTACGGCATTATCTTCTGGGGATTCTCCACCTCTTATAATTTAACCAGACTTCTCAAGTCGCAGAAATGGTTCCTTTGCACACTTTTGAAATTAAATATGCCTCTTGCAGTTTCAAAGTATTCTGCGCCTTTACGCATCCCAACTATTCATCAGATCTATTTCATTCAATTATGTTCTTTCATTTATAAAGCCATTAACTCTCAGCTTACCTTATATTCTCCTTTAAATATAAGATTACATACCTATCCAACCCGCATAGCTGTATTAAAAACAATTACTACCCTTTTTACTACCTTTAATTAAGAACAATTACCAAGGTAGATGTATTTCTTTTTTTGGTATTAAATATTATTCTTATTTACTTTGTGATATTCGTTCCCTGCCCTTCTATAACGCTTTTAGAAAAGCTGTAAAAAATTTATATTTTCCAACAACATTAATTACATTTTTTACTATAATTGTTTACTTACTCTTGGCCTTAAGTTTCTTAAATTGTCTTGCTAACATTTCGCTCAGATCGTAACATTTCTAGGTTTATCGCAGGTTATCCTGATTCTTGATAAGATTATTTATATTCAAGTATCTTTACCATATTTTATATTGTAATCTACTTATTTATTTAGCCTTGTTAACTGATCTAATATGGCTTTTGCAAAGTGAACCATTAATCTACGTATTATAATATCATTATTAATTTTAATTTTATTTGTTTTGTTTCTGTTTAATTTTTACAGAACTGTTTTCATCTTTACCGTCGCTACTAACTGTATCTTTCTACATTGTATTTATTTCTTGATGCTCCGGGGCCCTAACATGTCGGTCTTGTACCATACTGGCCCCGGATGGAAATACTGTAGCTTCCTCTTATTAAGAAACTAGTATTAAAGCCCGTCATACGACGGTGCCACAACAGGCGAAACTGTAAATTGGATTTTAATTATAAAATTTCGCCTGTGATAGGACTGTGATAATTGACAGGACTGCCAATAATAAATAAAAATGTTTACTTACTTTCCAAACCTGCCTATTCGTTAAGGTCGCGAGGTAGCGCTCGAGATTTTCCGCCATCAGGTGCATGTCCTTAATGGTAATACCCAAGCGACTCGAACCCAGATGATCAATATAATTTTAGGCCGACTCCTTGATCTCTTATGAGACAAGCTTCTCCTCTTCTTCTGCTGCTTCCACGGTCTCCTGACCTAACCCCATGATTTTTATTTCTTATGGGCTTACGACCAAGTTCATGTTTTTGCCCTCCCCCCCATCCCCACCCACCCCGTTGTCACTTGACCTAACCCAACCACCGACTTGGAAAACAGCAACTACCTAGGAAGACGGTTTTGCGGCATCCGCACATGTGGCTAAACAATGCACCTGAGGCCTCTCAACGCGGAGAAGTAGCGGTTTAGCACCTAAAGACTGCCTTATTGTGATGCTGATCACTATCTAATAGGGACACCTGTCCCACGTCTCAGGATCTCATTTCGGAACTATTTCGGTCATTACCCAAGACTCATGACCATAGAAGGGAATGGGGACAAAGATTTGGAAAACAGACAGCCTGGGTTTCTTTCCTAGCCCAAGTTTTTTATAACGGATCACCACAGTTCGCGCCAGGCACAGCTGGCTGCACCGATCCGAGCATCCAATAAATAATGTGATTGCTTTTGATTTTATTCGAAAGCTCGACGTACGATGGTAACTGCGTAACTGGAAACTGCAAGTTCGATTTTATTTTTAAAAAAATTCATCTATGACAGGATTATAATAATTGGCAGGACTGCGATAATTGACAGTATTGCTAATACTAAAAAGGTCACTGTCAACATGAGAGCGATACTAAAACAATGTGTCCTGTTACAATGGGACAAAGTCACTACTGTCCATTTGACAGTTATAACCTAACACAAAAACACATTTACAACTATTAGGGGGAAAATTTGCTCTTCATTAAAAATGGTTCTTCGGGCTCTCTGTTTTTTTGTGTTTTTTGTTTTTTGTTTTACCACCCTCATTGCTCTATTTACTCGGCAGACCGTTTTTGGGGGACACGACCACTATATTTGATAACTAAATAAATTAATTATACATATATAATGAATATAAAAAAATGAGATATAAATGTTTTTTGCTTTTGATTTTTTATTTTTCTAATTTATGAATTTTTCAGTTTTATTAATTTGTAGAACCGAAAAATTATTATTATATAACGAATATCATAAAATGTAAAAACTAATGTTACCTACTTGTGACTAGAGTTGTTAATCAATTTCAAAATCTTTTATTTGAATGTTATTATTTTTTATTAAAATTAAAAAATAAGGATCGTATACATGTAATGAATTTCGTAATTTAGAATAGCTTAGGATTTAATTAGACTTTATTTATTTTAGTGTGATATTTTTAAATGTCAATAGATGTATATAGTTAAATCTATGACGACAATATATTTTCGAACCGTAGCCTAAGAAAATATAAGATTTTTTAATATTCTCTTTCGTCGGCTGCGATTTTTGGATTTTAACAATCAGTGTTTTTTCATTTGTTGGAAACAATGAAACTTGTATTGTTGCTCGTCACTATGGAAACGGGCACGGAGCAGGAGGATTTAGCATTTTATATACAAGATAAATAAAATAAAATATATAATGCAGTGAAGCCTGTGGTGTCTCGTATGGCGGCTGTATTGCTGAATGACGGACGGCACATTGAACATTTGTAAGCCGATAGTTAATTCGGCATCTTACCATCTGAAAATGTGTATTAACTTGTCTGTAACCTGGCAACGCCGGCAGTTGATCAAAAACCGAACAATTCTAGAATTAATTTTTTTTTCCTGGAAAAATATGACTTCACCTCAATCATTTCTGTGCAAACAGAATCTTTATATCTGCATTCGTGTGCGAATTATTGAGTTTTAAAGTTTTTCCTGACTTTTGGATCACCCTGTACAAGCAGCTTTTTACATTTAATGATCCAGGTAATGGTCAAGAAATGTGTTTTTCTGGACTCATGCCTTACGCTTAGCGCGAAATGCTTTGGGTGAACACAAGATTTTTCTGAAAGCAATTAAGGTTTGATTTAATGGAATTATACTGTTATTCAAAATGATGGATTCGAGTTAATTCATCTTTATTTTTTGAAATATAAAGTATATAAAAATAATCTATATACTGATAGAGAGAGGAAGTTTCGTATTCCACTCACTGGGACCGTAATGTTTGAGAATACTTGAATGAATCCCTTCCTCAACGATAGGTCGCATGGGGGATGAATACCTGGCTCTTCACTTCTGGACCCCAAGATCTCCTCCTCTCATGCCATGTGACTTTTTTCTGTGGGATTATGTAAATTTAACAGTTATATACCAGCTAAATCAACAACTTGGCTGGCTAAAAAACCGCAATACAGCTGCTTTGAAATCACTAACACAAGAAATGCTTTTTCGCATGTGGGATGAGTTCGGCTACCGCTTAGATGTTTGCTGTGCAGCAGGAGAGGGCCTCATTGAACTTTTATAACCTCTATTTGTGAAATTTAGAACTCCTCTATCTATCGGTATTTAGATTATTCATATGCAAATTATATTTCAAGAAATAAAGATGAAATAAATCTGCTACAAGAAGATGAAGTGTTTATATTTGTCAAACCGATTAACAATTTCACATTTATTTTATCATTAACAAAATGAAAGTGAAATATGCCTATCAAGTACAATATTATTTAGTTCCTCAGTGGCCATGCATTAGAATTTATGAGCTACTGCGGTCATCCAGGATACGTAGGAAGTGAAGCAACACTTGAAATCATTACGATCTTGATAGGCGGATTGATACATTGAACGTCCGAAATCCATTTGGGAAAGGTTTCAAACAGCCATTATGACTGCAGACAGAAGACATTTGGTTCAGTGGTGAAATTCATCTTCGTGACTTGACGTTTGTGAAAAGTTTCTTCTTGTGCCTTAACAAATCTTCTTAAATGAGCAAATGAACCTCTTTGTCATCTACTAACAAATAAGGGTCTCAAGATCACTTAGAGATATTTTTTCAACTATTCAGAGATATAACTGAATTGTCTAGAAATCTTATGTGGATAATGCAGATGATTAACTTGAGAAAAAAATAAAACTCTTTTTCCACAACGAAACAGGAAATGAACAAAA
>JAHWFO010031490.1:110282-126906 GCA_023313115.1 Rhysida immarginata | reverse complement strand
TCTTAAATATACATAAATTACATAAAAAACGAGTGATTTTCGAATTTTAATAAGCAGTCTATAGTGAGTGAACATCCTAAAAGGCCAAAAATGGCGTCAGTTTCCATTTATATATACTTTTCTTATATATATATATATAGAGCTTTAACCTGACGTCATTAGCAACGCGTTCTTGCGGTAGTTTTGACGAAAATCAAACTGAATTACCGGAAATGACCTTTAAATTATGATTCCTTTATTAAAAATGACAGGAAAAAAAATAAAATTGATATTTATTACCAGGAAGGTATTCAAACTACGAGGGTTGGGGCATAAGTCATGGCAACTATTTTTTTTTTTGTGAGAATTCGATCGTGGGTGGAAAATGCGAAATTTATAGATGAAAGGACAAGGAATGGAGGAAATGTGCGGACATTTAGCAACACGGAAATATTTTGCTCTTCATGTTTTTTAAGGTAGTTGATATAACATTACAACTTTCATGTTCCAGAATCATTACAGCTCACATACCCGTTCTAAAGGGCCTCAAAGTAATCCCCTGAACGTTCACAGTGCGCTGCCAACGATGTGACAGGCGCCCATATTATCTGCTTCACCATTTCTCTCACCATGTGGAAATCTGGTCATCTCCTGTTACACAATACGGGTATTTGCAATGTCCATTCGTGTCCAAAGCTGTCTACATGTAATGGTTCCTTACCGTCCGTATAAGATCAAAATCACATGGAGAAAAGTCCGGAGAGTATAGTGGGTGCTCCAATTCTTATCAAAGCCAGCGGAGACCGGCTATATTGATATACGAGCGTTGTTAACTCGGGTTACATCCATCCTGCAGGGCGGATGACTAAGAACTGATTTAACATTGTTCTCTATGCAACAAAAGTAAATCACAGGGCCATCTGGGTTATGGAAATATACTATGAATGAACTGTTTCCTCGAGACATATGACATTTTGTGATTCCATCCCTTAGCTATGAGAAAAAAAATAGTTGCCATGCCTTATGCCCCAACCCTCGTATATGAAATCAACTTCCAGTTTGGTGTTATTTGCCCTTTAAGAATCAGTTGGTCGTGTTTTTATGTTGCGTCAACGATGGTTGATGAAGTTAATGCTTGCATCAAAAATTAACCTGACTCTTTGTCATCGGCTACGGTGCTTGCCTTAATGATTCACGTGTGTGTGTGTGTGTGTGTGTGTGTGTGTGTGTGTGTGTGTGTGTGTGTGTGCATTTTATCAGTGAAGGTACAATACATTTTAATGAAATGAAGAAAAAATATCTTTGCTGTCTATAAATTATGCAGAACAATCTTTGTATATTCGGAGCGACTATAGAGTAGAGTGTGCCCTCACGGTATTTGCACATTCGGGTTGTATAGTGATGCGAACAATTAAACGATACCGCAATTTAAAATACAGCCAGCACCCTTTCTCGGTATTAAAAATAAATTTTGCGTTATAGAAAGTAATGTTGTTACAATCGTCATTCAGCCAAAACCCCTGAAGTTAATTAGGATACCCTTTTCAAGGGGTAAATTTCCAAAAAACATGAAACTCGTCTTTCTTAATTTCTTACCAAAGTGCCATATCCAAATTTTCATGGATTTAATCAAGGACTTAACTTAATAAATGACGAATTTTCATAAAAACACTTCCTATTTCACCCTTTTAAGTGATGAATTTCGTAAAATCCTCTCTTAGTGAGTCTCTACGTAGTTTTATTTTAATATGTGTATGATGAGATAGAAATATAAAGTTTGATGTGTATGATCCAGACGGCACTGGAAAAGCATAGGAACATCTTCATTGTTGTTCATTTGTTTATAAACCAAAATGGTGGTGAGACTTTCATTCGATGAACGTAAGTGGATATTGAAGTGTTATTGGAGAGTGGAGAATGTTGTTGAGGTTCAACGACGTTGGATGGTTGAATTAGTACATCACAGCCACCTCACATTCATGTCGATGTGACAACTTTCCTCGATCACACATTCAATCACAGATGGATAGGACGAATGGGAAGTGCTACAGAGTTTCCCGCCTCGATCCCCCGATCTAACCCCTCTCGACTTCTACCTTTGGGGAACTTTAAAGAACACGGTGTACACCATAAACCCACAAAACACTGATGATAATAATAGAGAAGATTGGACTTTCAATCAGTGATAATGCATAGCTACAATCCAGTCGGAATATACTATAGATATTTTGAACATGTACATGGCTTAAGAAATTTTTAAGGAATAAAATACAACAAACCTTATATTTCCATCTCATTTCGTTGCTGAGTTGTAACGTTTCAAATAGTGTACTTCAATTTAGGTCACTCTGTATTTATAAATTTAGCAATAGCGAAGCAGTGCCTGGACCGCTAGTAATGAAATATATCCGAACAGGGCCTATTTCCCAATGCTATTTCTATGCTAAGCGAACCCTCGCGTCCACCCATCCATCAGGAGGGCTAATTGAAGGTCACTACCATCGAAATGCTGAGCTATCCATTCTGTGTTATCCTGTGGTAATAGGCTGACCTACCAGCTAAAGACATTTTTTCCGCACTTATCCAAAAGCTTCTCCAACACTGGAACAAGTGTGCTGAAAAGCGCGTTGAGTATGTTGAAGAATAATATCATTGTGAAGCCTCTGCTTTTGTTGATATAAATTATAAAAATTGTGTTCGGATACTTATTGACTTGCCCTGGTGCATACACTATATCGTATTTAGAATGATTCTTTCGTGTAGCAACATGAAATTATGACAAACGTAATACATTAACTATAAGAAGTCTATAAGGAAAATAAGAAGTACTCTCTGACTTGAACGAGCTGTGAAAATTCCTTCTGTCTGGCCAAAGAGATGCAACCAATCTACTATGCAAATGGTGACTGTATCAAAAACAATCCATAAAATGTTAACACTCTCTACAGAACATTGTCATTTGAAAATTATTCAATAAAACCCTACCTCACCTCGTATATCATCAATAGAGCCGCAGTGCTGGAATTGTAAAAAAAAAGATAACTAATTTAAGTATACGTAACCATTTTTAATATAGCACAACGATACTGTACCCTCCGAAACGCCACGTGTTAAGTAATAAATAACAGATAAATGTATAATATTAGACATTGAGGTGAATTTACTTAATTTTGTTTATGAACAGAAAATAAAAGTGGTTGAATACATTTAGAAATATTTCTATTATTGTAGGAATGCACAAACCCAGATATAAACCCAAGTTCCCACCAATATCACATAAGAAATCGATCAGTGAGTAAGCATAGTATTCAGTGGAAATGTCCACAGCATTATCTCTTATAATGTAATGAACAAATCCGTGAAGCATCTGTACAGTTTGTGATTTTATTGTGTCCTGCTTATAAAAAATTGTACGACATTTTCTTGGACATTTGCAATTGGTGTAGTCCATTACGGTGATGATGCTCATCGATTTGATGTAAGTTTCAACTGCTGTAGTTTTGTCATTGCAGAGAGGCAAGCTTATGTTCATAAATGGCAATCTATAGAAACAGAATAGGTATAACAGCACAACAGATATATCATATTAAAAAGAATTGAAGCAGGTAATACTGAGCGATTTTGATCTTCTTCAGTTAGCTGACAAAGTTAAGCATAAAATGATGGAAAAATTGAAGACATTTTTGGAAGGATATGTGCCCTTTCGATACAGGCTTCAATTTTTCCTAATTAATGGGTAAGTGCAAGGAGCAAAGTCTTGCAGTACGTAAGGGTGTCATCAGCAATAATATTCAGAGATACAGAAATACGAATCAGAAATGGCCAACGTGAGAGTTCGAGCTAAGGCGTCATCATTCAACAAAATCTGATACTATAGTGCCGAGATAAGTCTTGCGGACATAATGGCACATTCAGAAGGCTTTGCCAACGCAGAAAACTTTATGAACGCTACCTTGCACATGGCATATGGTTGGGTGTTACTCGATGAGACCAAGAAGCCAATGCGTGTTATTACTTATCGTCACAAAAATAGCAAATACCGTCTAATTTCGTTAATCACTGCAAGAAGAATTTGCTAAAGGATTTGTGGTTTTGCAGCTGCTTATTATACTCTGGGTAGGCTCAGGTTCCATAAGGTGGCTACTAACGTTAAATTCAACTCTGCCTAATATGAACCCAATTTATCATCAGGAAATTCCTCGTCTCTGTGATATAGATGATCATCGAATACATATCCACGAAGATAAGAAATCCAGCCATTTCTCGCGTTCTTCACTGGCGTACTATGCAAAAAAAAAAGAAAAGAAAAGAAACAGGAACCAGAGTCAAGATGATCTCATTTTCATCCTTCCCAGTTGAGTCCCTGGACGCCTCACCGTTAGACTTCTGGGGCTTTAGAATTTATAAATGACAGCTTAAATAATAGACGAGTAATAAAAAATAAAATAAATCCAAAACAAAGTAAAAATAAAGAGCTGGCGTTTCGGTTAGAGGCTTTTCTTTGTCAAAGCAGGGAGGGTAGTTCTCTACATCAAGAAGAATATTAGAGAAATATCCTGAAGTGATGAAAGGAGTGCTAGAAGACGACTTATATACAGGGTGTTTCATAATTGGTGTCCCGTTTTTAGGTCCAAATAACGACTCAAGGGGAACAGATTGGGGGAAAATGAATAGTGATTTTTGGTTTTAATGTCCCCTAATTCAGAATAAAAACATTTCGCCTCCCCGGGGATGAAGGGGTAAATTTTGAAAATTTTAATTTTGTAGGGATAGGGGTTAGACCCAATGTGTTCTTTAGAAAGTTGTAGAGCATCATGTAAAATGTGGGTTTAACAAAAAATCCGGTGAAAAAATCTCATGTCCTGCCCCCTTTATCGAGTGAGTAAAGTGAAAGGTATGGCTAGACGATGTGGACAAAAACCATACTTATTAGAAAACAGTAGGGTCTACATTTGTAAAATTAATGAAAATGAATGAGTCGTTACCCTGAAAAGCTAATAAACTCGACCGGGCTTTCCCCCCAGGAAAAACATTATGAAATTTGAAAACTGTACATGGGAAATGGGAAATGTAAGTTTCTAATGAGTTTTTCTGTTTTTGTCTACATTAGCTAGCCATACCTTTCACTTTACCCACTCGATAAAGGGGACAGGGCATGAAATTTTATCACCGGGTTTTTTGCTAAACCCACATGATGCTCTATAACTTTCTAAATAACACATGGGGTCTAACCCCTACCCCTACAAAATTAAAATTTTCAAAATTTACCCCTTCACCTCCAAGGATGCGAAATGTTTTTACTCTGAATTAAAGGACATTAAAACCAAATAATCAATATTCATTTTCCCCCAATCTGTTCCCCTTGAGTCGTTATTTGGACCTAAAGACGGGACAACAATTATGAAACACCCTGTATATAGACTACGTAGGGGGAGGGAAGTAGGTATTGGAGGACAAAATGGGAAGCCTGGAAATGAATTAGAAGACGTGGTGGGATAGGACAAGAAAGAGGACCAATGGGAAGGGACGACGAGAAAAATGCGATAACACATACAGAATCAAAATCAGAGAAATACTGAAACAGACTAGGAATGATACAGTCAAATTCCGCATGTAAGAGCTTTGGATAAAATGCAACTCCCTAACGGCGCTCCCAGAAGCAGCTCCGACTGCAACCAAAGAACACAGGGCCGGACGAAAATGAATATAAAAGAGGAAAACTATTTAAGAATATAGAAAAAAAAATTGAAAAAAGAGGAAATATTTGCGAAAGCTGAACATAAATAACGTGGAAAATACTGATAAGAGAGATCGTGGGGGGGGGGGGGAGAATTATAGAAAGGATAGTTGGAGGGGAATATGGAAAAGGGAATGATGGAATGGTGCCGTTGCTAAGGTTAATGCAATTAGGGGGTTAGGGTTTGAATTTCCAAATAAGAAAAGACTCGAATTTCTTTCTTTCTTTTTTGTTATGGAAGTTATTGCTCTCTTTTTTTAAAAGATTGACCAGTGGGATTAAAGTGTTTAGCGACCGGGGTGTCAGCATTGCTAAGAATGTCGAATTATGTCTGGCGAATCTGCTACGTTAGGTATTACCAGATTCTCCGACATACTGCTTTTGACAAACTTTGTAATATAAGAGATATCTTGAGGGTAAAGGAAGAATCATTGCTGGAAATGGAAGTGGCAGGTTTAAGGAAATGGCAAATGCCACACCGTTTTTCATTGCAAGGTGAACAGCGCCTAGTAGAAGCACGTTGTTTAATGATAGCAGCAAGGACCAGAATACCTTTAAAATTAGATGTCGGTTTAAAAGAAATTTTTGGTGGTTCAGGTAGAAAGGAATAGAGAAGAGGAGAGTCATCGATAATATAAGGTAAGCCGGGGAAGGTGGATAAGTTCAAGCCAAATTGACAATTAAACAAAATTTTAAGAGAAAATAATTAAATTTTATTTTAAAAAAATATGATTGGCCAAGAGCAACATTTTTAAGAATTTCAAAATGAAAGATCAATATTAAGTTTGATAGAATATGAAGTTATCAATGCGTTCATCAATCCATCTTACCCCTGGACACAGGGGGAAGATGGATAAATGTCTATAATGTTGCTAATGGCCGATCAGTGAGGCTATGCCTTCATTCCTAATAGCCTTTACTTAACACTTCCTCCAACCAAACAACTAAAGTTTTACAATCGTTATTCAAATTTGTAGATCAGAATGACTTATATCGTGTCTTAGATGGTAGGGATTTAACTCACCAAGCTGGATGCTACTGCTTGATAACTCGAAAATTTTTTTCCTTCCCGTTGATCGCTGCCGAAATCGATGGAATCGGAAATAACTAAAGAACAAATATCGTCGTCTAGCGAAAACCGATTTATAAAAAAAAATTTTTCGCGTTAACAACTCAACATTATCCACCTTACCCAGTTATCCACCTTTCCCTAGCTTACCTTATTGATGTTTCCTTAGGACCTTTTAATACTGTTGAAGTTTGGGTGATAGGGAAGAATTAGGGAGTGGGTAAGAGCGTTAGCATGGACGCCCTTGCGGATTGATAATTACAGATTCTATAGCTGCTATTTAAAAGGCAGCTTGGAAATTATCCACACGCTGAGAGGAGGCCTGTGGAGAGTGACGCAAAGGAAACTGCCATGTCGGGCCACTATCTTTAATAGAGGACATCGCATTGAACATGACATATGGCAGAAGAACGGTATCTCGAAAAGAAGTTGAAGGTCAAAATCGTTCAATTTTTGACTGCCTCAACCTAATATATTCTAATAAAAATGGAACTTGTTAATATATTTTACCTGCATGTAATATTCTTCATTAAAATTTCCTCAAAACAAATTCTTTCACATAAGGATGCTTCTTTCACGGATGTACATGGTCTTTCTGAATGATTTATTATGTTAGTCTGTAACGAAAGATACTGTTATACTTTGACCGAGCAGAAGAAGCTTTATCACCATTGGCTAAAGGTAATAAATAGGGCACCATCATTATTTCAATGTAACTTTTTAATCACTGCTTCTGTGAAATCCTTATCGAGAGGAAGTAAGAAATGGTTGGTTGGTTTATTAGAAACTTGGCGTCGACTACTAAGGTCATTTTGCGCCTTTTACACAAGTTATAACAGTACGCAGCCCGGGACAAACACAAACATCCATGCCCACGGCGGGATTCGAACCCACGACCAGGCGGACTCGAGTACTAGAAAGCCTACGCCCTAGTCCTCTCGGCCACCTGGCCGGCAGTAGTAAGAAATGGGGTTGACTGCTAAATTGATCACCAGATCTAAACCAATACATTCGGGTGGACAGCATCACGTTAAAGAAGGCTTGAAACGCACATCTCCAAATAGAAAGGAGTGATACTTTTAATGATTAGGATCGGAAGCTGGTAAACATATACTTCAGGAGAGTTACCTTAATAAAAGCAGTTTTATTTTTATCCATGGCACTGAATGAATTTTCAACGTGGATAATTATAGGTGCCCAATACGTTTGGCCAAAGGTTGTGCATGAATTAATTTTTTTTCAGAAGTAGGTTAACCTGTTTATATTAAAATTTGAGTGTAAAATAAAGTTTTTTTTTAAATTGAACTGAAAAGTTATCCTAAAAAGAGATATCAATATAAATTGAGGATAGTTAACTTCTATATACACTGATCAAAACTCACGGCACACCCCTCTAATCAGGTTCTCTGTTAGTAATGAGACAGATCCTGCTGCTTCCATTCTCGGAATGCAGGTGCACAGGATTGTATATTACACAACTATTGTAAGCAAAACTAGCTGCAGAAATGGCAGCACGCCAAGAGCTATCCGGATTTGAACGGGGGATGACTGTTGGTGCCAGACGGATGGGTGCCTCAATATCAGATGTAGCCAACACCTTGCAATTTTACACGCACAACCGTTGCAAGGGTCTATCGAGAGTACAACCAACGAGGGATTACAACCCATGTCGGACAGCGGACGGGCCGCCCACGTCTCATCGATGCCAGAGGTGTGGCCTGATCACCAGGCTTGCAACTGCTGACTGCAGGGCGACAGCGGGCCAAAACAGCAGGGATGTCCCACAACTGTGTCCATGACGAGAATTCGGCAAATCTTGGCAACTGCAGGCTTTGGGAGCAGGAGGCCAAGACGGGTGCCACTCTTGACAGCTGCATATCGTCGGCAACGCCTAGCCTGAAACCACCAACATCGACTATGGACCGCAGAGGACTGGCCAAGGGTTGTCTGGTTCGACGAGTCACGGTTTCAGCTGTATTGGGCTGGTGGTCGTGTCCATGTCTGGCGCAGGCCACACGAAGCCATGGACCCCGCTTTTCATGAGGGGACCACTCAGGCAGGTGACTCGGTTGTTTTCTCGTGGCATGCAACGGGTCCATTGGTGCATCTGACATCCACTTAGTGTGCTACTTCCTACGTCGATCTGCTTGGGGACCATCTGCACCCTTCATGCACTGTTTTTACCCCGCGGGCGACAGCATCTTCCAAGCAAGATAATGGGCCTCCACAGACGGTCCTTGTGACACGGCAGTGGCTGGAGGAACATGCAACTGATTTCACGACAATGATTTGGCCTTCACGTTCCCCAGATTGCAATCCCATTAAACATTTGTGGGACGTCATCGAACGATCTGTCAGGTCGTCACCTACACAACTGGTAAATGCAGCATTGTTATGGAGTGCAGTGGAGACGGCATGGCTTGCAGTGCCTGTGATTGTGTTCAGGGGACTAGTAGACTCTCTTCCACGATGGATCGCCGCCGTTATCCGGGCCAAAGGGGGCCCAACATGTTATTAGGCAGGTGTGCCAGGAATTTTGGTGAGTGAGTGTAGGTAATTCTCTGTCTGTCTGTCTGACTGTCCGTCTGTCCTCTTCGCTATGCAATCCAAAATGGCTGGACTAATTTTGATGAATTTTACATGGTACTTCAGGTTGGCCCTGGGAAGGTTTTAGTCAGGTCAAATTGATCCGAGGTCAACGTCATGGCAGAGATATAACGCTTTTTACCCCCCCCCCCCTGCGATATTCTCCCTTTTTTTTAGGAGGATTTTAATTTCTCTGACCACGTAAAGGGTATCACGAGTGGTCGCGACAGAAGCTAAAGCGAGAGAAGGTGTAATCGAAACTCAGTCCAACACTGAGAGCTTTAGCGCGCGCCACCTCTTGAAGGAGAATTTTCGCATACAAAGCATTTTATTAGGAATAAAAGTGCTTTCAGGAAGCGTCGTAAGAAAAAAAGGCGCTCCTGATGCGAGATTGGTGGCGGGAAATTTAAGAAACGAGGAGAGCGAGCTCAGGAAGCGCTAGGTAAAAACGTTTCCTCGGACTGTTTGCAATTCTAAACGTCTTTCCTCATGCAAAGCGAAGAGCTACACAAGTTTCCGCGAAATACAAGGGAGAACAGCACACAGACAAACGTCGAGAGCTTCATTTTTTGGAACGAGGTTCAGATACTTTGATAAATATACAGAGTACTTTTGAAAAAAATGTCATGAGAGATACCTAGCAATGTTCTACACCTTAAAATAAGCACACGTTTCCTCATACGTTTTGTCGAAATTGCATTCCTTGAAGGAGTAAACAACTCGTGAAGTTTGGTTAAACTCCGCCCATAATTTAAACAAACGCACATGAAAAACGTAAACACCATCTCGTATTCTATTAATAAGTTTTTGCGAACTATCTGTGCACTAATGTTGGGCCTAAACTCAATCACTCTCATAGCCCACTGACAGATTCGTAATTACTACACCTCAGAAATGAACTTGTCCACAATTTAGGGAAGACGTGCAAGTGGATAAATGATCGAGAGATACAGTATTAAAATTTCCTTAAACCAGTTTATATTTCTTGTTGGCTTATATGCTTTTTGCGATTTTGTTAACGCAAGATTTATTCTTTTTAAAATCGAGTGAGCAATTGAAAAAAAACATGTTTAATTGAAGTATGTTTTCGATCACGCAGTTTCCATAAAGGAGAGGAAACCACTAATCCACATAAGGTTTTTAATCAGACGATGGATGCACATTTCGGCAGCCAAGTTGCCTTCTTCAGCATACAAGAGAGCTTCGATCAGAGTAGGCATTCTATTCTGATGAATTGTGAATAAGTTACAAGATGTTATATAGAAAACAATTAAAAAAATATTAACAAATTCATAAAAAAAGGAGTCCTATGAGATTAGCTGTGAAGACCCTGCAAGACTTCTGAACAGCGATGGAGGCCCAGTGGATGTTACCCAGCTGAGAGACATTGGAAAACTGATTAGCCTACCGAAATTGGCCAATAGCAGAAACACCCGAACTGAAGATGACCAGCAAACGACAACCAATGACGACCAAGGATGACAAACCAATCATATCCCTGGTTAACTGTTCCCCCTTTTTTTTTATGAATTTGTTAATATTTTTAATTGGCTTTTGTTTTCTATATAACATCTTGTAACTTATTCACAATTCATCAGAATAGCTTGCCTACTCTGATCGAAGCTCTCCTGTATGCTGAAGAAGGCAGCTTGGCTGCCGAAATGTGCATCCATCGTCTGATTAAAAACCTTATGTGCATTAGTGGTTTCCTCTCCTTTATTCTAACGTCTGTCCACAGTATCTGGCTCCATTTATTTAGTACGCAGTTTCCATTAGCCTAATTTGGCTTTATTGTGAAAGTGGTTGAGTTTAGGGCCACATCGCTAGGTATCACAAGATATCCTTTTCAAATGCACCCTGTATACATTGAACGACCAATTTATTAGAGACACCTCTTACGGAAAATGGATCGGCCTCCCAGTGACACCCAAACAATGGAACAGGCCGATGGGGTGTATGAAAGGGAAGCATTGGATCACAACTTGCAGTCAGCAGCAGAAGTGGACTGAATTTGACCGACTTTGAACGAGGCATGATTGTTGGAGCTCGACGGGCGCAGTTGAGAATTTCGCAAACCGCGAAACTCTTCGGGTTTTCCCGTGCGACAATGGCAAGTGTATTCCGTGAATGGCAATTATGCCAAAAAACAATCTACATCAAATACAATTCAGGAAGAAACAGGTCCGTGGATGAACGAGGCCAACGGCGACTGGCACGAATCATCCACAGCAACAGGACAAGAACCGCCCAACAAATTGCAGCGCAGTTCAATGAGGGAGCATCCCAACCCATTTCGGAGCACACGGTGCGGCGCACCTTGCTCTGAGCTGGGTTTAACAACAGGCGGCCATTAAGGGTACCGTCTTTGTAACCGCAAAATAGGAAAGCGCGCCTGCTATGAGCACACAGGATCACCACTGGACACTGGATGAGTGAAAGAAGAATTGCGGTCTCTACTTCATCATGCGGACAGCAGACTGCGCCCTCGGCGCAGACAGCACGAAGCCATGGACCCATACTGTCAGCAGACAATCATACAGGCGGGTGGAGGAGGAATGCTGGTTTAGGGTGTTTCTCTTCGGACACACTGGGTCTTCTGATATCCGTAGACATATCCCTGAAAGCGACACACTACCTGAACACTGTTGCCGATCAGGTGCACCCGTTCATGATGACTGTGTTCCCTGGTGGTGAAGGAGTTTCAGCAGGACAATGCTCCCTGTCACCGTACTCTTATGGTCTTGGAATGGTTCGAGGAACAGGACGCCGAAATGCATCTGCTTCAGTGGCCAGCTCGGTCGCCAGATCTCAACCCGATCGAACATTTATGTGATGAAGTGGAGAGAGCCATCCGACGCCTTCCCACACTACCGTCCAACCTGCACAAGTTTTGGGACACTGTGATGTCAGCCTGGGCTGCTATTGTCCGCAACGATTTCAACACCTTGTTGAATCAATTCCAGCAGGTATTCAGGCATTCTCGCTGCTAAAGGAGATGCAACATGCTATTACTGGGGTGTCAAAAAATAAATTGGTCGGATATGTGCCAAGAGACAGGAGGACCAGCCCGTATCTGCAATGGTCAAGCCAAAAGTTACTGGAGTTTTATCACGAGAAATGCGACACCCCGTCAGAGCACCGGGCTCTTCTGCATCGCAGTTATTTTTCTCACGACCTAGTTTGGGTCCAAGCCTACCACCCAAAGATGAGTTGGCATTTTCACCGTCCGAAGAGTACGCCACAACGTGAAGTATGAGGTAATACCGCCCTGGAGATTGCAGGGATTCCAGGAGGAAGGACTTTCGCCCACTATTAAGGTAGGCCTCTCTTACTGATTTCGTATTACTCTTGGTCTTCCCATTCCTCTCAGCGTAATAAGCCCGTTTAATTAACGGCTGTGTTCTTTATTTTTGTAGTCAGTTTCCTCCTTAAACGCGTAGCGTCGCTGCCTTCCAGTGTAATAGCGGTGATAGACACTCCGGCATATTTTGATGGACTTGAAGAATTGAATTCTTTTTCCTACGTAATCAGCATAGTGCGAATGCTATTTCTTTCACATGCTTTTATTTAGCTCACTTTTCTGTGTGTCTGTCCGGGTAAAAATCTTGTAATCAATATTAAAACAACTTCCCGACAAGCTAGTGAGCTGAAACTTGTAATACAGGGTTAACAGTATTACAGGTAGTTTCCCACTTCATTGGTCCAAATGAGTTAAAATTTGAACTACAAATAATTCAAATGATGCGCTTGACATTTATTAAAAAAATTTTTAATACAAATATTCAATTATGGCGCTCTAACAGAAATGGTATTTTTTTGCATATATGGAAAATGGGAAACATCATGTGTGTTACAGCGCATGCCTATTATCATTATTATTCGGTGGATAAGACGGCGGATTCATTACGACCATTAGTTACAGCTCTGCACATCATGCCTACGATGCCTGAAAAAGCGCTACCTATCGGCGGATTTTTGTACTAAAATTTTTTATTTAATAAATGTCAAACGCATCATTTGAATTCTTCGTAGTTCAAATATTAACTCATTTGGACCAATAGAACGCATTCTACATTCCTCTGAAGTGGGGAAGTTATTTCTTGCTAACCATGTACATACACAGGACCGATGACAATGTATGTTAAAGGAAACATTTTTCAAATCGTTTAACTGGAATGCCTTCTAGGGCGCAAATTCATTTCCGTCGTCCCCTCACAAGTCGGCATCCTGGTTACCAATTTGTGGAGGGATGATTGTTATATGAATTGCTTAATTGTTAGACCAAACAATTAGTTTTACAAATTGTTGTTGCCGGCTTGAAGAGATAATATATTAAAAAAAAAAATGAAAAATTGTTTTGAAAAGAATCTTTTTATACGCTTTTATTTAGCTTGCGTTTCTATGTACAGTATCTGTCTGTCCAAGTCAAATCTTATAATCAATATTAAACCAACTTCCCGGGAGCTGAAACTTGACACACAAACATAGGACCGATGAAATTGCATGATAAAAAAAAGTTTTTCATATTGGTTAACTGGTTCCTGTTCTAATAGTACACTTACTTTCTGTGTGTCTGTCTGTCCAGGTCAAATCTTGTAATCAATATTAAACCAACTTCCCGACAAGCTAGTTGAAGCTCGATACACTTCCACAGGACTGATAACCATACAAACTAAAACATTTTTCAAATCTGTTCACTGGTTCGTGTTCTAATGATACTAATTCATTCCACTCGTCCCTCCGCAAGTCGGCAATTTGTTTATCTTATTTTGCTAAACGCGCGTTAGTGAATAGCTTTCGCTTAATAAAATTTTCCTTTTCTATCTGTTCACGTCTTATTTAAAATAACTCACGCTTTTCCCCTGTCTTCCTCAAATTTAAACGTGTCACAGTCTTTAAGGTCACGGTTTCATCTACGTACACCTGCTTAAGCATTGTATGTCTTTCACCTGCTGATTTACCCACATTGTACAATAATTTCAAATTGATTCTCTGCACCATGACATTCCACAAAAATCATAAGACAAAGTTTATAATAAATTTTGCAAAACTCACAGGCGCACGAAACCACGCACTAGTGTTAGCTGAAAATTACGGAACACACCGAATGTGTCACTGATAATCGAGTTGTTCCCATTTTCGAAATGAGGGATGATTCTCTCTACTTATTGGTCACACCCTGCAGAAATGGTTACCTTAATGTTATGTCTATGGAAAACTTTTGGGAACTATATTTTTTGAGCAATTTGAGTAGTTACCCAATATTAAAAAGGCCCAACATGAATAGATTTTATTGCAGACAGACTGGGCCCATCAATCAGGTCGTTGCGTATCAAATGTCGGATTTCGAGGTGGGTTCCGCGCTTCAGCACGGTCTCCACGTTTAGTAGCAAGTATCCATAACAAAGTGGTACATTCCCAGAGATAAACCTATCAGCGACAAGCTGCATGAAATTTGCATGTCTGCGAAGGTATTTAATAGCGTTTGAACCCAAGCGAAGATAGCCATGATTTCATACGAACTACGTGTGATAACGCATTACGAGTTCAGGTTGAATCACACTGCATCTAACGCCTCTCGAAACATCAATAAGGTATTCGGTGTAAGCACCATAAACGAACGTACTGTCCATCGTTGGTTCCGAAAATTCCGGGCGGGAATGACGGACCTAGCAAATGAGCCACGCGGCAGACCGCCCAACGTGTTGAATGAAGCAGGTCTGAAACATTTTGTGGAGGAGAACCCGTCAAAAACTGTTCGGGACCTTGCAGAGGATCATGCTGTAACAACTTCGACTGTCAGCAGAAACCTTAAGACCATCGGCAAGGTGAAAAAGCAGGACAAATGGGTCCCACATGAACTTACGGTAAACCAAAAAGAGCGTCGGTTGGAGGTGTGTACGGAATTGCCTTTGCGCCATGAAGAAGCGTGAATTCTTGATGGCATTGTCACTTACGACGAGAAGTGGCTCCTATATGACAATAGGAAACGGTCAGCAGCGTGGCTGGATGCTGATGAACCCCCGCGACAGTTCCCTAAACCGCCGTTGCACCCCAAGAAGCTCTTGGTTACAGTATGGTGGAACATCTGTGGTGTAGTGCATTACAGCTTCCTGCAGCAGGGGAAGACGATCACTGCTGCGACCTACTGTCGTGAACTGCATAGTATGCAACAAAACTGTGTCAGCAACAACCTGCACTTGTGCATCGCAAAGGCGTCCTTCTGCTGCATGACAACGCGCGTCCGCACATTGCACGAACGACCGTGCAGGGGTTGCAGGCTCTGGGCTACGAGGTGCTTCCACACCCCCCGTTCTCTCCGGACCTCTCCCCTACCGACTACCATCTTTTCCAGAGCCTGGACAATTTTCTCTGAAGGAAAACATTTCTAACCCAAGCAGACGTCGAAAACGCATTCCGGGAGTTTATTGAGTCCCATGACCATAGATTCTATCGGAGAGGGCTCGAGAAACCCTCAATGTTTGGATTGCAATGGGGGTTATTTCGAATAGCACGTATGAAGGTGTCCTTTCCAGAGGGCTATTAAAAATGAGCTCTGCAATCCGACATTTGATATGTAACGACCTGATAACTCCGACCCCAGTGGACCAATCAATACCAATCTAAATAGCGATGGAGGACATGCCATTGGTAAGCTGCAATATCAGTTTAACCTTTTACGTCAATAAATGTAGAAATTTTGAAGAGGAGAGACGGAAATGGTAAAACCAATAAGTAGCTCTAGTCTTTCGCTACTCGATAAAAGACCTTATCCGCGATACTTGAGCGCGAACTTGCGGCAGATATGGGAAATACACCATGAGGAAAACAAAGCAGGGCTGCAATGAGGTTTCTATGAAAATGGATACAACATGCCAATTAATTGTTCGGTTTCGTTATGTATGAATTGGAAAGGGAAAAATCCAATTGTCTTATTTCATTATTTTCTATAAAATGAAGAGCTATTAAAATTAGAAGAGAAAATTTCATTCCAGTAGAATTGACAGATGCAGAAGAAAAAAAGAAGGACCCGACACAAGAAACTTGGAATAAAATAAAAATTCAAAATGAACACACGGTCGCCACACACTGAGAAAACCCTTATAGGAGCGCTCCGCTGATAGTAGCCATTTTTCATTTCTCCGAGTAACTGTCTTGTGTATTATAAACTCCGTCTATAAGAATAAATTTTCGATTTCCCGACGGTCCACTTACAGCGGTTTCGATTGTATTTCTTAATTATCATTCTTTTC
>JAHWFO010031490.1:84344-110182 GCA_023313115.1 Rhysida immarginata | reverse complement strand
TCTGTTAGTTTTATACCTATGTGTTTCCTATTGCACTCTTTTCACTGCCCTGTTATCATCTTCCATTGGTCTTCATTCTTGTTCTATCCCAGGACATTTTCCCTTGCATTTTCCCTTGCATGTTCTCACTTTTTTCACACCTCCTCCCATTGGCATCGGTCTTCCAGGCATCGCAGTGGTTCCCTTTTGCTCTTCCTAACTAATACTTTCTCCTCCCCCTACTTGATCTGTATATAAGACGTCATCTAACGCCCCCAATACTACTTTCACTTTTTCCTTTGACAAAGGATAGTCTCTATTCGAAACGTCACTTTTTTCAGGATCCTACCATCCAGTGTTAAATCTTCATCTTTTTATTCCAGTAGAAAGTAATTTCGTTAGCTCTACCCATTTTAATCCTTCAGACTTCCTACTTCGTCTACCTACAAAACAGAAGTTAACTGAAGTGTACTATGTATGGTTCTCTAAGCACACCCTTCATAGAGTTGTTTTCCTCCTGGCGTAAAACACTGCTGATTGCCGCAGCCGACGAGAAAGATAGGCCTGGGCTCTCAATAGTCACCTGACCATACTAGTTTGAGTAACAATCAAACTTTCATTATTTCCATCTTGGATTTTAACAATCAGTGTTTTTTTCATTTGTTGGAAACAATGAAGGTTAGATTGTTGCTCAGAATATTATGGTCATGTGATTTTTGAATGGCCAGACCTGTCTTTCTCGTTCACTACGGCTGATCGCCAACAAATGGTAAATCGTCGCACGCATGCTCTGTTTGTTATGCCGAATAAAGTCAATTGCGGTTGTGATTAGAGCAAAATGTGGACCAACTAGATACTATTATGGTGCCTGTATTAAAGAGGTCATTCAGTGTATTCACGAGAGTACTAATAATGACTAAGTGTTAATACATACTTCTTTTGCAGTAAGGCCAAACTCAATAATATTCCCAGTATCTATATAGAAATAATTGCTCGTTATTCTGTAGGTGACATCCTCGTCATCTTCATGGATGAACTGAAAATCGAAAAGGATAGGAATAAAGAGTCATTTGTGTCTCCTGGTTTTCACAAGTAAATAAAAAATAATTGTTCTTAATATTTCTAATTATTTACAAAGAGGCCTTTTTTCAGTCATTGTGTAAGATTGTAAAACAGATTGTAGAAAGAGCACGATCTGGTAAAGATGTGTGAGTAGAGTCGGCACTGAAAGTTTGGTTTAGCCATGTTCGTGAAAAGAAAGCTTCAGAAAACAGGCTGGTTCTATCCCAAAAAGAGGAAACCTCGCCAAGTTTAAATATCAGGTTATTTAAAAAGTTCTTACATAATTCTGCACTCTGGTCTTTGCTATTAATAGCGCCTGAACTCTTTAACAGAAATGGTTATGTCCTATATGATTTGCATCCTCACACCTCCTTCTTTGAGAAGATTCTTCTTAAATCAATTATTTTTTCTTAGTAGTAACAAGCGACAAATGAGGGTCTATGATGGTGACTTACTCAAGTCAAAATTCGAGCAGTGTTGCTTTTTCAATTCAATTTGACCACAATGCAACAGGGTCGTTCAACCCAGTGTAAAATATGTTAAGAAAGTATAAATACACTTCTGCATTCAGGGTTTTGAAACATTTATTTGGAAGATCTTAGATGCACCACTATGTTTGTCAAAGTTCCTGCGCTGTACTCTTTGGCTTTGTTTTAGATTTTCAATCGCATCTGACCGTACCTCATCGGCGTCGGGAACTTCTTCGTTTTTGTTGGTATCACTGATGGTCAACCGAAAAAAATAGTTTTATGAACAGAAATTACATTTTGAATGTCTGCACAGTAAATAATAAAATAAGAACCTAAAGAATATTCCAGCAGGCAAATGGGTGGTAGTTGTATTATGGTTTGGGCTGCATTCAGCTCGGGTTGTAAGAGAGATCTTGTTACAGTGAATGAAAGAGGTTGGACTCTAAAGCGTACTAGGAGATGTTGTACAATCACTTGATACCCTTTGGCCTTTTAATTGGCGGAAATTGGCCAGAAGTACCAGTGTTTCCCATATGGGGGGGGGGGGGTAATGGAGAAAGAAAAGAGTTCTAATCCCCCTTTTGCTCACCCTCTTTTCAGACGTTGGTATAGGACTACAAAGTGTTGTTCAGAGAAGAATTGCCAAAATGATTGCCACTTCATCGTACTACACAGCATGAAAATAAATCTAGAGCAGTCCTTCATGTCCTTTAATTTCCGATTATACCCACTATCCAGGGATGAGGAGATGGAGCTGGAGAAGCAGATTAATGAGTTATCAAGTAAGCATCTTATTAAGCCCTCTACCTGCTCCTTCTCCTCTCCCATTTTATTTGTGGTGAAAAAGGATGGGAAGCTTAGAATGTGCATGGATTATCATAAATTAAATGAACTTAAATTCGCCAACAATTATGCGATTCCACGCACTGACTCCTTGTTTGATAAATTACAAGGACTCAAATACTTCGCCAAATTGGATCTACTACAAGCTTATAATCAAATAAGGGTCAAAGCTTTCCGTACTAAGTTAACCTCATTTAAGATGCTTTGGGTTCTTTTGAGTTTAAGGTGATGCCATTCGGGCTAAAGTGGGCCACCTCCAACTTTACTAAGGCCATGACTGAGGCGTTGTGGAGGCTAATAAACCGCATAGTGGTAGTATACTTTGATGACATGTTAGTCTTTGAACTGTCGAAAACGTACACAACCCATACTAGAGATGCTGAAACAGCATCGCTTTTACTTAAAGGGATCCAAGTGTGTCTTTGTCGTGTGCAAGGTCGACTACCTAGGATTCTCCTTTTCCGAAAATGGTAAAGGGTGCAAAGAGCGCTTGACCAGAGCAAACAGAGACTGACCCAGGCCGAGGAACCTACGTCAGCTTAGGGCGTTTCTGGGCACAGTGCAATTTTACCACAGCTTTATTGCTCACAGGTCTCAGGTCCGTTATTTAACCTGATGAAGAACCAGCCCTTCCAGTGGGAACATCAACAGCAAAAAGCCTTCGAGTCCCTTAAAAGATGTTTCATGAACCCTCCCATTTTGCAATTAGTTGATCCAGACAGACCGCTACACATATTGTGGGATGCATCCCAGGGTGCTATTGGAGCAGTGGCTATGCAGCAACACAAAGGCAAATTAATGCCTATCGCCTATGAGTCAAGGAGGTTCAGGGAGGAGGAACGTGAGCATTCCCTGTATGCAAAAGAGCTCTTAGCGGTAGCTCACGTAGCAAGTTATTGGAGGCACTATTTGCATCAACTATCTACATGGACAATCAGTCCATAGTGGACCTCCTCACGCAGCCTAGGCTATCAAGGCTGCAAGCCGTGGTGTTTCAATGCCTCCTCGATTTTGATGTTGAGTTAAAATACTTCAAATCATCTCACAATATTATTGCGGACGCTTTGTATCACTATTTACCCCAAATACGTGGGCTCGAAACAAAACCCACAACAAATCCCCCACCAACCGGGGGGGGGGGAATGTCACGAATAATCGTGATGGAAAACGAAAGAGAACAACCAGCGAAAACGACAGTAGATGATAAGTACGCGAACAAAATACCAACATCTATTAATGCTGAATGCTCTCATTCGATAGCTCTGAGTGCAAATAGAGTTGCGTCATTGAAGCGACGTGACAAAAAAAACATGAGCTTCAAATGAGAGTGGAGTAAAGAGGGAGCTTTGCAAGCTTTCAACGCGGATGAACGTGAGTTTTAGTGCCTTCCCTCGTGTGAGGGAATTATCTCGAGGACTGAAAGAATTGCCTACTGCGAAGGGTGTGCATACAAACCCTCGCACCCATCAGAAATTTACCATGTCGTCTGCTCACCTCAATAAGAGGATACATATTTTCTCCAGGTCATCTCACCCTGGAGGCTACAAGCCTTCCTCGAGGAAGACCTCAGCCACCTTTATCCTTTATAATGTGAGCTCGCATTTTCTTATTCTCTCTCTCTCTTTCTCTCTCTCTCTCTCTCTCCCTCTCATGATCGTAGTGAATAATTTGTTCTATTCCCGTAGTCTTGTATGGTTGGCGTTCCCAATGGTTTAGCTATCACTTGTTAAATCCAATTGCCGCTATAAAATTTCTGTTCCCTTATCCCTCTGAGAATAAATCTTACCTTGTTAGCTCGCCTAATTTAGGGGAGCCATATATATACCCTGTGTATGTTATACCTCAATAGTATTCTGCAATTCTTTTTGTTTATATTGTAAGGACTGTAAACATCACAGTCTTTGAGTTTACTTATTTCCTCATAAAAAATTTAAAGTTACCCTTGTAATAGAGGGTAACCCAATTTGTTTACGTTATTTTCTGTAACTTAATTAAATAAACCTAATTTCTCCCCATATAACACGGTGCCATTGTTTTATTCATAACTTAATGCTTCCACTTAGTGCATACACAAAATTTATTCGTGGCACCCATTTTAGTTCATGCTGCCTAAATTCTCAGATGCCTGACACGTAAACTTCTATGCCTTTAGAGGTCATAAAATAGAGCCTGGAGACCTACAACACCAGGAAGCTTTTAGAAAATGTGCAAAGAGGTGAGATGATGGAAGGGACACTGAAGAGAAGATGAAGATTAATATCATTCAATTTTAACTGCCTCAACTGTCTGCAGTTCTGATTGTCTTATATTACAACAGTTATCATGAGATATAGAAATATACCATTTCGCCATTAAATTTTCTGCCACATGGGTTAAAATGCGATGGCATTTGAATTGTAAGGATGAATTCGCTTCCTCTAAAAGTCACTGGCTTCCCTGCAAAGAAATGATTAATAAATTATTTACTAATTTAAAAACAAAATATACATATATATGTGAATGAAATTGGAAAGCGCATAACAGGTGGATGTCATTTCCAATGTTTCTATTCTGCTGGGTTTAACATTCCGAAACACAATCCGAGCCCTAGCATCCTGATACCAATTTCGCAATGTGATATAAGAGGAGATATCACAAAGTAACGCCAATTATTTTTTCAACGTAAATTACAAAACATACAGGTAAGCAAGTACACATCTTTATCTACTTTTCCACAAGCATCTTGACAATTTAGGCATTTAACCCAACGCTGCACCATTTTCAGTACACCCCTCCCACAGAACTCTGTCAGCTGTGAATACAGCCATTGGCGCACGGCAGATTTGAGTACCCCTCCCATGGAACTCAGTCTCAAGCCTCTGACCACCCAGAAATTTCTTCATGGGACCAAAGAGGTGGTAGTACTATAGGCTGGGTGATTCAGAACCTCCCTACCAAAACAGAAGAGTTTTGCTTTGACATCTTTGGCCATGCGCAGTTTAGTTAACGTTATCTTTCTGGTTGCTTATCCCGAATAGCACGCCGCGGTTTAGTCAATAATTCACAATAGGTAGTCAATAATTCTTGCGGCGTATACAACTGACCCAAGAGGCAGGAACTCTGCGAGTAGGATGCCTTGCATATTCCAAAAAACTGTAAGCATAATCTTCCGAGCTGAGGGAGAAACTTTGAATTTTTTGCGAACCAGAGAATGTGGATGTTTCCACACAATACTTGAAGTTTTAGCCTCAGATGTGAAGTGAAAGACTCAGGACCCATCTCCTGTGACAATGGCATTCAGAAACAGGTTTTCCTCCTGGATGTATTGCTGCAGATGTTGCAGATTGCACGCCATTCTGTTGTCAGTCTGTTCTGGTGTCAGACTTTTTGGAATCCATTGCGAACAGACTGTGATATCCAAGTTTCTAATACACTTTCCCATGCAGATCCATAGGATATGTGAAAATTTCACTCAATTGTTTCAGAGAAATGCGACAATTTTTTCATGATTGTGTTGTTAATATCCTCGATAATGGCTGGTATTGCTGATGACGCAGGTCGCCCAGGACGCCTTTTATCGGCAAGGCTAACTCTTCTTTCCCGAAATATTTTATCCCATTTGCACAAATTGGAATAGTCCAGACAGTCGAGACCGTAAACTTCTAGCATTTCCCCATGAATTTTAGCTGGTTTCTTACCTTCTGCGTACAGAAGCTTTATAAAGCTCACTGTTACTCCATTGTAGACTATGTGATAGCGGTGGCCATTTGTAAAACGACTGGCAGCACGTAGTGCGTGTGTGCAGAAACAATTTTAGTTATGCAATATCTGTGCACTGTAACGGCCTTCTCAGTTACAAACAACCCAGACCAAGATGTTTGTAACCATGAAAGAGAGAACACGGCGACGATCGCCCTTTAGATTAGTACAACCTCGCGCTTGATGTGCTCTTTTTCCTCCGTTACCCAAAGTTCCCCGCCCTCGAACTCCTCCTCTGGCACTACGTACTGAAAAAAAAATGGGTAGGTTTATTCTCTAAATATTAGTTGATCAGCAGGTTTACATCAAACAAAAAACAATTAAATAGACTCGGTATTACAAACAAGTTCATTTAATTAGGTAACACAGAGCGACAATGTCAATATATAGGGGAATCAGTGCGATCTCTGGGAACCCGGTCTCATTGGTCATTGAACCTCCCAGACGCGTCAGCAAATTCTTCCGTTACATGGGTTGTCTTCCGTAAAAAATGGAAAAGCATCTGGGAGCTTATCCTATTAAAGTAATCATAAAGAATTAGCAGCAAAATTAACTGGGGCGCATTAACGTCGAGCAAACAGGCTCTCTCTCCCTGATAGGAACATTAGGTGTATCGGTGAGAAAGAGTTTTCACTGTTCCCCATTCCTTGGGACCCTGCAGTGTCTCATTCGTGGTGCTGGGCACATCGGCATTTCGAGCTACTCACCAATCAATGGAGTTAGGAATGACTACCTAGGGGATAACTTATCATTCGAATTCTGGTCAGAGTACTTATCGTTTTTAGACTGGTCACAGTGGGTCTGTAGTATCTATCTTTCTCCCGGGATGCATTCACCCTGAACTAGTTTTTGAGACTTGTCAATGAAAGCCTTTTAAGGTAGCAGAATGAAGCGATGGGTTCCAGATCGTACTCAACCATGAGCGACCAAGCGCGGAGACAATACCGCCGAACCAGTAACCGGAAGGGACGGCTAGTGTTAGTCGGGTAAAGGTCCCCACGCATTACCTGCGTCTTCGGTTTTCACGTCGTTGTCCGGAACACACCGTCCATCGTAGTCTGAAGGAAGCTCTGCGGCGTCACTCAGTGTTGCCCGTAGTTCAGCACTATGAGTCAGGATCGCCTTCCATATCGTCTATCCAGAGGGTATGGCTCTAACTTTTGCTGTCGTCGTCTCAGGAAATTCTTTTCTTTTTAACGTCACTCTATTTTCTCCCTCTCATCTGGGCGCTTGCGAATGAAGAAAGAAGCTCGTTCGTGATACGTTAAAAAAAGCCCTGTCCGGGCTCACACATATCCCAGTATCTCCCTTATTGTTTTTAAGTAGTCCGTAATTACCTTGCTCTACCTGCCATCACACTCGTAACCACTGAGAGAGAAGGCCTCCGCAATGAAACTTAATACATTGTTACCTCATCTTAGATAGGGCTAATTTAGGGATTATAATTGGTAGGAATACGAATAACAGTGTCATAGTTATGATGACCTTATGTATTACGTTTCATTGCGGAGGCCTTCTCTCTTGGTGGTTAGGTCACAATGCGAACCAACAATGCCAAACTTCCAAACAATGTCTGTAAAATTACAAGCATCGCTGAATCAAATACTTCCTTTTTCTTGAGCAGGAACCGTTCTTCGATCTCAATTTACGGTCCCTTCTAGAAAAGATGCAACAAATCCTCGTACTACGTCAAAAGACGGGACAGCATAATTACTTATCAGACTCAAATGTCACAATAGTAAATAAGACGCACTCTGAAAGCGACCTTGTCAACCAATATGAACCAGCAGATGTTTTTCTGGCGGGTTCCTTTTCTGGAGTAGTGAAAGCACAGGGAGTGATACAGCATGTAGTCAGCCTTCTTTTTAGCTATGTTAACTTTTCCACAGCGACTATATTTCCTCTGTTAAAAAATAAATGGCGTTACTTTCTGATATGTCCTCGTTAATCTCTACGGTCCGTAAAAAGTCAGGTTTGGCTTTATTAGGCTTTAAACCATACGGCAAAATATCATGGCAGTAGAATCAGGAATCAAGGCTATCGACTTCAGTAGCATACCTTTGAGTCCGCCAGATGCTTTACCTGTGGACCACTATGCTTTGTTATCCTCAAAAAAACCTTGGGAAATGGACGACCTCGTACATTAGAGAATATACAGAGTGTCCCAACTTGATGTATACACTCTTTGAAACGTTTTAACTCAGCAGCGTAATGAGATAACAATATAAGGTTTGTTGTATTTTATTCCTTAAACTTCCTTAAGCCCGTACATGTTCAAAATGTCCACCTTCTGCCCGAGTTAACTCCCAACAACAACGTCGAACAGAGCGACATACCGACGGGATTGTAGCTAATGGAATACCTATGATGGAATGTTCAATCTCATCTCTTATTTCCGTCAGTGTTTGTGAGTTTGTGGCGTACACTATGTTCTTTAAAGTTCCACAAAGACAGAACTCGAGAGGGATTAAATCGGAGCTCGAGGCGGGAACTTCGTAGCACCGATCTTGCACCTTCTTTTCTTCTTTGCACCTTCTTTTCACCTTCTTTTCACCTTTTTTCGGCTTCAAACTTGTCTCGGAGATTTGTTATTGTTACCCTTGTTAGCGGGGTGGCCGGTCTCGTCAGTTGGCTCGCTGATCGATGGAATTAAGCAACTTCAGGCGCGGCCAGCTGTTGGCTGGGTGACAGCCAGTGGCTTGAGGACCACTGCTGGGAGGGACGGCTGTTTGGGGCACAGCTGTTGGGGAACTTTAGTCTGACCCATTTGCTGAGTGACCAGTGCTGGATGTCCAGCTGCTGGTGATAGCCACTGGTTTGTTCGTCCACCAGCAGCTCTTCCATCATGAACCCCCCGTGCTTCGGAGGGCACGTTAAGCCGTCGGTTCCGGCTGCTACTGTCATCTCGTGGCAGTCTTTATTTACTGGGATGGCGCATAACTCCCTCGAAGGAGTAAGTGTCGCAGATTATAATCTACGATTATTATCGTTCTGCGATAATCTACCCTCTGTACAAGATATCCTTGTTGGCGGTGGTGTACCAATTTCAATCTTCCAACGTCGTTGAACCTCAACAACATTCTCTACTCTCCAATGGCACTTCAGTATCCACTTGCGTTCATCGAATCAAAGTCTCATCGCCATTTTGGTTTATAAACAAATGAACAACAATGACGACCGTGTTGCTATGCTTTTCCAACGCCGTGATCCACAACAAACCTTATATTTCTATCTCATTTCGTTGCAGAGCTATGACGTTCCAAAAAGTGTATACATCAATTTAGGAACTCTGTATAGAAAGCCTGCATTGAAGCATAGGATATCATTCTGTTCTTTGTCCTTCAGCGCCTTCTTTTGCAGTGAAAACTCTGATGTCGTACTATACCTAAGATGCAAAGCCAAAACATAAAAATAACAGATGGTGGCGCATTGGGTTTTAATAGCAGTACAAAGCATTCCAATTTCCTTCACATAAACGTGAATCAACCTGTATATAGCAAATATTACAGAGGGTGGACAGGAACGAGATTAACGATTTTGAAAATTTACTGTAATTTAATGGCAGAAGACACAATAATACCACTTACTCAATTTGTTTTCCCTGATTACTATAGATTTGCCGACAAATTTTTTATCACGAATACAGAGATTTATTAATAAATTCCTGGGTCATTTCCTTCCACTTTTCGAAACGTGCCTTTTTAAGCCCATTTAATTTTGTCAGTTTGCTACCCCACAATTGCTGTTTCAAGTAGCCTCAAGCAAAGTAGTCTATGTGGGCTGCATCTGAACACTCGGGTATCTATTTGTCAATGTGCTTCACTTTTCTTTTCCCCCCCAAGAAATCGTGTTTTGTGGGCTGCATGAGCAGAGCCAGAACACTGATCTATATAAATAACTGGATGGCGCATCCAGTGAAAAACTTGACGCCACCATCCGCCATCTTAGTAGGGGCAAGAAATCTAATCGTGTGTGCAATGTTTGTTTGATTAATTCTGATTTTTAATGCCAGAAACAGAGTAAAGGTAAGCAAAGTAAACTTAACAATTGGTTAAAGTAAAATGTTACTAATTAAAAATAAGCTTTTAAATACTTTAAATCAAATTTTTAATGCGTGTAAGGATTGATTAAGCAGTGTTTGTTTCATAAATATTATTTACTTCATACTCTGCCAAACTTAAAGATAATATTTAATTATTAGTAAAAACTTTTAATTTAAATTTCCCCATCAAATTAATTATATTGGAATAATCTCGAATAAAAATGTCACAAAAAATGCCCCTACCAATATGACGTTCAGTGGCATCACCCTCTTTAATCCTCTTAATGAGGGATGCGCCATCCAGTTATTTATATACGTCAGTGGGCCAGAATCTTGATGGAGAATGTGATCGCCTTTCGGATATAACTTTCGAGCAGCGTTGTCGGAAAACGGTTAGATAACGGTTGAAGATGTGTTGGATGAGATTTAACCCATGAATTTCAGGCATAAAACCTTTGTGTTTACCCTGTTGTAACTAGACGTGTAGAAAATATATAGGCAACAACACTCTGGACATTGATTGCTTTAACTGAATTTATACAGTGGCTTAGCAATAGTCTCTATTAATAGTGTTTACTTATAAATAATTGTGAAGGAACTGGTTTTTCCTGAATTGTATGCTGCTACTGAAATGTTTCTCTTAGAAAATCGATTGATTTCTGTTGAAAGAGTTAAATGGGCATGGTTTGAACTTAACCGTTTGGGCTAAATCTCAAGTGATGACGATATGGATACGTCAGTGATCTTGTAGGTACTATGAGGTGCTCAGGAAAAACTTCTGCTACATGAGTATACTGACTCAGGGGAACTCGCGGGATAGCAGGTCGCTGATTCCCAGGCGGACCCACTGCAGTTGTGTGTGTGACCTTCTGAGAAGTAGCTGTGTGTGAGATTTATGTGAAATGCAACGTCATCGTGAGTTGACGGCATTCGAACGGGTCATTGTGTGCATGCCCGACGCATGGGAAGTTCGATTTCGGCGGTCATGCATGAATTCGGCTTCACACGTTCAACCAAGAATGGTTGGAGGAAGGCGTAACAGTTCATAACAGACACCATACCGGGCGTCCAGCCATCCTGTGACCGGCCACAGAAGTGACGAATGGTCAATAGAGACAGAATAGCCAGAGTACGACAAATCACGAATCAATTCAACGTCGGTAGAACAAGAAACGTCTCTTACTGGACTATCCGTAGGAACATGCGTGTCGTTGGTTATGGGAAACGTCCTCCTACGCGGGTACCACTCCGCGTCATTGGACACTCCCGCGTGCATTTGCCACCATTTTCATCGGAGGGACACTGCAACAGTGGCATAACGTCATGTGGTCGGACGCGAGGCCTACGAGAGAGACCGGATCTGACACTCAAAAATCACCTGGCCATCTTAGTCCAACCAACAATGTATCCTTCATTGCTTCTATCTTGGACTTTAATAATCAGTAATATTTTGTTTGATGGAAACAATGAAGGTTATGTTGTTGCTCAGAATAAGACAATCAGGTGACTTTAGAGTTTCAGGGCCTGTATCTATCGTAGGCCTCGGGTCGAACGTGTCAAGCTATCAACTCTTCAATGCCGATGGGAGGCACCATGAGTGGTGCAGAGCTCATGAGGTGATGGACCTGTCATGCCAAGAGGGCGTGGTCCAGGGCAGTAGGGTATCAGTCGTGGTCTGGTGCGCATTTTCCTGGTATGGAATGGGGCCATTTTCTCTTCTGGAAATCACGTTGATATGGTCTGCGGTATTGTCAATTACTCGAAGACCATGTCCACCCGTTTTTGGCCTTCCAACACTCTGACGGCCTTACCGTTTTTCAAGACGACAATGCGCCGCCACGTCGCTGTAATGTCGCCCAAGAATGGTTCAAAAAGCATGCAGAGGAGGTCCTACGGAAGGGGAGGTCCTACTGGACTGACCATCCCGAAGCCCTTACATGAACCCTATTGAGCATATCTGGAATGCCGTTGAACTTAGGTTCCGTGCGCTGAATCCTATACCCACGAACAGAACGCAATTGGCTACCGCTCTGCAGACTGTGTGGTGTCATCTGCGTCCGGAAGTGTACCAGAGACTTGCAGACTCACTTCCACGCCGTATCGCTGCGATCCAGAGGGCAGAGGGGGCCTGATCAGATATCAGATTCCATGAGTTTTGCTTAGTCAGTGTAAAATGGCAATGATCTTTGGTCCCTCTTCTTAATATTGCCTGCTGAGATACCACGAACTTAATTTCTTTTTCTCATTACGAAATTGAATGTATTCGAAATATAATAGCAGAGTGTTGACCTAGGAGTTTTAACTTATAAGCGCTCACCCTAATATGACGTCCAGCTTTGCGTGTTTTCTTCACTGCTGGTATCGTGGTTACAGCAGTTTCTTTAGCATCTTTTCTCAGCTTGGATAATGTTCCTGTGCTCACCTTCTGATTTGATTGTTTTAGTGGAAAAATTATTTGCCTTTTATTATGGAGTCTAATATTGGGAAAGGCTGTTTATTTTTCAATAACCTAACTTTCAGATCACTTAATAGGAAGCGTGTGTATAGAAATTTGCATATTATCCACCTTGAAACATTACGGTGATCCTACGTAAATTTTCAAAATTGTTTATCTTCATTCCTGCTCACAATTTATGGATTTTTACTTATGGTAAACGTGGAGCATGCTCCAAAGAAAGACACAAAATCATGTCGTTCGAAATCTTCATCTTTCAACAATTCTATGAATAGCCACATAGATTTCTGTAATTAAGAGTTCATAATATTAGGATTTCTTGGCAGGTCAATACGAAGTGCCACTTACATTGGATCCTGTGTATAATAAATGGTGATTTAAAAAGAATGATGCAAAAGAAAGAGTAGAGCGAGAGTGCTAAGAAAACTTTTATTGAAATAATATTAAACGTTTGTAAATGAAAAATACTGTGACAGTACAGAGGCAACTTTATGCCAAATTCATAACGTTTGCAACCAAGAAAATACATTGCAGATTGGGTGAAGGAATAATAATAATTAAAGTATAAACCTCCAAACACGGGTAATAATTTTTCGATTGCAAAAGGAAGGAAAAAATACGCTATCTGGATTCGAACCAGGAATCTCGACTGTCATGGTCTACCAATTGGGTTATCGCAGACACCCGGACGGCCATGCTGTCACAAGGTGTCTTAAATACAACAAAGTTGTCACGATTGAAAGTCCAATGGGAGGTGGGCAACTGGCTCACAGATCGAGAATTTCTTCTATCCAAACCATACAGTCGACCAGTCGACCATGAAAATCGAGGTTCCTGTTTCGAATCCAGGTCGCAGAATTTTTCTTTCCGTTTTTCAATCGAAAAATTATTACCTGTGTTTGGAGGTTATCTCCCGTTTATAATTATTAATATTTATCTGTGCTTTCACCAAACTTCCTGATTGTTTGAATAGGAGAAATTCTCGATCTGTGAGCCAGGTGCCCGCCTACCATTGGGCTTTCAACCGTGACAACTTGGATGTCTTTAAGACACCTAGTGACAGCATGGCTCTCCGGGTGTCTGCGATAGCCTAATTTGTAGAGGTATCGACCATGGCAGTCGATGTTCCTTGTTCGAATCCAGGTCGAAGAATTTTTACTTCTATATTTAAATCGAAATATTATTATGAGTGAAGGAAGTTTGAATCTAGCGAGTGTCTATACCGCGGAAAAGGTAAGGGTATATCGACGTACAGAGCTACAGATGCAACAGTTAAAACTAGGTCTATCTTATGATTCATGAGCGTTCTAAACCATACAGATAAAAGCTACAATACTCCCAGTGGTGCATTGCCGCCATGATAGACAGATGTGAAATGTGATGTCTTTTTTTCTGGAATTAGAATAAAGAGAAAGTTCATCTGCACCCCCTGGTTTAATTTAAAGGGCAAATGACACAAAAAATACCGCTATCGAGAAAATAAAAAAATCAGAAAGAATGTAGCAAAATAAAAAGAAAACAAGTTTTTATGAAAAAAGTTGCAAAATTAAGAAAGATGTAACAAATAAACCATTAAGAAATGACATAACCAAGTACCGAAAAGTTAAACCAAACCATTCGCGAAACGATATTTTTAAAAGCCTTATGTTAATACTGTAAGTTTCTAATGGACCATAATGATACAATTAAACCACGTTACCTTTGAACCAATTTTGATTATCATTTGAGCATTGAAAGTTACAATGAACCACAATGGTTCCACTAAACGAGGTTCCTGGAAACCATTTTAATTATTAATTTTACGACATTTTCATCCACGAAACTTCATTAGAAGCCGTTTGATATACACTACTCTTTATAAAAATCGCAACACTCTGATGGAATAGCCCAATCTGCATTAAATTTGGAGCATTTGCATATCATGGGTCAGAAAAGAAACCATTAGATTTTCAGGTCAATACAATGCGTTTTATTGTCACATTAGTATCGGGTGAAACCACCGTGGGATGCAATTACAGCCTCTAAACGTCGTGGCATTGAGTCAAACAAGCTCTGAATAAGGGCCTGGGGAATGTCCTGCCATGCTCTCTCTACACGGGTATACAGTTCATCCACAGTTGCTGCTGCAGGAGTCTGACGAGCCAATCGATGAGCAACCCTGTCCCACACATGTTCGATTGGGTACATGTCTGGTGAACGAGCAGGCCACGGGAACAAGGGCGTCTGATGTGCTTGGAAAAAGGCGAGGACATTTCTGGCCACATGCGGTCGGGCATTGTCCTGTTGGAATACAGCGCCTGGAAGGTTCTGCAGGAAGGGGATGACCTCGGGTTGCACAACTTCCCTGATGTACCGGTCACTGTTCAGATTGCCATGGATTCTGATCAGACGGGAACGGCCATGGTAACTGATTGCACCCCACACCATCACCCCTGGCGTTTGTCCTGAATGACGCTGCAGGATGCATTCTGGAAGGTCGCGCTCGCCACGATGTCTTCTGACTCGTATCCAGCCGTCTTGGTGCTGCAAGCTAAACCTTGACTCATCCGAAAACACAACTTGTTGCCATTCAGCTTGCCACTGTTGGTGTTGATGGGCCCATTGCAACCTGAGGCGCCGGTGGTTTTGAGTCAAAGGAATCCGCAACAATGGTACTCGTGCCATCAATCCTCTGGAAATCAAACGGCGTCGTACAGTGCTAGCAGACATTGTCCTGCAAACTGTAGCACCCCACTGTTGTGCTAACACTGTGGAAGTGGCTGTACGATCTGCTACACACATGCGATAGAGGTGTCTGTCATCTCGCGGTGTCGTCGTGCTGGGTCTTCCTGAGCCTGGTCTTCGGTGTGCCCTGTTCTCTTCGCTCCACTGCCTCCATGCACGCATAATTGTCGTTGCATTACGTCCTACACGAGCAGCAATGTCACGATACGACCATCCCGCTTCACGCAGACTAATTATGCGTCCTCTTTCAAAGTCTGTCAGCTGTTGATATGGTACCCTTCGTCGTCGTCAAGGCATGGTGTTCTTTCAAGCAATTACTCTGAAAATCTAATCATTTATACTCTGACCCATTGTATGCAAATATTGCAAATTGCATATGGATTAGACCATTCCATCAGGGTGTTGCGATTTTTATAAACAGTAGTGTATTACATGACATATTTTAGCATTGGAAGTTCCAATGAACCACAATATGTTCCACTAAACCAGGTTCCTTGCTACCTATTTCGATTACCATTAAATTTACATTACATTCATGCATGGCATATCATTCCTACTTTTTTGATATATTTCATGCCATATTTTAGCATTGAAAGTTCCAATGAACCAAAAGGTGTTCCAGTAAATCAGGTGCCTTTGTACGAATTTCGACTATCAACAATTTTACGTTATATTTATTCACGACACATCATTTCAAGTTGTTTTTTTATATTACCTGCCATATTTTAGCACTGAAGTTCCAATAAACCATAATGGTTCCAGAAAACCATGTTCAGAGGGGGTAGCAAAATAAATAGAATTTAATGGGTGGTACTTTAAAAGAAAGAACCCCAAAACTTAAGAGTAAACGTGGCTCGTTAAAAGACTTTTATTTTGCTTTAAAAATTGCGATATTTATTTATAAAATACAAAAATTCTGTACAAAAGAATGTTCTATACAATATGATTTAATTGAGGAATAGGCATTGCGATCTCAATTACACAAGAAAATATTTCTCGAAATAAAATAAAGAAATACCTAAATGTACGTTAAATACGGCAAAACAAGGTAACGAGAAATATTAATCGCTACATTGAGCGAATTGAGATTAAATATAAAAAAATTTGAGACAGACCAATTCCTTATAAAGAGTAAGTAAAAGAAATTTCAAAATACCCATTTAATGTCAAAAGAAAGACTGCGAAATAATAATTAATTATTAATTTATGGGGAATAAGTTTGAAAATGTGCAGCACGTCGTCCCTTATGCGCGTTATTGTTGAAATAGCATTAAAAGAAATTTCATTATCACCTTATAGGTAAACCCTCAAAATAATGCTGCTCGGCAAAGAATCATGCCTGCCCTGAGAAAGTGACAAATTCAATAAGAAACGGCAGGGTAGGAGTAATTTGCAGAGCATTGGAATTAAAATGATAAATGGAAGTTGAACGCCATGCTGCAGTCTAGGAAGGACGTGGAGGACCAGAAGGAGGGACGACTGGTCAAGCCAGAAGCTGGAAGTGGTCTGACTGAAATAAAAAAAAAACAGTAACCACGGAAAGAACATCAACAATAGTGGGACACACATCCTCGTGATCACGAAAATTATTCGCGAGGGACAACTAGCTGCAGACAGTGATAATCAAGTGGAGGTTTTTTAATTAACATTTATTAAAACAATATATACTCAACAATCACTGTCTGCAAAACAGTAAAAAAAACTTAAAGAATAGAAAAAATGGAATAATTAATTACAAATAAAATTATATCTATTTATACATCTGAGTTTTCCCGAACAAAGCCCCATGTAATTTTCTTGAATACAAAAAAAAATGACGGTCATTTGTACAGATAGAAGTTTAGATACTGACGTTACATATATAGATAAAAAAAATTGTCTAAGTTACAATAAAGAAATAAACATTTATGCCTTTTATTATTTTCCTTCATTTTTGTGTACGCACACAGTATGTTTTGCTTTTTTAGCAAAAGAAGACAAAAAGTATATTTTGTATTTTTAACAATGTGGTTACTGACTTCATGTAAGATAAGAACAATCCCAAAAAATATTCTTTTGTGATTTTAAAGCTAAAGTCATTTAACAAAAAATTTTGCGTTTATAACCCCTCTCATCCCGCGAAGTAAATAACTTTGCAATTATGAAGTTTAAAGGAACAAAATAAACTTTGTAAATACCCTCGTGTAGGCCAGCAAACCAATGAGTTAAGTAATTTAATATAAATAATTACTTATCCTGCTCAAATAAGGATAACAAATCCAGGAATCTACGTAAAGCAGGTAAATCTTTAGTTAGTGCGTCTGCCAGCATGTCGGGGAAGAACAGTAGGTAAGAATTACATTCTGAAGATTAATTTCTCGCGCGATGAAATTATGCAATCTCAAGATGTGTCTTCTCCTACTCTTCGATTCTAATGCTCCCAGACATGCTATGGCAGACTTTGAGTCAGTATAAATGATTGTCGGGAAAGAAACGAACTCCCCTTGTCCTGACTCGGTTATGAGGTCTCAAAGACATTCCAGTGACTTCACGCATTCGTTTATAGCGATTATATCGGCTTCGCAGCTGCTCAGGGCGACTAAGCGTTGCTTCTTAGATGATCAAGTTATGGTATTTTCCCCCATTTTGATCAAAATTCCAGAGTATCCTTTACTCTGTGGGGTGACACACAAGCTAGCGTCAGCGAATGCGGGCAATGGACCCGTAGATGGGGTAAAAACGAGTGATGTGTCGCAGGTTTGTTTAAGATAAGAAGCGACGCCCTTAAGAGCAGTCATATGCAAATGTGTAGGCGATTTAGCATATGTCGACAGCCTAGTAATTGCAAAAGCTATATCCGGCCGAGTGCAAGTCATTACATACATTAAGGAACCGAGAAGATATTGGTAATTGGTAGAATCGAACGGTTGTGAATCCGCAGTACCATGAGGCCTTAGTGGCATGGTCTTTGGTTTGATGTCTTGAAGGCCATAATCATGCAGGATTTTCTTGATATAATGTGCCTGTGGCAGATGAATTGAACTGTTCACTTGTGACACATTCATACCTAGAAGATGCTTTACCACTCCTAACTCCACGAGGTCGATTTCTTGTTTCACTTTGTCTATGATGGAGGTTAGGATGGAGACATTTGTTGTTGCTGCCACGATGTCATCCACGTAGACTGTTGAGAGAATGGTGCACCCAGCATTGGTGTAGTAGAAAAAACAATCGTCTGCTCTGGATGGAGTGAATTTTAATCGGGTAAGAAGCTGACACAATTTTACGTACCAGCATCTTCCACTTTGTTTGAGGCCGTAAAGTGATTTACGCAATTTGCAGACGTGATTAACTGGCGTTGATAATCCTTTGGGTGGCGATAGATATATGGTGTGGTCTATCAGTGCGTGTAGATATACACATTTGACGTCATACTGGCGCAGTGACATCCCTGTATTTGCAGCTATGGCAAACAGTAAGCAGAGGGATTCCGTTCTGATGACAGGTGAAAAAGTTAACTCATACTGGCTCCCGTAGACTTGTGACGAGGCGATAGCCACCAACCTTGCCTTGAATCTGGACACCAAACCATCAGGATTGTATTTGATGCGACAGAGCCATTTGTTCTTTAAAATTTTGACATTGGGTGGTGGAAGCTCTAAATCCCAGACAGGATGAAGCATGAGTGAATTCAATTCATTTTGCATGGCCTCTTCCCATTGATGATGTTGGAGAGAAGCGAGTGCTTGTTCATAAGACTGGGGTGTGATTAGCAAGTCGGAGTCAGTAAAGTCAGGATGACATAAGGCGGCACGCTGTTTTTCTGCCTTCTCTTTTAATCTTTGTGAACGTCGTAATACCGGTTGTGGGATTTCAACGGGTGGTGGGTTCACTGGTGATTTAGACGAACAAACTATAGCATCCTCCATCGAAGTGGTTTCTGATGTAGGTGTGACCACTAGCATGTCCTCAGTATCAGATAGGGCCTGCATTCTTGTCTCGTCTAATGTTAAAGTGGGTGAGATTGGCGGTACGCCCTGACTGATATGTGGTTCATCAAGCTGTGGTGCTTCAAAGACTGGGGAATTGGAAATACCAGAGGAACAGATGATGGATCTAATTTTCTTGTGAACTCTGGAAATACCTTAGGAAAGAAACGAAGGTACGTGCTTGTAAAAACTTGCTCTCATTGAGCGCATAAATAAGGTACCCAGGAGATGAAGCGGAATATCCCATAAAAACACCACTTTTGGCACGAGCATCAAATTTTGATCCGTGCGACTTGGGTATATAATAGTATATCAGACCATACCAGGCGTCCAGTCACCCTCGATAGCCGTGACCAGCGACACCTGGGACGAAGAGTCAATACAGACTGGAATTCCATAAATTCAACGTCGGCCTAGCTGGAAACGTCTCCTAGTGGACAATCCGTAGAACATGCATCCCGTCGGCCCATGTAAAACGCGCGGTACCAGTGTAAAACCCGCGTCATCGGACACTGCGACGTGCATTTGCCACCAATCACATCGGATGGACACTGCAACACTGGTGTAACGTTATAAGGTCGGAGAGGCGATGGACCTCCCAAGAGGGCATGGTCCAAGGCGGTGGGGGTATCAATTATGGTCTGGGGCGCGTTTTCCTGGTTTGGAATGGACGCTCTTGTTCTTGTGGAAAATACGTTGAATGGTCTGTGGTATCATCAACTGCTCGGAGACCATCTCCCCCCTGCCCCCCCGTTTTTGGCCTTCCGTCACCCCGACGACCTAGCCACCACATCTCTCCAATGTCGCCCGAGAATGGTTCGAAGAGCATGCAGGGGAGGTCCAAGACTGGACTGGCCACCCCGAAGCCCTGATATGAATACTATCGAGGATATCTAGGAGCCATTGAACTCAGGCTGTGTGTGCTGGATCCTCGACCCACGAACAGACCGCCAGTGGATACCGCTCTGCAGACTATGTGGTGTCATCTGCCTCCGGATGTGTACCAGGGACTTGCAGGCTCACTTCCACGCAGTATCGCTGCGCTCCATAGAACCAGAGGGGGCCCGACCAGATATTAGGTGACTATCCCATGGCAAAGATAGAAACGTATTGATCAATGCATAAGCCATTTATACATGGAGCTGTATAGAGAAAAACATGGTCCCCTCTTTTATTTGTGACCTTCTGAACCGCAAGTAGTTCACCGATTTTTTTTTCTACCAAAGAACTCAGACTATCGTTTTGCCTATGTTTTTGAATGGCGAAAACGAAAGTCGTAAATTCGGAACGTTTGAGGGCTAGTGCATCAACAGCCAAACGATGGACAGACAAACAGAAGGACTAACATTGTGAAAACATAAGTACCTATTGGTCCTAATCAAGGACGTTTATTTGTATCTTCAGTTTTTTTTGTTTACTTCACCTAACGTTTTAGTGTACTCAGATAATTGATTTTATTCTTGGTATTTTGGAAAAAAAGGCTAAACTAAGATAAAGAAATTAATGGAAAACAAAACAGAAGGAAAAATTTCCTGACCTAGATTCGAACCAGGGACCACAAGTATCAAGCTCGTGGCCTCTACTAACTGGGCAGAGAGCTCACTCATTATCCCTGGTTCCAAATTAGGTCGCACAATTTTTCTTTCCGTTTTTTTCCAGTAGTAGATTTTACCTTATGTTTGGAGCATTAATTCCAATTTTAATTTATCGCTTTCCTGTACCGGGACATTTGGACCATTTTGTAGAGTACGTGCTGATTCTAAGGATCCGTATTCTCAGGAAGCTGAAAGTCCTGGAGCTTTGGGAAAAAATTTTACATGAATAATGATTACGTGAAGAATTATCTCATCTTCTGGTAATGGCTGGAAATGGGTACTCCGAGATCGGCACAAAAACTTTAAATAGTGACATCGTGTACATCGAGTGCTTAGAACATAAAAAATAAAAATATTTTCAGGGTAAGGTTCGGTTTCCTCCCAATAAATGTTAAAACTGCCGTCCATTTTGCTGTTAGCATTTGCAGAGACTCCTTCTCACTTCATTATAGATAGGGAGGACCTCTTCCTGCATTCGCCTTGTGCATGTCGTCCTTATTCGATACTGCATCCCCTCTCTTGTTGTCGACTGGTTTTGGTACGTACGAGGGGCATAAAAATTTGATCTGGACATTATTTTTTGTAAATTCCATTGTTGTAAAAATCTAAATTTTCATTGCTGGAATGACAACTACCACCTGTCATGCAAATTTAACAACACTCATCTAATTGCCATGATAACTGTTTGTTTATTTAAAGTAAATGGCAGACAGCTATGTGTCGAGTCGACCACAGTGGAACAACCAATAATCATCAAGTTTCTCCAAAGCGAAGGTGTGAAATTATCTGAAGTTCATCAGAGACTTCGAAGACAATTCACCAAGTTAAGGATGACTCGATCATCTGTCTTTGCCTGGTGCCAAACGTTTCAAGGTGGGCGAGAATCCACCGGCAATAAACCTTATAAGGCTCTCAATGATGGCATCATCGCACGAAAAAATGAGCTGATAAGGGACAACAGGCAGATTCATGTCCGAGAATTTGCTTCAATACTGAATATCAGCACTGCCAGTGAGGAGACCATCATCAATGATACGCAGAAATTCAACAAGATCTGTGCCAGATGGGTACCTAAGCAACTCTCTGAGGATCACAAGACCACCCGGGTGGAAATCTGTTCCATGTTACTGCAGTAATATGACAGGGAAGGTGAGAGTTTCCTGAAGCGAGTTTTGTTCACTGACGAGCCAGATCCATCACCATACTCGTGAAAGCAAGCGTGCGAGCATGGAGTGGCGACACACTGACTCAGCACGACTCAAGAAATTCAAGACGACATCGTCGGCAATGAAAGTGATGGCGACTGTATTCTAAGACATTAAGGGCGAATTGCCGGAAGAACGTCGAACCATAAATGCACCCTACTACAGAGATATTTTGAGGACGTCCCTGAATCCGGCACTAAGGAAAAAGTGACCAGGACTCCGTACCAGTGGTTTTTGCTTTCTGTAAGACAATGCCAGTCCACACACAGTCAAACTGACTATGGACACACTGACGGAACTCAAATGGGGCATCTTACCATATGCTCCATACAGCGCGGTTCTCTCCCCTTTCGACTATCACCTTTTCGGACCATTGAAAGAGTTCGTGGGAGAGCAGAGCTTCGGCTCCAGTAAGGAAGTGAAAAACGCTCTGCTGACATGATTTTGACATCAGTCTGAAGAATTCTACAGAATTCTGATACTCAGATGCTCCCAGAACGCTTGGAAAATGTCTAGAGAAGCAAGGAGAGTTTTTTGAGAAATAACTGATGTGTGAATGTGCATGTGTGTGTGTGTATGTGAGTGTCCGTGTGTGTGTGTTTTGCAGTTTCCTGATTTTATAAAAAATAAAATCCAGATCAAATTTGAACCCCTCCCCCCTAATTTCTTTTAGCCGTTCCCAAAAGAAAAAGACGTGGGGAGTGAGATCCGGAGACCGAAGGAGCCATAGAACGGGTCCAGCCCTACCAATCCATCGCTGGGGGAAGATGATATCTACGATTTCTCGCGCGATTCATCGAAAATGTGCAATGGCACGTTTTCCAGAAAGTCGACATAAAACTACCCCGTTCAGATTATCCTGGAAGATACACTGGTTGATAATGTAGCCTCCAATAATTCACGTTCCACACATGTTGGTCATCTACCTCTCAGAGCACTGAATATATTCTTTGGCCCAGTAATGCGCATTATGGATTTTTACGTCCCTGTGCCTTTGTCCGTCCACAAAACCAGATAATTGGAAATTTTTTGACTGGTCTCTAAACACTGACAAAAAATCAGTTACTTTTGGTACTCACACCCTTCAAGCGCCTGATATAGATTAATGTGGAAGTAGTGGAAGCCGTTGCTGTTGATTATCTGCCACACAGTCTTGTGGCCGATTCCTGAGAGTCGTCTCTTGTAGACGGTCGGCCCTCTCGAACGGCGACCGAGCATCAACAGCTCTCTTACCTCGTACCTATCTTGTGATTACAGCATCCGTATATGGTTGAGCTATGCATGACCATTATGCCTCACACTTTCAGCAAGCCGTTGAAAAACGATTCTGAAGTGATATGTACGAATAGGTACGTATCGTGTAGCGTGCAGCCTCTCCGAAACACGATGGTTTTGTGAACATTCTCCTAATACCATCAACATACCAAACGCTTCTTCTTAGGAAGAAGGCATTTTCAATGTTGACCTGTCAGGATAGCAACAAACGATGCGCAGGTATCATTAAGAGTTCCACTGAGATAATCACTATTACCATTTAAAGTTTTAGGCGGACTCCGCTTCCAGAAAATGGGATAACCACGCTTAAAATCTTCATATATTTTTTGGTCATGTAATTTTTTTCCAGAGTTCTAGGACATCCAACTTCCGAGAAAAAAAGTCTCATACGGATGCTTCCTTATGTACAGGGTGATCCATAATTCCGTTACCACCCCTTGTACATCGGGCAACCACCATGTGGGGACATATTACGCCAAGGAAGTCATATGGTGCAGGTGACAGGACCGGCGGCCATCTAGAAAGCCATCTTGGATGCACTGCAGGGTTTTAAATAGGAAGGTGGTCATGGGGGACATGATTTCGGGCTAGAATTTCCCAAAGAAAACAATGGTGCAGTCCGTTTGTTCATACCTAAATTTGTTCAACAGTTACAGGCATTCCAAATGTCGATTCTCATTTTTATTTACCTTTTGTTGCAGATGCTAAAGCATGTCATTAAGCACAGAGGAGAGGACAGAGTTTATAAGGGGATGGGGAGGGAGGAATGCAAGGGCTATAGCAGCGGCATTCAATGAGCCTATGTCCCATGTTATTGTTGCCTGGCTCTTCAAGAAGTTCATTGATGCCGGGTCCGTAGCAGGCAAAATCCATGTGTGGAAGACCCAAGACTGAATCAGATGAAAACAGAATCGTAGCAGAAGTGGCAACGATTGCCACGTCAGCACACAGCAGACCCATCACCTGTTAATGGCATGTGCTGTAATCTGTATGTACATCAGATGCGTCTTCAAGAAAAACAATTGGCATCCGTATAAGTTGCAACTGCAGCAACATCTGTCGGAAGATGACCCTGATCATCGCCTGGAATTTTGTGAATTGGCACTGGCACAGCTTGAGGCGGATCCCACATTCGTCACGCAAATCCTCTTTTCCGACGAAGCCAATTTTTATGTTCAAGGGGCGGTAAACAAACAGAACTGGCGCTGTTGGTCCCCTACCAATCCTCACTGGGTTTAACCTTGCAAAATGGTCGGGGGTGGGAAACTTATTGTATGGTGCGGTTTATGGGGTACCCAATTAATTGGTCCATTCATCATTCCTGGTACCCTCAATGCTGAACGGTATTTGGGTATGTTGCGAGATCTCATCCTGCCATCCGTGTTTTCCGAGGACTTACATTTCAACTCTTCTTTCAACATGATGGTGGCTCTTGCGTCATGGTCCCCGGGAATGGCCAGCACGTTTACCCGTTTTGACTCCCCTGGATTTTTATTTGTGGGGTTATCTCAAGGACAAGGTCTACGCAGAGAAGATCAGGAATCTTGGACACCTGAAACAACGGATCTTTGCAGCCTGTGCTGAAATCTCATCGGACCTTCTGCTAAGGGTTGTGGAATAACTGCACAAATGCGTAGCATAGGAGGGGGTTCACATAGAGCACGTGGAGCACCATATGTAACAGAAAAAAAATCGCCATTTGGAATGCCTGTAACTGTTGAAAGAATTAAGATGTGAACAAACAGACTGCACCATTGTTTTCCTTGGGAAATTCTAGCTCGAAATCATGTGGCCAAATGACCCCTTTCCCATTTAATACCCTACTGTGCATCCAAGATGGCGGCTTTCAAGATGGCTGTCGTGCCGGACATCTGCACCATATGACTTCCCCCTAGGCCTAATATGCCCCCACATGGTGGTTCTCCGTCAAATTCCACAAACACGAATTGTACAATGGGTGATAACGGACTTATGGCCACCCTGTAGTAATTTTTAAAAGGTAAAAAAAATAAGAATCTTACTGAAATTGCTGTTATTCGATGCTCTTTCTTATGAAGATCAGGAAATGTCCAAATTTCGGTGGAGTTGAAGCCATGATTATGTAAGTCGTAAATCGATTCTACACAAATATCATCGTTCTTCTGCTGTGAGCTGCAAGTGTCATCGCAATATTCTTTAATGGTGAAAAAACTAAATGGTGGGCAAATGGTGAAAGATGGTAACTTGTAAGATGCATTTACGTTGATCTTTGTTTCTGTTGCAATTGGATTCTCCAAGTAATATAAGAAACGATCAACTGTCTGATAAGCAGACGCCACGAAACAGGATAGGATAACAAGGAACCAGAACAACTTATAGAAAATCATTCGTTCTTTATTCGTAACGTTGCTTATTCCGGGAATCAGTCCTTCAAAGCTAGGTGGCTCGTTGGTCTCCTTAGAAAATGCAATTCTGGGAGTGGTAGTTTTCGATTCTAGAGGAA
>JAHWFO010031490.1:53719-79344 GCA_023313115.1 Rhysida immarginata | reverse complement strand
GATACTAATAATTTAAAAATATTATCAAAGATTATGAATTCAGTTTTTCATGTTGTGTTCGAATAATTTTTGCCAGAGATTGTATTAGCGAAATTGAATCAGGCCCTTTGGCTGACTAATCCTAGTGTATTTGGATTGGCTGCAAGAAATCCCTGGCCAATGAAACACAAACATCTTGAAGCATGTAAATTTATTAAAATCCTTTTCTACTGAAAACAGTTTGAGTGTGCACTTATCTAAGAAGGATTTGAGTCTAAACATGGAACTTGATGAACATGGAGGAAAAGAAGGATCCGACTTCAAAAAGGGGCTATTCATTGTTGGTGCTCATCTAGCTTGAGCTACGATTGAAACAACGAAGTAGCTGACTGGATCCTGAATATTCAAAGTAATCAACCGGGCCTTTTTATGCCCTTTTTCAAGTATATTTGGCAATTCGTTTTTTTTTCATCTGGCCTAAGTAAAATTTGGCCATTTTTGACCATTTCGAATAAATGTGAATAAAAAGTTATTTAGTAAAAAAATCCACAATCTTTATCAAAAATGTCTAACCGTGGCTCAAAGACAATTAACCATGAGCGAGTCCTCCTTTGTTTGAAACGACTTGCACCAAGAACACTGTACAGCAAATGAAAAATGTTTTAACTAGAACCATGTACCGGAGTTGAAACCGATCCAAATCGGGAATAGCATAAGCCTATACGAATACCCGTGAATTCTGCAAAGAACAGGAAAGTCCTTTGGAAATTCGAGACTGGTCATATAAAGACCGGAAAAGATTCTGTGGTCTGACGAATCAAGATACACGTTGTTTCGTACCGATTGTAGGCAGCGGATTGGCTAGAGCTTCTTGAAGGAAAGATCCAAATACCTTATGAAAGGAACTCGAGGTTCTGAGGTTATGTCATAGTATGGAGTTTCTTTAAGGCGTTATGGACTTAGAATCCATGGAAGGTCGGGTACGTTCCGCGGCTACTTGAACCTTGTTTGCAACCAAGTCAATCCTGAAATGCTGCATTTTTATCGTCCATAAGATTGCCACAAAGAGAATGTTTCGGGCATGTCGGAACTATATCCAATAAATTTTCAAGAACTATCCACATTATCTATTCGTAGACGGATAATGCATAATTCAGAGAAACGAGAAGATGGGTTGAGGTGTAGCTTGAGAATGCGATCTATGTGGAAGACGAGAGAAGCAGCAAATTTATGGTAAGAAGGGTGTGACAAAGAATGGTGGATTATGTTAAAAGATTTGGTAGGTTTACGATAAATATAAAAGGAGGAGCGATGGCAGACGGGGAGATTAGTGATGAGAACGTCGATAAAAGGGATAGACTTGTTAACTTCGGTTTCGGATGTGAGTTGGATATGGGGGGGGGGGGGAATTAAAGATAGTAGAGAAAGATAGCAGCAGGGGAATTAGTGCAGGAATCAAATATTTTTAAGATATCAACAACGTAGGGGTGCTAAAGAATGATAGTGGTATTAGAAAGGAGGGGGAAAACATAGGTAAGTTCTAGGTCCTGGAGATAGACTTCAGAAAGGAAGCTGCGAAGGGAGAAGCCCATTCTAAGACCGGAGGGTTGACCATAGAAGGAATTATTTAAGATGAAGTAGATTTCATTAGATATGACGGAAAGTATAGCTAAGAGGCCGATGGAGTCAGGAACAGAGAACAAAGATGAACAGAGAAGGGACGTATATTACTCCATTGTACCATATTTCTATATAAGGGCGTGAGTCTTCTAGTGTATATCCTGGATAAAGCCGGGAATAAATGGTGAATCAAGTTGGAAACTGCTCTTTCTTTATTGTCTTGTAAAGTACCATATAGTGGTTGAGCATGTCTATTCGTGAAATTTCTGGAAAATAATCAGTCACCTTCAACTTTTGGTGATTTCGTGAATAAATGGAACTTACAGGCATCGAAACACATACGCTCTATATCAGTGAATGATATCCAAAACTCACTGCTCAGGTCATCAAGTGAGTTCCAACAGAGTAGAGCAGTCAGTGTGCATTACGGAAGGAAATGCAAAACTCGGCATATACAGATGTATAGACGGACACAAGTCATACATCTTCGCAAACAACAAGTCTGCCAGATTCCAGTAGTGCTTGGAAGGCCGATATTGGACTGTCGAAGAGTGGAGCAACATTTTGTTGAGTGGCGAATCACGCTAAACTCTCTTTCAGTCGGAAGGGCATGTTTGGATTTGGCGAATGACCACGGAGCGCATTTTATCTTAGTGTCTTTCCAACCGGGTTATAAGTTTCATTTGTACGTGTGTTTTTTATGGAATGGCTTGGAACTCTTGCTTGTGGTTGAAAGCATTTTGAACTCTGAAGCCTACAAAAACATTTTGAACTATAGGATGATAGGAAGTGTAAGTTGTTTTCGAATAAAAAAAAAACCTGTTGTTTGATCTGAAAATGAGGAACATTAAGTATTTCAAGATCAAATGGCGCCTGAAATATGCATTTCCCTCCATTGGTTCTTATGTCAAAATCCAGTGTATTCAGTGTACAATTCTCATTGTGCTTTCTGACCCTTGTGCGTTTCTCAAAGCGTAAGTGATTTCCGACCATTGGGAGCATAGGTACTATGGGAATTATTTGGTAACGAGAAATGTTACTCTTAGGACCATAACGCACCATAATAACGGTCCTGTTTTCGGCTTCCGTCACACAGATAAGAACACCTATCGCTTTTCGCGGCCCAAATAGAGCCCTGACCTTAATCCAGTTGAATAATTATGGAATGAGTTGAAGCGTCGAGTGAGGGCTAATGAACAACACATCTGAAATCAAAAAAACTGCCCACATGGCTAGGTTTTTCGCAGCAAGAATGAACCCAAATACCGGAAGCCGCTTAACTTAACCTTGTAGAACGTATGACCAGAAGAGTGGTTGACATAATTTCAGCATGTGGAGGTCCAACAAGATATTAAATAAAATACGAGGGAAAATCAGTAAATAGGTTACAAATGGCTGTTGGAGAGCCTAGATTAGTAGTAAAGATATCCAACGGGCATGCGCATACGCCAGTCACTTTGACAATGTGAGCAAAATGAAAGCCGGCCAAGAGCATTCCTAAGTAAATGTTACGGTTGAAACACTGTACTGTTCGCCGCGTCCATCAGTGTGCGGAAATGTACCGAAGAGCGCACGAAAACTGTCGACGCACACCAACCAGGTCACCCATCAAGATTGCGACCGATGTGGCGTGTGGAGGAGCTGATTCGAGGTAAAAAGCGAGTGAAGATAGACAACGTTGCATTTGAAATAGGGTGTTCTTATGATTTAGCGTACAACATAATTTATGACATTCTGAAATTCCACAAAGTGCGTGCCCGATGGGTTCCCCGACAGCTCATCGAGGAGCATAAGATGCAGTGAATGGCCCTGTCCTTTCAAATCTCTCACAGTACGAAATTGAGGAAGACGACATGCTCACTAGGATTGTCAAGTTCATCACGACCAGCCCAAGTCTAAACATGATTCAATGCAGAAGCAGTATGCGTCCTAACCATCGGCCAAAAAATTCAAGGCGACGCCATCCGCTGGAAAGATCATGCTTGACAGTGGTCTGGGACTGTGAAGGTGTATTGTTTGCCTATTTTCAGGAGCAGGTTAGAATGTGAATGCTGTGTCGTACTGTGACTTCCTATCACATCTTTGGGTTGCAATTCGTCGAAAATGTCCAGGACTACTGACCAGAAAGATGTTGCTTCAACATGACAATGCCCGACTACTCCTGGCGCAATTAACCCAGGAAACAATTTATAAGTTGCACTTCATAGTTCTTCAACTTTCCCCTTTACAGCCCAGACCTGGCCCCTAGTGATCACCGTCTGTTTGCACCGAAGAAGGGTCACCTAGCAGGTACCCATTTTGCGGATGATAAAATTGTTAAACATGCAGTGTATATGGCTGAGACGACAGCCCAAAGAATTTTATACAGCTGGTATTAGGGCACTGATAAAACGGTGGGACAAGTGCGTAAATGTTATAAAGGGGGGGGAGGGTCAAAAAATAAGCATTGACTCACATAAATCTGTAACCCTGCCCTGCTTATCCACACAAATTTATAACATATTCACTGACTCTTCTCGTATAATAACACTTTATCCGTACCACTTTATACTTTCGATTTCTTTATTAGTGCATATGACATAGTTTCAGGTCCGAGATTTGCGAAGACCCTATTTTAAGCCCGGCTTAATATTCCCTCTAATATTTAGAACGCCCTTAAAATAATTTTAATTATAATTAACATTAACTTATAAAAAAGATGAATTTATTGTTTGCAAGCTTACCTTGATTTACTTTCTTAATTCTCATTAACCTGTTACATCGAAGACGATACCTTTCAACTTTCAAACGAAACGGAAAACGTTCTTTTTGACACCACATTCTATGTTTTGATTTGATACTGAAACCGCTGCGGATACGGAGAAAATAAATTTTGAGCTTCTTACATGTATAAAAGTCTTGTTAAAAAAGTGATCGATTTTTCATGCTAAACCAAGTTTTCAATAATCTGAAAGTGCTACAAAACTTTTTTGATTGCTTTGTATAATCAAAACGTGCATTTGAACGATTCTTCAACCAGTGTGCTCTTAATTGATTTTTCTAGTTGAAGCTGACGGCGTCAAATGTTTACGGACTTAAATAAATATGCTTGTGTAACCTACTTAAATGATCGTTAAATTGCTTTTATTTGTTGTTGTGCGGGATATTGCTTTTTGATAGATTCTTTAGACGACGAATGCAAAAGAAATTGTTTGATTGCAAGCATAAACGTTAGAATAACATTGACAAATCAATGTTTTAATCTGCGCAGTTTTATACAGAAAGCATACAGAAACATACAGTCCTGGTCAGAATTATAAACTCATCGAGCATTTTCATGTAATCGACATGGAAATGATTAATTTGTAATGTAAAATCTAAGAATACTTTTCAGAAGGATAAAACATTCAAAAACAACGTGAAGGCGTTTGAATGAGACTGTAGTAATTTAAATAAACAATTTCAGTATAAAAAGTTCCGTACGTTCCCCGGGTCAAAAATATAAACTCATCCACAATAATTTCTATTATACAAATCTACAGTTTTATTTCGATCTTGATGAAATTTTGCATAATTGACTTCAAAGCATGAGAAAGGTCACTGTCTACCTCAGATTTGGGAATAATAACAAATATCGATAAAAAATCGATATTCATGGTTATGGCAAGGCATGTTAATGAGAAATATCTCATGACCAACAATGCAAGGCAAAGTTTGTGCAACAATAGGCCCATCGTGTTCGCATCACCAATGGTTTCAATGTGCAATTCACCAATAACAATGAGCACAAAATGATGATGCAATGTTAAAGCAATCTTTCTAATGGCGAATTCGGCTCGCTGCTCCCAGAGTGCAAAGGGATTGCTCGAGTCACGTGATCAATCTGGCCGAGAGCATCAACAAATCTTGGAGCAGACGAACATTGTTTTAGCAGTGCTCCAAACTCGTCTAGAGGCAACGCACTCTGCTAGCAATACTATTTTTATCCAAGGCAGCAATGTAAATTAATTATTAAATTAAGTAGTTTAAGTAAAAGGAATATATTATAATAAATAGTAATGTGGATATTTTTCCTTTATAAATTCATAGAAAAAATAAAATAAAATTAATTTAAATAAAATAAAAAATATATAAAGGCCAATATTATACGAGATGGTTAAAGAAATTCAGGAGAAATACTTCAATATATATGTAATTTAAGTTATATTTATTTTATGTTTTCTATTAATTTATAAAGAAAAAATATCCACATAACTATTTATTATAATTATTAATTTACCATTAATTACTGTCAATTTTTATTCACAGAATGTAAATTTTTAACGAATGCTGTGTAATAAATCATGGATGAAAGGGAATGTTGAAAAAAATGATAGCGAAAGTATATTTGTATTTTTTTAGCTCTTATTTCAAATACAGAAAATATATTTAAGTTATGAAATTAAAATATTCATAAGCTTTTTGACTGTCTATGTGGTTTCCTGTGAAATAAAAAATAAATAAATAAAATGTGAAAACTATTATTATTAATAGTGTATTATTTATCCATGCATTTATTATGTGGAATATTCATATTAAGTGCTTAGAATACGAGCTCTAATCATAACAGAAAGATAGAACTTATATCTTCATCCGTATATGTATCGGCAATATTAACAAAATTCTCAATTTTTGAAATTTTTTTTCGGCCGTTCCGAATGTTGTGCCATTAACAAAGCCAAAACTTCGTCTTCTTCATCTGAAGAACTGTCAGATGAAGAGCTATCCAGTAATTGTGAAAGAATTTCGTCGATTTCAGTCACTGAGGTAGCCATCTTGATTTTGCAAGCGAGAGCAGAGAGCAACACTGCTCCACCGATTTTGGAAGAGCGCGAAGGAGTGCTCCTCGGCGCAAGGAGCAATACCAGCCGAACGCTGTGGGAGCCGCTCTGTGAGAGCAGGAGCAACCAGCCGAACAATTATTAGAGCTCCAGAGCGCTCCGGAGCACGCCAGAGCAGCCAGCCGAATTCGCCATAAGAATTATAACAATGAACATAAAATGATGATGCAATATGGATAAGTTTCAATTTGTAACAATGCATAGAATTCCTGGTATTCAGGCTTTTCTTAGAAAAGAGAGTTCTTAGCACTTAACAATTTCTTGAAAATCTTTAATTGGAGATAATGGAGAGTTAGCCGACTATTGAGAAAGAGTGGAAAGACGAAAGAGGAAGCACTCCTTTAGCTCCGACCACTAGACTAAACAAAGTGATGAATGGCCAAGGTTTTCTTCAAGACATCGAGAGAAGAAAGGGAATTGCAAGATCATCAAATGTACATCTGAAGTAAGATTATGTGAGTAAGAAATTATTTAGACTAGCAGTGGCATCTTTTGGAGAGGTCCAGCCATTGTGAACCTTGAAAATTTTTTTTTTCGAATTTTCATTAAGAATTTTACTGTATTAATTCTAAGCGTTTTCATGTGTTTATTTTTAACATATTAGCACTGCCAAAGCACTATTAGAGTGACCTGAATGCATATCCTATGGCTCCCCACATAATGATGCCAGGGGTTACGCCTGTCTCTCTCTCCACAATATGGCAGGGTTGTGCCCTCTGCCCTCGACTCCGCCATACGCGAACATGATGGTCATGGAGATGCGGGACTCATCATTAAACATGATGCGACGTCGTTAATCCTTTGTGCATGCCTCCCGGGCAAAGCACCACTCTAAACGCAGGCGTTGGTGTTGTGGTGTTAATGGCAACCGACGCATGATGACCGATTTGGGCTGCATTACGCGAATGAGACCATCCAGCCTCTCGACGTCTCACAATCCGACCACTGTCAAACTCCGTGAATTGTTGCACAAGAGCACGGCGGCGAGTGGGAGTCATTGTAGTTGTTGTCATCACACACACAGTCAACTCTTTCAGTACAGTGCTGATGCCATGTAAATCTAAATTGTCAAAGTGTATTTAGTTATGTAAAGGAGTGAAATTCGGTATGCAGATTCCTCTGCAATAACTATGGAATGGAAAAGCAAAAAGGGAGGGAACTAGAGATTCTCCCCAACCCCTTTTTGGAGATTCCTCTAGGCAAGATATACATTACTATGAAGTTTGGGCCAAATTGGCAACACTGGCATGTACAGGGTGAATTTTAAAGTAAGAACCGTTTTGTAATAAAAAAAACTACTATATATATTTTCAAAATTTTTTCTTTTCCAGATTCTATGTACAGTCGTCAAAGAGAAATAATCCACACTTGAAGTTTACTCTAAGTTTTACCGTTTCAATATTAATTTATTTTTAATAATTTAATATTACATGTAGAGTTAACATTATTAAGATTATTAAATTTAAATAATTATAATTAAAAAAGCTATTAAAACAACACAATGGCATGAAATGTAATATTAAGTATTAAACTCGTGTGGATTATTTCCTTTGGTTGACTGTACCTTAAACTATTTTTCCACATAGTTTCTAAGTTTATTTAAGGACTTTTCATAGCGCCCTATTTACTTCCGCATGATAACCTCATAAAAGCTGCCGTCGGTAAAGAAAGTCAAGCAGTTTTCACTTTTTCATCGTCGCTGAATTGCAGGCCGCAGATGAACTCTTTTAGATCCTGGAACAGGTGGTAGCCATTGGACGTGACGTCCGGACTGTAAGGCGGGTGGTCAAATTGATCCCAAACAAAAATTTTTAATAGTTGGAAACAACTTGACACTCGCCTTACAGTCCGGACCTCGCATCTAAAAGAAGTCATCGGCAGCCTGCATTTCAGCGACGATGAACAAGTGAAAACTGCGTGACTTTCTTCACCGGCAGCAGCTTTTATGAAGTGATCATGCGGAAGTACATTGAGCGCTTAAAGAAACTTGGAAACTATGTGGAAAAATTGCGTACGGCACGCAGAATCTGGTAAAGAAAAAATTTGAAAATATATTGCTCATTTGCGACAACAATGACATAACTGGAAAATCCAGATTTTTGAGATAATTATACAGTAATGTTAGGCAATTATCCTTAGTTTTTTCTTCAAAAACGCTATATCTCTAAGAGTTAAAGCAATGATTATAGATGCCTTTCTTCAAAAGACAATGATTATGAACGCATTGTCACTTTAAACTTTAAAATTGCTCTACTGCAAAATCTTCTTTTTTGAGTTATGTCATTGCATTGTTGTCGCAAATGAGCGATATAAAGGTTTCCCAGAACAGGTTTAAAAAACTTCGTCAGCGTATTCTACATAAAAAACAGACGAAAACAGTTTTTGTTTTAGATGGTTGTCAAATCCGCGGAAGAAACGATGCAGGCAGGAATCGAAATTCCGAGGGTTTGACATGGAAGAAAGAGAAGGCGAGAGAGAGAGAAAAAACACCCCTAACCGCAATCGACTCGCTCCAGAAAGAGAAGGAAAATTGAAGGAAGACGGAGTACGCAAACTCGACACAGATTCCTCCAAAATCGAATAAAAAGCGAAGCTGGAGACAAGGAAATCGGACAGTAAGTGGCCATCACGATAAGCGGAGCTACCAGCACCACGATGTCAACAGCAAGGGGACTCTAAAACGGAGTAGCTGATAGTTCCCTTGACTGTTTGAGTGAGTGATTTAGACTTTGAATTTTCACGCAGCAACCAACCAACCAACCAAATCGTGCATGAGTGACTTCAGTGTTAGTGAGTGACCCTTGCCCTCGGCGAACTTTTCTTTCAACCCCCCCCCCCCGAACTTTTGTAGTCTAGCCATGGAGAACATGGTTTTGACGGTTGCCGACGGACCGATAGTCGTCGGCGTGTTTATAAAACAGCTTTATGAGAAAACGGGCATCCCACCCGTGTTACCATCTGGTGATCCTGCTGTTTCTGTCGTACAGAGACTTTCTCCTAATGAATGGAGGATGCTCTGTCGACAGCAAAACATAGCAGACCGTGTCGTGTCTGCGGATTACGTCAAGCTTGGACAAAACACTGCCCGTCTGTGCTCTGCTGAGCCCGGATATTTACCCATCTTCATCTGTGGCGCCTCACTGCTGATGGAACAAGATTACCTGAAGAGATACATGTCCGACTACGGGCACGTGAAGAAAGTCGCCTATACTGTTCATCCGGATTCTCCCTTGCAGATGACTGGTGACATCGTAGTCGACATGAATCTTCAGAGGGACATTCCAGATAACCTTGTAATGCACGGGAACCATGTGCGCGTGTCTTACAAGGGTCAAAGGCAGTGCTGCTTGTACTGCAAGAATACGTCTTACGTGAGAAAAGACTGCCCTCTCCTCAAGAAATGCGATGCATTCAACCACATCGTAACCAAATACAATCAGTGCCCGGAGAGGATGTTTGCAACGCCAGCAGATATTCCATCAACGCCTAAGAGAATGTCGTCCCAGCAGCAACCCATGATGTCATCACCGGCCAAGTCTCCAACGCCAACCAGAGCTTCGTCGCCGTCATCACCATCGCAGAAGAGCCAAGAAACACCAGCTCTTTCGACTCTCTCCCAGGTGCCCCCACCTCCACGACCAGCTTCATCTCCAACTAAATCTTTGGAGCCCAGGAGGGAGCGGCCTTCATCACCTCCTTCCAAGATTCCAGAGATAACACCTCTTTCTCAGCCAGCTCTCGATGTATCGATGGGTGAAGACGAAGCTTCTGAGGTCGATGACTTAGACGTTTCAGCAGGAGTAGAATCCGCATTTTCAGTGGAGGATTTTCCAGCACTTCCACCATCGCAGTCAACAACATCACAGCCTGCACGGACTATTTAAACGTCGCCCTCCTGGGTGACATCTTCTGCTGGGAATTCGCATTCGTCAGCGCAGAAACAGCAGGATCATCTTGCGAGGACGAGCAGTCCCCGCAAGACAAATTCCAGACAGGATCCTGGCAACAGGGACAAGGGAATAGCCACTTCTTCTTTCGAGAGAGACAGTCGCACGAGACACCATCGCAGCCATTCTTCCTCATCAAGAGGCTTGCGGTCTCCGAGGAGAGAAGACCGATGGAGCATCATGTAACACATGGGAGGCCAAGTCTCAACTGGACACAGGTCAGCAGTTGCCTCACTTAATATCCTCAATGAAGGTCATTTCTCTGAACGTGCATTCTCTTGGTTCCTCTTTTAAGCAATCGGTATTGTCATCGTTCTTTGCCCTGTACAGGTCGGATATTTTGTTACTTCAAGAAGTGAAGCTTGCCTCTACATAACAGTGTTCTGAACTGCCAGGTCTTCGCAGTCAATACCCCAATGGACAGTTTTTTTTTAACTCTTCATCACCAAATGGGAAAGTGGTTGCCACTATCATATTCAACGCCCCTCCTTCCATTCTGGTTACGAACTGTGTGTATGACTGCGAGTGCAGGGTAATCTCTTTAGATTTCAACATCTGGTGTCAATATCCAATTGCTTAATGTCTTTGCACCGTGTAGAATAGCAGAGAAACCAATGTTTTTCAGTGACTTAAATAATTTCTGTGTTCATCTATGCCTGTGGTGATTGCTGGTGATTTGAACTGCCATTCACACGATAATAACGTTATTTCGTCTGGTCATGTGTTTCGTTTGTGCCAGCAAAATGCATTCTTCGACTTATGGACACACCCTCCACAAAGTAGTCAGCTTGGGTCTACTTTCCATCAAGGGCCCACTATATCATCAAGATTAGATTTTTTTCTTGTTGACAATGCATTTGCTGGATCGCCGGGTAAAATGGATGTAATTCCATGTTCATTCTCCGACCACGGTGCCATCATGTGGTCATGGAATCCTCCATTTTCAGCATCATCTACAGGCTTTGCAGTCCATCGCAATAAGTTTCTGAATGTTTCTCTGGTCGACGAAGAGGAATACAAGGGAATGTTCGCTCAGTTTGTCGAAAAACATCTTCAAAATGTGCCTCCTAAATTTGATTCTTGGTTAGAAAACTAAAATCAAGCGTTTCTTTTGGAAGAATGAGTTAGATGCTGCTCGTCGTCGTCGTCGTTATCATCTTCTCATATTGCAAGAGATCCTTTGGCTTCTTCAAGTATCCAAACCGAAGGAGGAGTTCGAGATGGAGATACGTCACGTGAAGAGCGAGATCAACGCACTAATGATCCGGAAGGCCGCCGGCGCAGCGCTCAGAGCAAAACTTTCCTGGGCGATTGATGTCAGGAATTTATCATCATCAGCGTTCGCCGAGGAGAGACGACGTGCCAACAAAAAACGTTGTCATCTTTTGGTGGTGGAAAATGGGGAAGTGAATTCTGACTATGACATCTTGTCAGCCTTCCACACACGCGTTTTATCCTTTTTAATAACCCAATAGTTCCGTCAGACGACACGAAGCAGTGGGTTGAGGCGCTAAGACATTTTTCTGAGGATGCTGACCTGTCTATCTCTCATCACTTTAAGAAGACGAAGTCAAGAAGTTCCTATCAGCGGACGGCCGTCATCAGTCCAGCCCATTTATGATGGCATACCATACTCATTCTACAACGCAACATGGAATCTTCTTAGGCCTTTCCTGGTGCAAGCGTTTAATTCGATTATTGGAGACCCGTCTTCCATCACATTGGATTTCACCGTGGGGAAAATCATCTTACTCCCCAAAGTGCCGAATCCAGAGCTTGTTACCCAGTGGAGGCCAATAACCCTCCTCACCAGGTCTTCACTTGTGTATTTCAGCAGAGACTTAAAGTTTTTGCAGAAGATTTCATAAATCCCGGACAATCCTGCTCCGTTCCATCACGCAGGATGTCCGATAATCTAATTACGATTCGGTGTGTGATGGAAGAAGCGTGTGCTCGTCATCAAACTCTTGCAGTTTTAAGCCTTGACCAGGAAAAGGCTTTCGACAGAGTGAACCATGGGTTTCCATTTGAATTGTTTCGACACCTTCGTCTTCGGACTTTTGCCACGATTATTTCCGCACTGTATGTTTCGGCCGCATCATGTGTGGTGATTAATGGTTCCGAATCTGCCACCTTCAATTTGTATAAAGGTGTCAGGCAGGGGTGCCCTCTTTCCCCCCCTGCTATACATCTTTTATTTGGAACCATTATTGCAATACTTAAATCGCCACCAAGATATTGGAGGATACGATCTGCCAGCTGCATCCATAAACATCAGGACCTTGGCTTATGCAGATGACGTAGTGCTGTTTGCGTCCGACTCTTACACCTTGAGCACCCTTAAAGAAGCCTTTGACCGCTTTGGTACTTCGACGGGGAGTTCCATCAACCTCGTCAAGTCTAAAGGTGTTGCTATTGGGAACTGGACTGCGGACTATCTCAAAACTTTCCCAATAACATTGTGCGACCGAATTACAGTGTTAGGATATGTCTTTTCTTTTCAACCGACCATGGACACCATGCACTGGCAACAAGTGGTTGAGAAGTGCGTCTCTCGCCTTTATAAAAGCCTCCGTTTTCCAACATCGATGTTTGTCAAGGTGAGATTCATCAAGACTCATGTGCTTCCAGTTTTAACATCCATGTGCCTATTCACGTTGCCCTCGTATAATCTCCTCATGAGACTCCGGGGGCAATTGTGAAGTGTGTTTTGGGGACGACTGCTCAGCAACGTCATTCATTAAGAGCAGCGTTCCTCTTTATTTCCCTTAGAGAGAGGGGGGTTGGGTTTACCCGATATCAAGCGATACCTCATTGCAGCCAGATTGGCTGCCCTGATTCGGGTATTCCTTAGCCCTCCCCCTTTATGGGTGAACATCTTCTTACACCTTAGATTTTTCTTCAAGGTGAATAGGCTTCCGTTACCTCCCTTGTTGCCAGTAATATTATATCAGCACCAACTAGAGTTTTATAAATTCTTTAATCTGTACTTAGTGACAATATTACCGATGCTACGCTGTGTTGACCCACAGGAATGGGGAATACTTCGTCTTACATGGTTCTTTCAGGAGACTGATCCAGATGAAGCGACCGACATCGTTCGACTCCTTCGCGATCATCTGTGGGCAGCAGTTATGAAGCTTTTAAAATCTTTTGCCTTCGAGAAAAAATTGTTCAATTATCAATGGCTGCTGCATCAGGGGTTCTATTCTCTTCAACGTCTGTTATAGTGGAAGGTGGTCAGGTCTGCTGGATGTTCCGTATGCGGCGTAGCCGAGACCATCACCCATATTTTTTACGAGTGCCTGTTTGCGAAGTCGATCTGGGATCGCTTGAGGCAGCATTACGGGCTGGTATATTTTTCGTATCAGTCTGTGCGCTTCCTCTTCAACGACTCCTCTAGCTATTGCGATTGTCTTTATCAACAAAGAACTTTGGCTGGCCCGTTGGAGACGATCGCAGGGTCATCCTCCATCACTCTCGACCGTATGGAGGAAAGTGGCCGATCAACTTCAATCCTTTCTCCTCCTTGAATGGCCACGGCTAGGTCCGTTTACTTTTAAAAAACGCTACACATCATCTAAGTGTTTATGCGAGGTCTTCGTAGGAGACCAGACCTTCGATTTTACCTTTCCAATGGCCTTTTGATGCTTCGTCAGTTGCGAACGGGCCTCATTTTTGAGGCGTTTGAATAAGTCACGCAGCCCCATATGGGCTGCCCGCCACATACCGCATGTGCGCCTGGACGCCCAGACTTTGTAACATCTAAGATCCTTCGATTAGGCGTTCGCTGAGGCAACACCATCAGCCTCAGCTCCAAAAGCAGACGTATCCACCAGGAGACGACGCCGCAGCCGCAGGCAGCCTTCCCAGACGAAGATAGCAAAAGTACGAAACCCATTGACCCACTATGCACGAGGTATAGGAAGGCCCCAGAACGAAGTCGATATTTCCGTGAGAGTAAGCGAGACGACTTCAGAGGACTGATACGGACTTAGGAACAGAGCACAAGAGGAGGTAAGCGAAATTTCATTAAGTCACCTCAGCTCCGAAGTGAAGCGAAATGCCAGGGAATACGGCCCACGAGACGAATAAACAAGCGGCAAACGATGACGATCGACACGTACTGCTCGAGAGCAAGGAACTGTGGAAAAACCGAGCAGGAGACGCTAGGCCCGAGGACCACAGGCAGTCAAGCGAACGTCGGTAGAGAGGACAGAACTCAAAACTCGTCGCCACAAAAAGTTTGGATCCACATGGACAAGGCATCAAGCCACACTGCCAAGTATCTGTGGCTTACTACAGGAAGATGGAACAGGAGACGGGCATACAAGTTATTCCCTTCTCTCATGTGCCTGTAAAGTCTCCTGATGCATCACGGATGGATTTCTGTGGTTTTGGTCTCCTGAAACGATGGCTCGGAAGTCGCCGACCAAGAACCGTTGATGGGCTATGGAAAGTGTGTCAGCAGGTGTGGAACGAATATCCCATGGAGTCCCTCAAACTCAGCCTACTTCAGTGGAAATTACGGTGCCGGGCGATAGTCCAACAACGTGGTTCTCACATCGAACACAACCGATGGTGGCGCCATGGTGTTACACCATCGTAACAGAACTGCAAAGTCGTCTCATTTTATCTGAATCAACCCTCCGTAATTGGAAATTCATATAATGAACATTTATTGACTATTCCCAGTGATACGGACGATGCAGAAGAAGTCTTAGTGGGCAGTGTCCCTATTAACCCACCAATAGAAGTTAATAGCAAGTGAAGTCTCGAGCGGAGGAACCTCTCTCCAGTGATAGCCCCAGGACGAGGACGATTTAGGATAATCGGACCCGCCAATTGTGCCTATCAAAGGAGACACAGAAGCTCGTTCTTCTCTCAGCGAAGACGAGGAAATCCATTCGAAGGGGAAACTCAGCGACGTGCATCCAACTCCCTTCAACAGGCTGGGACACCAGCCAGCATCATCCACCGGAGGACCATATTTGGCAAGTCGCGACCACGCGGACAGCTCTCGTAGCGAGTCGCGCTTTGCTTTCTTCAACGGTGCGCTGGGTAATCGAATAGATAAGGTCGATTCTAAGAACATTCAGTTAGTGATTGTGATTGAATTAATTGTAATCTGAAACGTGGGAGTTACAAGGGAAACTCACACCGACAGCAAACTATTCTGCGAGGAGCTAAGTAAATTTTAAGAAGAACATTGAACTGTTTCGTAACATCTCTTGTTTATTTTTCTTAGCTACAGATCCCACGCTCCCAAACCCGATTGGGTCACCGCCATCCTTGCTAGCGGTGACGAGAACCACCACTTATCAGGATCGAAATCGAACGACAAGCATGTGAGTCAAGTGTATTTGGACGCCGCTCCAAGCCACCCAATTCTCTTGTGCAGCCACCTCGAGGCAAGAAGATGCTTGTGATTTTGATTAGCTCATTTTATTAAGTACATTCAATTCTTTAATTTGTACGAATATTTCACTATTAAACACCAAATATCTCGCTTCCTCCTTTCTTTGTTCATGATCTATGTCAAGCTCTGGGTGGGCGAGGGTGATAGTTCAATAACCTTATCCCGGCATAGAATAGTCGTGACAGTGACGATAGACAGCGTCGCATTTGAAATAGGGTGTTCTCATGGTTTAGCGTACACAATAATTTATGACAGTGAAGTTCCACAAAGTGTGTGGCCGATGGGTACAAAGATGCAGCGAGTGGTCTTGTCCTGTCAAATCTCTCGCAGTACGCCATGAAAGGAGACGATATGCTCACTAGGATTATCACAGGTGCCGAAGTGTGGGTTCATCACTACCAGCAGAGGAAGCACCCGTCCTAACCGTCGGCCAAAAAATTCAAGGCGACGCCATCAGCTGGCAAGATCATGCTGACAGTGTTCTGGAACTGTGAAGGCGTGCTATTAGCCCATTCCCAGGAGAGGGGGTCAGAATGTGAAAACGTCCGGGCCTGCTGACCAAAGGGGTGTTGCTTCAACATGATAGTACCCGACTACATAGGGCGCGATTAACCCAAAAAACACTCGACAAATGCTACTTCACAGTTCTTCAACATTCTCCGTAAAGCCCAGACCTGGCCCCCAGCGATCACCATCTGTTTGCACCGAAGAAGAGTCACCTAGCAGATACCCATTTCGCGGATGATGATGACGTTAATCATGCAGTGTGTACCTGGCTAGCACGATGGGACAAGCGCATAAATGTTATGAGGGGGGTCGAAAAATATGCATTGATTCCACACACCCTGTAACGCTGCGTATCCAACGCCCATTTATAACCTATTTACTGACTCTTCCTCGTACAATGCCACTTTATCCGTACCACTTTAATTTATACTGTCCGTTTCTTTATTGTAAGTTAGTGCACGTATATGGTGTGCCAAGTCACGTGTTGCTCTCGTATTTTTTTTTAATCATATGGAATATAGGGAAATGTAATATTATAATATTATTTGTATTTTTTTTTAGATTAGTATTTTTGGGGGAATTGATTAATAAATTTTAATTATCGATAATTGCGGTATATCAGCTCAATATCGGGTAGATAATGGATATTTTTTTTTAGTGAATATGCAGTTTTGTTTTAAAGTAGAATATTAATTTTTATTATAAAAAGAAATTGTTTATTATATTTTTTTAGTTTTTTAACTCCATTCTGTTTGCGCTGCCAGCGAAACGCAACAGAAGGATTAATTGTTAAGTTGTGTGATTGTTGAGAGCGGTTTCTAGGAAGATGAAAATTTTAACCATCCGACGATTGTTTTTATTATTACGAGTCGCTTGTTGAAAATTGGAAGCTTGGAGCGGGTGTTGTTTTTTATATATACATGAGAGAGTTTGTTGAGAATGGACGTATGGACAGTTGCGTCGTGATTGTTTTTGGCGAGCTTCATGGCACCGTTGGCAAGATATTGTTTCTTGCAAGGCGAGCGTGGAATCTCCAAGGATAAGTTTTTTATATCGAATTTGCAGTTTGAATGAGTATTGCATCTTGTTCGTGCTGAGAAATCGTTTTATGACGGATTTTTAAGTTTGTTTTTTAGATGCTGATCATGGCGATCACATGGCAGTGTTTCGATATGCAGCGAAGTGAAAAGCAAGTTAATAAGAGCCGGAAAGTAATTCAAGTATGGATTGCAAGCAAGTAATTCCAGAATTGAGAGTCATTACATGTTGACGGCGACTGGTGAGTGACATTATTTTACTGTTCTTTTTCTGAGGAGGTCTGCGTACAGTCAGTTGGTTTATTACGCATCGGAACTATAAGCGATGTAAACTAGAACGTTACGTTGATAGACACCACCGATATTTTTTTTTTTTTGATGATCATGAACACGACACTAGTGTACAACAGGAAGATAGTAAAGTGTATTTTCTTACTGTAAAACCGAATTTCTGTAACCAGTAGAATATACAGCTAGTTCAGTTACTTGAGTTGAGTATTAATAGTTGTGCGGGATACGTTCCAACCAAAGTACTATCGTTCTGGGGTAGCGAAAGTAATGATAGGGTGTGCGGGCGCTTCGATTCCTTGTATGTATTTCTCATTAATGTGAGTAGAAGGCAATTCGTATGATAAGTGCCCGATAGCATCTACATATATATCGGTAGCTAACTGCACGGGAGTCGTAGGTGGGGGTTTCCGTGATTCTCCCCCTTTGTCGCTCTTCTTAGTGACAAAAACCCTAAAAGAATCACGCGACGCTCTCCGGCGTCACGCCACAGCCACTGTTTCTATGGAGTCGACGTCCCGTTGCAGACCCGGTCCGTAAATGCTTAAGCATTCACTGAACGAAAATTGCTTATTTTTGGGCGAAGCACTGGTTGAACGTATGCTCTTTGCGCAACCGTATTAATTATGTATATTTTGTTTGTGGAATTGTGAGGGACAGCATGGGTCTCGCGCGCCAAGGGGCGCTTAAACAGTAAACGCGCACTGGCTAAGGGGCCCCTTTAGTGTATCGCGCTTACTGTAGATCATCCAGTATAATAGACCATAAACTAAGTCTAATACAAATTGACGTATTGAATCTATGTAGTTTGTTTCCTGTTTTTTTTTTGTTTTTTAGTGATATTGAGCTGATTAACCTTTAATGAAATAAATTATATTGAACTTAAAATTTGGTCAACTACCTGGGGTGATCTGTACAATTATTTGCCACACCTCTCATATCAGTCCCGAACTCTGTTGTCACACGCCCCAGTAAGACTTTAACCCTTTAAGGGTGGGATCGGGTCCTTGCATATTAATAAGATAGGGGGCGTGTCACAATGGCATAGTAATCCGGTTCGTGATTTGCGAAGACTCTTTATTAAGCGTTGCTTAATGGTCCCTCTACCATGTAGAGGGACCTCTCTATGCAGAACCCCTTAACATAACTGTAATTATATGTAATAATTAATAAACTTTAATTATATTTAAATTAATAATTCTAATTATTTACTACCGCCTGTCACGCAATAAAAAAGATGAATTTAGTGTTTGGAAACTTATTTGATTTACTTTCTTAATACTCATTAACCTACACTGGTGGCCAAAAGTTTGGACCAACCAGCAAAATCAAGAAAGAATGAATTTTTACCAAAAATATTTTACACCTACAACTCTAAGTAAATATGAAACAATATTCAGGGAAGAAACAAATTTATTTCCGCGTCGTTGCTTTTTTATTACCTTAAATCAAAATAAGACTGGCCAAAAGTTTGGACCAACATCACAAGCATGCAAATAATTTGCATATTACAAGTCATCGTGTTGTGTGGTGAGCACTAAAATCATATTAGGTATTGTACAATGTTAACTGAAGGCCAACGAGAGCGAATTAGAAATTTTAACAAGCAATTTACAAACTTCAAAAAAGTCGCTGAAATCTCCCGTGTGAGCTACAAATCTTTATCAGAATTGTTAAAAATGTTAATTGGAAAATAGGACGGAAATAGGACGACCTTGTGCACTGACGCGAAGAGACAAATCAAGAATTAAGAGACATTTTAGACATATTACATCTGGGCATGTAGTCAACACCACACAAGTCAAACTTAATCTGCAACTTGCTGCTCAAGAAGAACAATTCACAGCGCACTACGTGCTCAGAACTTTGCCTATGAAATTATACCCAAAAAGTTGCCATTAACACAGAAACACATGCAGGAGAGACTGGAGTTTGCTAAGACACTTCTGCGTGGAAACACAGACTTCCAATTGGTTGTGTTTTCTGATGAAAAACGAATCAGTTTGGATGGTCCTGATAGTATAGCTTCTTATGTAGAGCATCGTGATAAAGATACACTTGTTCCACTGCGAATTAAGAGGCAAATGGGTGGTAGTGGAGTGATGATTCTGGGTGCCATTGGAAGCAACGGAAAGTTGAAGGTTCACATTATAGATGGATTCACAACAGCTTAATATAAAGATGATCTTCACAATGTGTTCATCCCTTTGTGCAAAGTCTAGTTTAAGCAAAAACCATGGATTTAGCAGCAGGACAGTCCTGCAATCTATACTGCACGAGTTGTGAAAGCCTATTTTGAGAGCTACAACATTTCCACTTTTGCTTGGACTGCTCGAAATCGAGATCTCAACATTACTGAGAATGTGTGGCATCTCACGGAACAAAAAATTTACCAAAACACTCGGTACAAATCTCGAGAGCAACTAATAGCAGCCATTCAGAAAGCTGTTAAGCCAAATGTTATTAAAAGCTTATTTAATTCTATTTCAGGTCGTTTGTCGTATATTGTATAGTCAAAATGATCTCAAATATCAAAAAAATTCATTAATTAATGATGTAATACTTTTTTCCCTTTATGTTATACAAATGTGGACCAACCTTTTGGCCAGTCTTATTTTGATTTTTGGTAATAAGAAACCAACAACGCAGAAATAAATTTGTTTCTTCCCTGAATATTGTTTCATATTTACTTAGAGTTGTAGGTGTAAAACAGTTTTCGTATAAATTCAGTTTTTCTTGATATTGCTGGTTGGTCCAAATTTTTGGCCACTAGTGTATTAAATTGAAGACGACATCTTTCAACTTTCAAACGAAACGGTAAACATTCTTTTTTACACTACATTCTTTTATTTTTTAAGTGTTGAGTTGATACCGCTCAAAGCTGGAACCGCTTCATAAACAGAGAGAAAATAAATTTTGAGCTGCTTAATCAGTACATGTATAAAGTATCAGTAATCGATTTTTCATATTAAACTTCCAACTTTAAAAAGCAAGTTTTCAATAATCTAAAAATGCTGCAAAACTCTTTTGATTCGCTTTGTATAATCTAAAAGTGCTTTTAAACGATTTTTTCAACCAAGACGCTTTTAATTGATTTTTATAGTTAAAGCTGACGGCGTCAAATGTTTACGGACATAAATAAATATGCTTGTCTAAACGACCTATATGTAATTGATCGTTACATTGCTTTCATTTGTTGTTGTGGTGATATTTGAAACTTTTTAATAGATTCTTTAGACTACGATTTCCAAACAAAATTGTTTGATCGAAAGCAAAAACGTTAGAACAACATTCACAAAACTTGTTTTGCACAATCATTGTTTTTATCTGCACAATTTTTTACAGAAAGCCTATCTGTATAGTTTTATAACATACAAGGTGTGTTCAAAAAAAGACCGGACTGAGATCGCTAGGCTATGCGTAAACCATTCGACCGGTTGATATGAGCGAGTTTGTGCCATCTAGCAACATTGTTAGCATCTGCATGGCCGAAAAATAGTTGTGCTGTGTTGAGCTCTTCCTCTGCAATATTTTATACAGTAGCTAGAAAGAATAGTGTGGCAACGGCTACTTCTGCCAATGCTACATGGTTGATTTCCGATGTGATGATTGTAGCAGTGGCGCTGAAATCGATATACGAGTAAAGCTCTATATACAGGGTGTTTCATAATTTGTGCCCCGTCCTTAGGTCCAAATAACGGCTCAAGGGGAACATGTGGGGGGAAATGAATATTGATTATTTGGTTTTGATGTCCACTAACTCCGAATAAGAACATTTCGCGTCCCTGGGGGTGAAGGGGTAAATTTTGAAAATTTTAATTTTGTAGGGGTAGGGGTTAGACCCCATGTGTTATTTAGAAAGTTGTAGAGCATCATGTAAAATATGGGTTTAGCAAAAAACCCGGAGAAAAAAACTCATGCCCTGCCCCCTATATCGAGTGGGTAAAGTGAAAGGTATGGCTAGCTGATGTGGACAAAAACCATACTTATTAGAAAACAGTAGGGCCTACATTTGGAAAATTAATGAGAATGAATGAGTCGTTACCCTGAAAAGCTAATAAACTCGACCGGGCTTTTCCCCCCAAGAAAAACATTATGAAATTTGGAAAATGATTTTGTCTACATTAGCTAGCCGTACCTTTCACTTTACCCACTCAATAAAGGGCAGAGGATGAGATTTTTTTTCACCGGGTTTTTTACTAAACCCACATTTTAAATGATGCTCTACAACTTTCTAAATAACACATGGGGTCTAATTCCTACCCCTACAAAATTAAAACTTTCAAAATTTACCCCTTCACACCCAGGGACGCGAAATGTTTTTATTCTGAATTAGGGGACATTAATATCAAATAATCAATATTCATTTTCCCCCAATCTGTTCCCCTTGAGTCGTTATTTGGACCTAAAGACGGGACACCAATTATGAAACACCCTGTATACAAGTATGGACAACTGACGCCGTTTTTGGCCTTTTACGTAGGTTCACACACTATAGACTGCTTATTAAAATTCGAAAATAACTCGTTTTTATGTAATTTATGTATACTTACGATGAGCGTTAAATTGCATAAAAAACGAGTGATTTTCGAGAGTTTTAATAAGCAGTTGAGCCTACGAAAAGGCCAAAAATGGCAAAAATGTCTTCAGTTGTCCATACTTGTATATATAGAGCTTTATGTACGAGGGGCGTTCAAATTTGACCTGGGCTTTATTTTTTGCAAATTTCATTGTTGTAGAAATCTAAACTTTCATTAAATAATAAAAAAGACAAGTGTGGATAATTGTAATGGTAAACTAAGAAATAAAAAACTCTTTCACCACAACGATATCAGGTTGTATATTTTCAATCTAATATCGTTGTGGTGAAAGAGTTTTTTATTTCTTAGTTTACCTAAACTTTCATTGTTGGGAAGTCGACTATCGCCTGTCATGCAAATGCAGCCCACTCATCCGGTTGCCATGACAACCGATTGTTTGTTTAAACAAAATGCCGGACAGCGATGAGTCGACCAAAGTGGAACAACGAATAATCATGAAGTTCTCCACACCGAAGGTATGAAAGCATCCGAAATTCACCAGAGACTTCAAAGACAGTTCACCGAGTCATGTTTGTCTGGATCATCCGTCATGCTTGGTGCCAAAAGTTGGAAGGAAGGCTAGAATCCACCGGCAATGAATTTCATGAGGCAAGGTCAGTAACTGCTGTCAATAATGGCATCATCGCACGAACAAATGAGCTGGCAGTAAGGAGACCATTATCCACGATAACCTGAAATTCAACAAGATCTTTGCCAGATGGATCCCTAAGCAACTGTCCGAGGAGCACAAAACCACACGGGTGGAAATCTGTTCCCTGCTGCTACATTGATATGACAAGGAAGGTGACGGCTTCCTAAGAAGTATTGTGACCACCGACGAGTCATGGATTCATCATCATACTCCTGAAAGCAAGCGTGCGAACATGGATTAAAGCCACGACCCAAGAAATTCAAAATGACACCTTTGGTAATGAAAGTGATGGAGACTATATTCTGGGACATTATGAGTAACATTCATAGCGATTTTCTGGAAGAACGTCGAAATACAGTGACATTTTGAGGACGTCCCTGAAGCCGGCACTAAGGAAAAATCTTCCAGGATTCCTTATCAGTGGTTTATTTTCTGCAAGACAATGCCAGACCACACGCAGCCAAACTCACTATGCACACACTGACGGAAGTTGAATGGTACATCTTACTACATCACCTATACAGCACAGATCTCTCCCCTTGCGATAATTACCTTTTTGGACCATTGAAATAGTTTTTGGGAGGGCAGAGGTTCGGCTCCAACGAGGAAGTATACAGGTTCGGCTCCAACGTGAAAAAGGTTGTCCTGATGTGGTTTCGACTATTACCTATTTGGACCATTGGGAGGGCAGAGGTTCGCATCCAACGAGGACGTGAAGGTTTCTACAGAACTGGTATCCACATGCTCCCAGAATTCTGGAAAAAATGAGTGGAGAAGCAAGGAGAGTTTCTTGAGAAATAACTGGTGTGTGTGGGTGTATGTGTGTACGTTTTTGTAGTTTCCTGGTTCTATAAAAAATAAAGTCCAGGTCAAATTTGAACGGATGTCATTTGCACGGGAAATCTTAATGCGGGAAATCATTGGAGGTTTCCTTTAGATATAGTACAGGCGAATTAAGTTTATTTAAAAAATTCATATTTTTTCGATAATTGAATTCCAAAAAACTTGAAGAAATTTTTTAACGTCAAATAAATTTTGAAACATGAAATACTATCCATGGAATTTGTGGAATACACAATGTTGAAAATGTTTAGATATACAAAGAGAATTATCTTTTTTTCATGTAAATATTTGAAAAACTTTTTATCACATGATTAAAAACTAAATTATTAACGAATGTAAATAAAATGATGCTAAATAAAGAATATGTAAAAAATATTTTAAAACATCACCCTTAAATTAACGCACTGAAAGGTAAATAATAATTTTCAGTAAAAGGTGAAAAATGGCGTCGTCGAGAGAGAACGACATGCCTGCGCTCCATGACCATTCCCGACGCTATGAAAGCATTAATAAAACGATTACATCGTTGAGTACCTTAGTTCTGACAATTAACGAAGCCCGTTCAGCAATCCGTGAACAGAAGAAGTTGATTAATGAATATTTCGACTCAATCAAGGATTTCGTTGACGAAACTGAGATACGAGAAGAAACGGGTTTGAGGCAGAGAGAAATGAAAGTGCGGCAGTGTTACAACTTCCAACGTGTCCACATCGACATCACCCGAATGGAGGGATAAATACCCACAGGTACAAACTGAAAATTGTGAGACTAAACAACTAGAAAAAAAACCTGATATCATTATACAACGTATGAATTCTCTCGAACAAGGTACAGATAATTTATTTTACATATAAAAAACATTGAATTTAAGAATGATAATTATCCTACCCCTTGCGAGAATAATGATACTGGCCCTGTATGTAAGTTGAATATTGACAGATCAAATGCACCTAATTCTGAAAACGAGCGAGTCCGCTATAGTGATAATTACTCGAAATACAAAGAATGATATAATTATATCACATAAGGCTTCATTTGAACCGATTAAAAAAATACAATGAATGTGAATAATGGCTAAAATAAAGAAAAAAATTTTTTTCTCGCGCTCAACAAATAATTTGAGGATCTGGAAAAGCTGCCAACACATAAAAACTGAAAACCGTGTCTTTAGACTCTGCTTAGGCGGAATAACCGAAGATAACGCTTGATGCTGAAGTAGAATCAACAAGCGAAATCTATATATAAATACGGCAACACATTTTTTGTTATGCACTTTAAACTGTGTTAACGTGGACGAATACGCATGAAACTTATATGGTTGGAAGGTTCCTGTGTTCTAGATGTGCGCACTATATTTTGTTTGCGTAATTGTTCACGTTAACACAGGTAAAAAGCGTTACAAAAAAGGTAGCATTAAGGAACAGGTTGTGCACCGTATTTGTCAACGCATGTAGCATTACCTTTTTTTATTGTTGTTCTTTTTAACTCAAATCATTGTTAATATTCATTTGAAAGAATTTTAATTGTTGTGTTGTTGATGTTCATTTGAAAGCATTAGAAAACCGTATAACAAACACGCTGCAGCTTTTGAAAGTCAACAAACTGATTTCAGAACCTGAAGGTCCCCAAGTATAATATAGTACCTTTAATGTACCTATACATTATTCCATAGAAACATCTGCTTAAAATTGTTATTAACCAACTGTTCAAAATATTTCTATAATTAGTAGGTAAGCATTTTATGTATTTTTTGTCGTTTTCTAAGCTATTTTAAGGTTTTTTTCAAAGTAACATTCTGAAAGTAATATTTTTAGTTGAAAATAAAATTAATACCAATTTTGATGTTTTTGATTTTTATTTATTTTTTTAAAATTTTGTTAACACTCTTTCTTTA
>JAHWFO010031490.1:17423-38719 GCA_023313115.1 Rhysida immarginata | reverse complement strand
CTTGAAAATTAAAGTATTTTGTTTGTAATTCGAAGTACGGCGTAACATATTGTAACTGTGCTTTCCAGTATAACACTGAAAATTATACAATATTATTATAATCATAATACTATCATTATTTAGGATTTGTATAACATAAGTACGTGATTTTATTATAGTAAATACATCACTCTACATTAAAAAACAATCACGATATGATCGATAATGAATCTCTAAATCTGTTACGGGTATCTATTAAGATAAGACTTAAATTGCGCACATTCATGATGACTCGTTGAACAGAAAAGATTAAACTGGACACATTCATGCTCAGAAAAGTTGTACATATTATTACGACTTATAATGAAACATTCTGAGGGGGAGCTCTAGCTGTGACGCAAAGATAGTTACTGAATACGTAATATTAGCTGATACTTTTTTATGTTGTACGATCGTTAAAATACATTCAGTTTGGACTGTAGCTAAACTTATGCTATAGGGAGGGCAAAAATCCAGTCTTCTGTAAAGCACTATATAAAGAAAGTATGGACAAACAATGTTACAGGCAGCCATTTTGATTCCTATTTTATGATGACTGCTTCTTGTTTTGCAGTAAATTCAAACTTGCAGATTAAACACTTCCTTTTTGACAAAAATTAGAGGGGAATGTGCCTCTGAAGTTAGAATTTGTTGCAAAGTAGAACATTCCTTAAAAGTTAATTACATTTTAGCGTATTATTTCGCAGTCATTTGTAGCGTAATCTACCAACGGAAATGGGGTGAATGGGGCTATGATGAACATACCATCCAAGACTACATGTTCAGCTTGGAGATCCAAAGAATGCAGTTTATAGTCCACTACGCTCATTTAGCGTGGCGTACATGATTGACTGCGTTGACTAAAATGTCATTTTCTCGTCAATTTATTTATATTATCTGTGAATATACTGCACAGACCCATTTTTCCCCTTAATGGCAACATTTGAAAAATTCTGTACATAAGTTCAAGATATAGTTCTTCCAGTAACTTGTTTATTCTGTTCATAAGTTGGTGCCATTCCTATTGGTGGATTGTGCTATAAGCAGATGGCTCCTAATTGTGCCAATTTAGTTACAAATATTCTGAAATATGTGGCTGAAATGAAAAAGAAGTTTTGTGTCTTTCTTCATACAAATTCTCTACATGTGCGCGGCGTAGCCAGTAAAATCATCAGGTTGTTGCACATGAAATGTTGGATTTCGGAGATGAAGTTATTTTCATATTAATAGCGTTTTAGTTAATGAAGATTAAATATCCCTTCAGGTGATCAAATCGTTGCCAAATCCGAACACTTATTTTTTAAAGTTCACGACTCAGCAAAAGCAAAGATAAACATCAACATAGTATTTGACGACAATAAATAAACATTCAACTATGGTTCCAAATTTAGATCCGGCAATTGACCCTTATAAATTGATCCGCGTGGACTCAGAACCAGCTGGCGAAAACAACGAACTGCGAACGCTAGTGACTCTCACCAAATTATAACAGAAATAAGGCGTCTAGTAGGTTGATGCATGGAAAATGTCGTTATAAACATACTGAACTGTGAACATGGTTCTCAAAAACAGACCTATTTGCATATGCAAATATCATACATTATTTTGAAGCGCGAAGTTTCTTAGTTTAGTAGTTCTTTTCATATCATATTTGTTTGGTGTTCTTCAATCATCAAATGATACATGGACAAACAACAAATTCGCACCATTTCTCGTTATGAGTTTAAATTGGGGCGAAAAGTAACATAAACAGCTCGCAATATTAACCAAGCATTAGGCGAAAGAACCGTGAATGACCGACTGGTCTAAAGTTGGTTCAAATAATTTCGTGATGGTGGTGAATCCTTTGAAGATGAGAACCTCAGGCGAATGTTGAAAATGATGTCCTGCCAAGAATTATTGAAGCTGACCCGTGTAAAACTTGTCGAGAAGTTGCAGAAGAAATAAGCATCGGTCATCTCAGTGGTTGGATGCAGAAGAAGCTCCAAAATTGTTTCCAAATTCAAATCTGCACCCGCACAAGGTTATGGTGGGAGCAGAATGATGGTCGGCAAGTCGAACCATCCACAACAACTTCTTGAAACCGCGAGAAACAAAAACAGAGGCAAAATACTGTCAAGAAATTGCCAAACGCATGAACAATTGCGATACCGAAGTCCAGCATTGGTCAATCGAAAGGGACCAATTCTTCTGCACCAATTTATCTGCCACAGCAACACAAGTTTAAATATCACTGTCACATAAAATTATGGAGTTCTGGAATCGACAACTGCTTTTAAGGCTATTTCTGCAGTTTCCTGGTTTCTGAATACGTTCCCCTTCAGAAAATTGTGGAGATGCATGAAAAAATGGTAGTCAGTAGGCGACAAGTCGGGCGAGTATGATGGGTGAGGCTAAACTTCATAACCCAATTCGTTGAGTTTTTTCACGGTCACTTTTGCAGATGTGTGTAGATTCTGAAGGTTTTTATTTTGATTGAAAATGTTTAACCATTATTAAGATATTCACTTTTACTTTTCTCAAATAAAAACGACATTTTCCATGCACCAACCTGATAAAATTCCATAGATTCAAGTCACTTGCAGGCATTAGGAAAGTCAAAAAGAATATAGTGGTGTGTAGCTGGCATTATAAACTATTAGATCTTGAAATGTGGTGAAACTACAGGGGTTGGACAAAATAATAGGAACACCTTTCGACTTAGACGTTTTGTCGAATATCTAGAAAAGTAGTTGACAAATTATCCTGAAATTTCAAGGGCGTAAAGCGCATGGGGATAGGCTACAGAAGCACAGACACTTTGGGAAGACGATTGGGGAACCCCAAAGATACGATACTGACAGAAAATAGACCAGGTGTTTACAAACTTCCGTGCGCCAAATGTGAGGCAGTGTACTATGGGCAGTCACGGAGAGCTGTGCTCACACGAATTAATGAACACCTGACGTATATAAAGAACGGTAAATACGGTATCTCTAGATTTGCGGACCACATCTTAGACCAGAAACACGATTTCCGGCGAGAAGATTTCAACATCCTGCACAGCACAAGAGACCCAAGGCTCCTGAATTTTTTGGAGTCCTATGAGATTAGCTGTGAAGACCCTGCAAGACTTCTGAACAGCGATGGAGGCCCAGTGGATGTTACCCAGCTGAGAGACATTGGAAAACTGATTAGCCTACCGAAATTGACCAATAGCAGAAACACCCGAACTGAAGATGACCAGCAAACGACGACCAATGACGACCAAGGATGACGAACCAATCATATCCCTGTTTAACTGTTCCAACTTTTTTATGAATTTGTTAATATTTTTTTTTTATTTTTTTTTTTTTAATTGGCTATTGTTTTCTATATAACATCTTGTAACTTATTCACAATTCATCAGAATAGCTTGCCTACTCTGATCGAAGCTCTCCTGTATGCTGAAGAAGGCAGCTTGGCTGCCGAAATGTGCATCCATCGTCTGATTAAAAACCTTATGTGGATTAGTGGTTTCCTCTCCTTTATTCTAACGTCTGTCCACAGTATCTGGCTCCATTTATTTAAAGCTTCAATGCGTTATAACTATAGCATATGATTAAGAAGCTCTTTTTACTTGTCTGTGTTCATGTGTGTGGAAATGGCTCGTATATTTATGGAGATATGCAGGTTTCTTTTTTTTAAAAAAATGAAATTTTTTGTAAGCTTTTTGTTTATAACATCCAGGGTTTTCAACCCAATGCAATGCTATTTTCAGCAACCTTGACAATCTACAATAGACATAACATGCTGCGATCGGAATTTTTGGGTTTTCTCAAAAGATTTTGGACCGGACACCAGTAATAAATTCTTCTTACGCTGATATGAAGGCATATTGACCTCGTACGGAGTTCATATCGGCTCAAAGAGAAGAAGTTGTTACCGGTGACCGGTCCAAAAATAAAAATTTAGAGAAAACCCCTTATCGTTTTGTTTATTTTTGAAAGTAACTGAAATTCAACTCATTCTATCGGCGATATCTTTTTGAATTTTCAAGATATTTGCTTCGGCTTTATATAAGAGTAGCTCTACACATTTGGCTAATAACTTAGGCAAAAGACATTTTGGTATCGCTTCGGCATGCGCAGTTAAACATTATTTAGTAAAAATGCTCATGTTTCTTCAAATATTTAATATTTTTATATTCTGATTGCAGGGTGTTGTGTCTATTGTAGTTTTTCTAGTTTACTGAAAATAGCATTACATTGGGTTGAAAACCCTGCATATTATAAACAAAAAACTTACAAAAATTTTTTATTTTTTTAAAGAAACCTGTATATCTCCATAAATATAGGTGTCATTCTCATGCAAATAAACACAGACAAGTAAAAAAAATCTAATAATCATATGCTACAATTAAAACGCATTCGAAGCATTATATTTTACAGGTTGATCGCAAACATTATTTTTTTTTTGCTCAGTTCGTTACTGGTCCCATATTTTCCTTCGGGACAAAACCTTCGCTGAAATATATGAGTTGTAACATGCTCTTTACGCCTCGGAAGTTTCAGGATAATTCGTTAATATTTTTCTAGATATTCGACAAAACGTCTTAGTCGAAACGTGTTCCTATTATTTTGTCCAAGCCCTGTATTAATGCAGAGAAATATTGTATCTTGCTAAATGGTATAAAATTCCACATGTGCAACAATCTGATGTTAGATTCATCAAGTCACACCTCTCAACGAATGAAGATGAGAATTACAGATTTTCAATAAACATTTAATGAGTTGTAATAAGACATCAAATTAAATGAATGGGAATATAAAATTGTGGATTTGCAATTAATGTTTTGCCCCAGTGCAACTGATTCATGTTCGTGCGTTCATTAACATAATAACTTTTGCACATAATACGATAGATACTTCACTTATTGTACGTGAATTCATTCATTTAAAATATTTAATCAAAAAAAGGTATCCATAGTTTACCAAGAACTGAAGCACTTCTATTATTGTCGGAATGCACAGCCCGAGATACAGACCTAAATTTCCACCAACGTCACACAAAAAATCAATTAATGAATAAGCATAATATTCAGTAGACATCTCCACTGCATCATCTTTAATTACATAATAGGCTGTTGAATCGTGTAGCTTGTCATGAGTAAACCACATCAGAGTATCTTGCTCATAAACGACTGTTCTGCACTTTCGTGGACAATTGCAATCCTTCCTATAGACAATAGTGGCGGTGACTTCCATAGCTATCTTGTAAAGTTTTACTGTTGAAGCAAAATCGTTACATATTGGCAGAGTCAGATGAATCATGAAGAGGAACCTAGAAGAAAGAATTTAGAAAAATATTTTATAATATCCGAGTAAGCTATTTTCAGTAAACCGTAGTTTTATATAGATATCTGAGATATATCCTAATGAAAACTGCTTCTGAAAAAGTTTAATTGTCTGTTTTAATAAATTTTAATTAAAATATTCTTCTTTCTTCACAGTCCTTGTTGATAATCACACAATGATCAATTTACTAGGAACCAACATCCATAAAGGGGTTTCCATAAATTACGTAATGCAAGTTTGGCTCCTTTTTTAGTCCCCCTCTCCCCCATGTAACGCACCCATAACGTACGTGCAGATCCCCCTCGTAAATTATGTAACGCTGCTTCCGCCCCCTTATAGGATTTTAAAACCATATAATATCTGAATTTGTTCAACGATTTCTCGAGAATGTATGTTCAAACCTTTCCAAAACTTGTTTTCGCTTTTCAATACAGACCTCAGGTTACCTGATTAATTTGTCATTGAAATTGGTCTAACAGTCACATGACTATTGAGACACCCCCCCCCCCCCCCATTGAGACCCCTAACCCTCCCCCCATTAAAATTTTTTATCAGCAATATAAAGTATGTAAAATGTCATTCGATCAGGAATCATGAGCACAAAACGAATACGACATTTTCTTTTACATTTATGAAATGCTACGTCACCTTCAATGACCCCTTGTTTTGCTAAAGAATACAAGTTGGTCGGTACGGTTGTCTGTACGAAAACTTGAAAACAGATGAACTTAAAACAAATGTATCAACTTTTAATGCACTTTCGTGGATCCCTTCAAGCACACGCAATAATACAAATGGTCATTTCTTTAACTTAGCCGATTTTGGATGATTGTCACTTTACGTGAAGCTCCTTCTCCTTCATCGATTATATGCAATGTAGGGATGGGAAAATTTTCTAATAGATCGATTTTCGAGAATCGTTTCACTCAAAGTAAAAAATTGGCGGCCTCATACAATTGAAGCTATAAAATTTATGCGGAAAAGCCTACGGTGCTGAAATTTTGTTTAATTATAGTGTGGTATTTAAAAATTTAGCTAATCTATATTAAAAATTCTATAAATCTTTTGGTAGAGGCCCTTGCGGCCTCAATCTCAAATCAAGCTATAAATTCACTCGAAAAATCGCCCATGATTAAATCGATTTTCCATAAAATTTAAAACTGTTTTTAAAAAATAATACACAAAAACAATTCTAACAATATTTTTATTATTATTATTATTCACCGTACTAATAATAAGTTTATTTTACTAGGAGATATTAATTATGATACCTCATTTTATACTTCCTCATCCTTTTTGGCTAAGCAGAGACAGGTTAACACCATCAACCTTATGTCGGAGTTCAATCTGATTAACTGTAATAAAGTTCTTAACTTTAGATCCGACACTCTTGATAAATATATAACAAAATAAAAACCAAATTACCTTAACTGTGGATAAATAACATCAATGGTAACACAAAGAGCCAAAACCGCTTTTCCACAACAAAATACGTATCCAGGCGTAATAAATATTTTGTTGTGGAAAAGCGGTTTTGGCTCTTTGTGTTACCATTGACTCTTGATAAAGTCTTCTCTACGGAAGACATTATGATTGTTGAGGACAATGATCCTGTGGTACCCGTCGATAAATACCATCCTCCATTTATACTTTCCTTAAAGGATTATTTGGTTAAGCCGGTTCGCCGGTATCGTAATTCTATCTTCGACTTCAAAAGGGCGAACTTTCCCATGATTTATAAACTTCTAGCTGAATCCAATTGGGATATCCTCTTCGATGTTAATTTAATCTGGGATGTTCTGATCACTAAAATCAGATCGGTCATTCTCCAATGCGTTCCCCGGTTTCATTCCTTGACTTATGTAACTAGAGCCCTTAGATTTAAGCCTCCTGTTCAGATGTCTCCGAGTACAGTGCTCTTGTGGAGGGAAAAGCAGAGGCTCCATAAAGAAGTTAAAAAATATAATAGTAGAGATACATAACAACTATACCGAGATCAGAAAAAAATTCAAATTAGCCTGGATGGCCGATCAAGAGAATTTTTATTGTTCCTTAGAAAAAGATATGGTTGCTAATTCTATTCTTTTTTGGAAATCTGCGACTAAGTTACTGAAAAAGAAACATTTTGGCATCGTAGACTTAGCAGATTCTAAAATTAAAACTCTTATTGATAATTTTAGAGAAGAAAATATCTTCTCAATCAACTCGTCCTTTGATGAGGATGCCGTTCGTGCATGTTGGGCTGAAATCGGCGAAAGTATTGACTTTGTTTTACCCACGGATAGTGCAATCCTCGAGATTGCTAATAGGTGTTCTGCTTCTAAAGCCATGATTATTGAAGATATACCTGATTATGTTTTTAACGGGTGCTTTTCAGCTTTAATTAAACCACTCGGTCACCTTTTTAGATGTTCTTTAAGCACCGGCTCTTACCCGACAAATTGGAAGAGGGTGCTTGTCATTTCGATTCCAAAAAAGATGCTGCTGGTATATCTGGAGGTTTCAGATCTATCACACTGATTAACTTTTTTGCTAAAATCTAGGAAAATATAGTTTCGAACCAACTGGCTATTAAGTTTGAAAAAGCTTTTCCGAATGAACTACATGGTTTCGGCAGCAAACGTTCTGTCGAGACGAATTTGGCTTTCTTCTCGCATTATATGCTCCGTCATGTCGACGCTCGGAGACAGGTCGACGTAATATACCTCGATTTCTCCAAAGCGTTCGACTCCGTGAATATCTTTTTATTATTAAGAAAATTAAAGCTTATCGGTTTATCGGTCAGAGTTTATAACTGGCTCTCCTCTTTTTTTATCTGATCGCTGCTTTCGTTTACATCTTAATCGTGCTCATAATTTGTTTAATTCCATTGAACGAGGAGTTCCACAGGGTTCTTCTCTTGGCCCTCTATTATTCAACGTTTTCATCGCCGACATTGTCAAGACTATCAGCGGTGGGAATGTTGAACTCTTGTTGTATGCAGATGTTAAATTGTTCACGGAGGTTTCCTCCATTGAGGACTGTAAGAGTCTTCAAATTGCCTTGGACAAGTCATGATCTGGTCTAGAAATAACGGTCTTATCCTTAATCCCGGAAAATCCTCTACTGTATCATTTCACAGAAAGGTGACTCCGTTTCTTTTCAGGTATAATATTAATGGACAGATGATTACAAGGAAATCTAAGATTACTGATCTAGGTGTGGTCTTCTCTGATAACTGCTCCTTTGGTGAACATGTGGAGGCTATTTATAAAGCTATTGCTAGAAGGATTGGTTTTTTAAAAAGATGGACTTGTTTCTTTAAGAAGTATGAAACTTTTGTACGTTTATTTAAAATGATTGTTATTCCGAAGGTCCTGTTTGCAGTATTAATCTAGTACGGTGGTGAGACGCAAAAATTTATTACTTTGAATAGAAAACTTTCAGCCTTCATAAAATTCTTAAGGTTTAAATTTGGTCGCTCTTTTACCCCAATCTTGTTTAAAGAAATAGAGGTTAAATTTGATTTACGCTTAATTTTACGGGGGAATTTATGTAATATACTACAGGATTTGTGACTTGGGCGTTTAAACGTTTTTTACTCTTATTCTGTTTTTACTCCTACGGCCCTTTCGGCTAAAAGAACAGGCTTCTATATTAAACCTTATATTTGGAGAACTACTCATGCGGATATTGATCAGATATATAAGCTTATTGCTAATTTTAATAAATATTTCAATCATTTTAATTTAAATTCTACTGAAAAGCTTAGTTTTAAATTGTATTATTAGTATTGTGCTGTTACTTTTTTATTATTATTAAATGTCCTTCGTATTTATGTTTTTTAATTCACATTAGATTTATGATTTTCTTCTATTAATTAAGTGCGTTTTCCTATTTTAGTTTATACGTATCTCATTAACCCTGTTTTGGGCTCTTGCCCGTAGGGGGACAACACGGGGCTCGTTCTCTCAACTGATTCTGGCTGTCAGCTCTCTCCCCGCTGTTGTTACATTATTATTATTAATTATTATTATTACTACAACGTTCATATAACTTTCGCCATTTGTGGATGAAATCTTGTGATGATCAACATTTCAAGCTCTTCCACTAGTCCGATCTTGCTGAAATTTTGTACATATACGTAAGTCGGTGACAATGCATGAATCTAAAAAAAAAAATTTCAAAAAATCCAAAAGGGGGGGGGGGGTTAAAATGAGATAGAATTTGCTTATGTTTGTTTGCTCAAGAGATGGTGCTATGTGTACCTAATTTTAACATAAGCGTTGTTTTTTGAAAAAAAAATTTTTTCTTAACTTGTTTTATAAAACCCCCTGAGTGGATGCCCCCTTACCGTGGGTCAGGGGTTTGGGTGCTTCAGGGATTCTATGAGCTAAGCTGGTTGTAGCACGGCTACCTTAGGGTCACCCTTACCAGAAAGGTCATGGTTGAGAAGTGAGACGAAGAGTATCCAAACAAACATATCTCATGATGTTGACAAATAAGAGAATTTATACTGCATCGGGTGTGGCGCAGGTTAAAGTCACCCGCGTTCGGGAGTTAGGCAGAGGCTCTCGTTCGAAAAATAGTCGACAGTCTCCCGGCTGTTATCTCGGAGCAATGCCTCCGAGAAGCCCCACCAGTGCACTCGCTATGCGCTTGGGGAAACGGTCGGGGGCAGCGCATGCCTTTACCCAGGAGGAGAAACTGGTAAAGCGACAACGGGATCGGGTGCTGTCAATCGGCACTTGGAACGTATTCTCCATGACAGGAAAGGAATCAGAGTTAGTGGAGGAAGCCAAACGGTATCGACTGGATATCATAGGTATTACCTCTACGAAACGTCCAGGTTCTGGAACTGTAGACTTAGAAGGAGGGTTGAAGCTTTTCTACTCTGGTGTCAACCCTAACATGACTGCCCAGGCGGGAGTGGGGATACTCACAAGTCCCCGGCTGGCAGATTATGTTGCAGATTGGACCCCCTTAGGTGGAAGACTGTGTCTCCTGAGGCTTCAGATAGGGAAACGGTCTCTCTCTCTATTCGTTGCATATGCTCCGAATGCAGTCACAGAGTACCCACTTTTTCTAGATGAAGTTGATGCTGCTCTTAGCAGGAGAGGGAGTGCAGATTCTGTCATCCTGATGGGCGACTTCAATGCACACGTAGGGGCTGATGACCAAACGTGGAGGGGCGTGATTGGGAGGAATGGTGACCCCGATTTAAATGCGAATGGGAGGTGCTTGTTGGATCTCTGTTGCAACAATGGACTTTCCATCACAAACACCTTCTTCCAGCACAGGGATGTCCATAAGTATACCTGGTACAGGGATGCAATGGACCAGAAGTCACTGATTGATTTTGTAATTGTTTCAGCTGACTTATTCCGATCAGTGTTGGATACTCGTGTGAGAAGAGGGGCAGAACTATCAACTGATCACCACCTTGTTGTCTGCACTTTGCGGTTCTCTGAATCCATGCCAAACAAGCGAAATACTAGGTTCAGACAAACTTGGCGCATCAAATGGGAGGCACTGGAGGATAGAGCTGTGAGGAAGACCTTTGCAGATAGCATATCTTCAAGTTTCAAAGAACTACCCAGTGATCGTGGTACTGTTGAAGAGGAGTGGCAGTTGTTTAAAACTGCTGTGATTACTTCGGCTGCTTTGTGCTGTGGTCGTAAGCGGCTGAGTGTGGCGCAGGGCGGTGAGAAAAGGACTGCATGGTGGAACGGTGAAGTCCAAGAAGCTGTCAAGGCAAAGAAGGAAGCTTATTTGCTATGGCTTGCAAATAAGTCAACTTCGAGTCGAGTGCGGTACACTGAGGCGCGAAAAGCAGCAGCAAAGACAGTATCAACAGCTAAAGCCAAGGCCTGGGAGAAGTTCGGGGAGAAATTGGAGGCAGACTATGGTTCGGCAAACAAGGTGTTCTGGCAGACCGTGCGCCGCCTCCGTGGAAAGAAGTCTCTTTCATCACAAACTATTAAGAGTTCAGATGGGAGGCTTCTGAAAACGGAGGAGAGCGTATTGCATAGGTGGAAGGAATACTTTGCCTGTCTTCTTAATCCGGTGACAACAACAACTGAGCCATACGAGGTGCACCTTGGAGCGGAGAATAGTCACGGTAGTATCACTGAAACAGAAGTCAGATGGGCAATTAAGTCCCTGAAGACTGGCAAAGCTGCAGGTGATGATGAAATCCGGTCCGAGATGTTAAAGGCCTTAAATCAGGATGGTATCCTGTGGCTGACTCGAGTGTGTCAGGTTGCTTGGATATCTGGACAGGCCCCTAAGCAATGGCAGACAGGAATTGTGATCCCTATCTTCAAAAAGGGAGATCAGAGAGATTGCAACAACTATCGAGGCATCTCTTTGCTCAGCATTCCTGGGAAAGTGTACGCTAAGTGTCTGGAGAAGAGAAGTCGGGAAATAGTCGACTCCAAACTGTCGGGGGAGCAGTGTGGTTTCCGACCTGGCCGAAGCACGACGGATCACATCTTTGCTCTAAGGCAAATCTTTGAGAAATCCTGGGAGTATGCAAAAGAGGTCTACGCTTGCTTTGTGGACCTCGAAAAAGCATATGACAGGGTTCCTCGGGAGAAGCTCTGGAAAGTGTTGCAAGAGTATGGAGTGGATGGGCAATTACTGGTTGCTATCATGTCTCTGTACGAAAGCTCTGAGATGTGTGTCCGGATAAATGGCATTAAGTCAAGACCGTTCACCGTGGGTGTTGGACTCCGCCAAGGGTGCGTACTGTCGCCCATCTTGTTCATTATCTTTATGGACTGGATAGACAGGGGCAGCAGAGGCGATGAGCGTGTTTGTGTGGGCGACTGCCTGGTGGAGAGGTTGCTCTTTGCGGACGACCTTGTCCTGCTTGGGTCTTCTCACACGAACCTTCAGCATGCACTAGACCGGTTTGCAGCCAAATGTGAAGAAGCTGGGATGAAGATCAGTGTGGCTAAAACCGAAGCTCTGGTTCTTTCAAGACAGCCTGCTCAGTGCGCTCTCCATGTTAGGGGAGCCTCATTGAGACAGGTGGAGAAGTTCAAGTATCTCGGGATTGCATTCACGAGTGATGGACGGCAGGAGAAAGAATTGGATGCTCGGATCGGTGCAGCAAGCTGTGTCAGACGTGAACTGTGGCGATCCGTGGTAACGAAACGAGAGCTGGGTAACAAAGCCAAGCTCTCCGTCTTCAAATCTATCTTTGTCCCCATTCTCACCTATGGTCATGAGGCTTGGGTAATGACCGAAAGAGTGCGATCGCGGGTACAAGCGGCCGAAATGAGATTCCTGAGAGGTGTGGCAGGTGTTACCCTACTAGATAGAGTGTACAGCAGCACAATAAGGGAATCTTTAGGTGTTGAGCCGCTACTTCTCCGCATTGAGAGATCTCAGTTGCGCTGGTATGGCCACGTGATACGGATGCCGCAAACTAGTCTTCCTAGGCAGTTGTTATTTTCCAAGCCGGTGGGTAAGAGACCAAGGGGTCGGCCTAGAACCAGGTGGCTAGACTACATGGAGAATCTGGGTTCGAGTCGCTTGGATATTACCAGGGAGGACATGCGCCTGATGGCGGAAGATCGCGATCGCTGGAGATCCTCCATAGGGCTGCTGCCCCCGCGACCCTAACGGATAAGCGGGTTTGAAAAGTAAGTAAGTAAGTAAGTAAGTAAGTTTTATAAAACTGAGCTTAAATACAACAAGCGAGAAAGAAGTTTTCCACATAACCCGTTTCTCATTAGGGGTGCTGTATTTCCCAGTATTGGTATTTCCTACTTTAGAAAACAATCTTTCTGAAGGAACACTAGTGGTTAAAACTGAAAGATATTTGAGCAATATTATATAGTTTTGGATAAACATTTTTTTAATTTTGCCCATTCCTTCAGAGGATTTCCATCTCTACGTTTAACAGCTTGATTTAAATACTGCCCAAGTTCAATAGGCAAACCTCCAACAACGTCTTCTGATGAGTGCTTGCTAAAATCCTCGATCTCGGAACAGAGCCAAAATAGACGCTTTCTTCCTTAACATCAAACAGACTAACTCAAAAACTGAACTGGGCCCCCCCCCCCCCCGTCTAACCAGAGGGACGAGATTGTAACAGTTTAAAATAATGATCGTTATTGACCTCTAACGTTAACTTTTAAAACTTTAGCTTAAGTTTGATATTTTAAAGCATCAGAAAGAAACTACTAAAATCAGCTAAATTCTTTAATCAAAGTGCAAGAATTATTGATTTAACTAAATAAAGAAAAACTATTTCCACAACATGAGTGAGATTAAAATTAAAAAGAAAAAAAAAAAAGAAGATATCACCGAAGAGAGTATAGTGGATTTTAAAACCTAATCATTTAGATTTACATTGCGTTGTGGGGTTTTTTTAAAGACAAAAAGCTAGAAAAACAAATTATGATAAAACTAAGCTAGATAAAGTTGTATGCAGTTAAAGTGTTTGCAGACAAGAAAACATTGACAATAGACATAGTAAAAGAATTAAATTTCAATCTTTAATATCTTGGAGAAATCATTTATATAAAATCGGCGACGGTGGACGTTGTCACAACAAATAAAAAATCTAACAATGGGTTATTTTCCGATTATACAATCGGCTGGGTTCGCTTCTAGTCCTTCATAAGAAACATTTTAAAAATACTTATCCCCATAAGACTAGCAAACATAAGTTACAGAAAGAAAGCACAATTATATGTGAATCAGGGAAAAAAAATTTGTTAAAACCCTTTTACTATAATATAGCAACATCAAAATTGCTAAGTAACTTAGGGCAACATGCAATTGAATGCACATCTAAAATTCTGAGAGCAATTGTGTGGCCACCACAATAAAAGGGAAAAGAATGTATTTAAACCTGAATAAGGTTAGGACTCAGATAGTTGCAAAAAAAATGCAACATGAAACAGTAAATAAATTACATGATTCACCTACAGTTGTCGAATTTGACAATAAATCAAAAGTAAAATTGTAAAATCCCTTATTATTTTCCATAAGGAAATGTAAAAATGGGAAAATAGAAAATAAAAGTAAAAAAAAAAATTTGACTAGTCAGCCATTTGCCTAGATGCAAAATGGGACCAAAATTAAGTAAAATAAAACCCCCTTAAAAATGGTTGAAAGTGAATTTAGAATTATATTATGGGCCAAGAATGAAGATAAAGAGAAAAATTACATAAAGGAAATTATAAAATTTAGAAAGGTTAACTGTCCGAATTAAAGTTTAATTTTAAGTCCCAATGGGGCTTGATTAACGCACTACAGACAGCGAGACTTTAACCTTACATAATGAATGGTTACATAATGAATGGTTGATGGAGACTACTTCCGGAGAAGAGATTGCCTAGGGAAACCAGACAAATCTAAATCACAGTTTATAAAAGCAAATGTCAATCTCAACAGAAGTGGACGACGAGGATGAAAATGAAAAAGGCTTACATATCCTGAAACTTAGGAGAATGTGAAGTCAAAGAGTTATCTTTGCAGAAGTACTTAGACAAATATCGGAATGAAGGTTGAATGCTGTAGTGGCCAAAGAAGATGGAGGAGCCCCATATTACATCATTGCTGGGCAATAAAGTAGAGAGTAGTGAAAAATTTTCAAAAGCTGATGAATTTATACTCTTGAGGCAACAGTCCAGTAGCACACGGCTAGCACGCGGCAACAATGGAAAGGCACACTTCAGAGCATAATTATGTAAATAGGAGAACAATTTCTAAAGTAATGATAACAATCAATGTACTACATGAACATTGTTGATAAAATCATACAAGGCTTTTTTAACAAAAATATACCAAATAATCTAGTCAGACTACTGAAATTTCAAAAATCAGAGGATCCTTATATAAATATTGCAAAATCAAATATTACTTGATGAAATATTAAAAAAAATGTTACGAGGGGAATATTACTAGAGAAAATGTGTACACATATAATAGCCTTATTCCAATTGCATTATTTTATATTCTGCCCAATAGGAAAACAATTTAAATTACAGACAGCCAGAAAAGTAATAATATAAAAATCTTTTCACTTTCTACAACTTTAAAATATCGTACAAAAAAAATATTAACCATATCGCCCGGGCAAATAGAAAAAATCTAAGGAATTAAATAATAATAGATTATTAAAAATTGTAGTATAAAAAAAACTTTAATGGCTGAAAATCAGATAATATATCAGTTTTATGAAAAAGGGGGCCAAACTTGTGACACACTAGACCCGATCTCCATGACATCGAACAGCACCACGACTAATCCCGAAGATTCATCAGTACAGCTCCCGCTTTCAACGACCACGAACCACATTGATGCCCCTTCTTCCGCACCAACGGAGATAAATGCCATAGGAACTACTAATAACATCCTGACTTCTGACACCACTCAACCAATTAACAATGATGCAGCCAACCTCTGGGACCCCAACCCATCCCGTTTACCTTTAGCGCCGATTCAAGATGACGAGCCGAGACTTAACGAACCCCTGTCCACTCAAATTAAGTGGATTCAGCAGAAGGGGGTCAGGTAACTGGTCTGTTCCAGTGAAGAGACCTTGTACCATCAGGCTACGTCTAAGAAATATTTCCGATGAGGTGAGTGCTTCATCCCTGGCATCACTACTCCGAGAACATCAGATTCCGGTCACTGAGTGTGGTCGATGGATCACGCGTTCTGGTACCACGTCATCTTATATATTCATTCGCCTTATTGGCAACAATGTTGAAGAATGGTTAGCGAAATACAATTGGCCCTCTAATGTTTCAATTAAGCAATTCATCGGCCAATATCCAAATTTTGCTTCTGACTTTTGGAATATTGACAAAACCAATCCACAGAGACCTGAGAAATAACAGTATTAATCGTCCGCTGCGTTCAGGTAACACTAACCTCGCTATCCTCAATGTTTTTTATGTAAATATTCGCTCCCTGTTTCCAAAAATCGATGACTTGAATATGATCCTGTATAACAACAATGTTCACATTGCCGCAATAACTATAACTTGGCTCTATTCGATTCATGATGATTGTCTCTTATCCCTCCCGAACTATAATATCTTCAGATCCGATCGCCCAACGCGCGGCGGAGGTGTTGCCGTTTATGTGAAGCCACCAATATCTTCTGAAGCCACCAACTCGAAACTCGGTGAGGTCATAGGAGGAATAGCTTAGGGGCGTGCTAAGACGAGGTTTTTCACGCTTCCAGAGGGGCAGAAAGGAGTTTCACGCTTTGGTCGCCTGGCTCTTCTCCCAATAAACGCAGATCTTCGAAATTTTGCAGGAAGGTTACCAGCTACCGTGCCAAAAAGTAGTTTCTCCGATTTTCGATATTAAAATTAAAGGTACGAAAACTGAAAAAAAAATCGATTTTCGGGGGTGTTTCACAAAATTTTCTGATATTTTGATGCAAATAGTCAAGGCAGGATTTAGTGTCATACGCATCGCGCAACAGTGCAAAACGGAAGGAATTTCGTCATCGAAGCTGCTGGTAACTCCATTCTGACAGAAGCAATTTGGTTGTTCCCGGTAAGTTCGTCCTTGAAAATTTACCTCGAAGAGACCTCGCCCCAGCTGTTCACTTGACAGTCAAAAAGATTAGGAAGATGGTAGCACAGGAAAAGCAATACAGAAGAGAAGTTGCTCTATTGGTGGCCCCCCAAGCCTACCGAAAGGAGTTGCTCGTTTGATCGCCTGGATTCGTTGTTAATAAACTCAGGTCTTCGAAAACTTGCAGGAAGGTTTCTAGCTACCGTGCCAAAACCAGAGACAAATGAAAGAAAGAGACTGGCAGTGCCCTATTCATTTCGCTGAGCGCTACTGGTGCCAGCGGAAGTGCAGCATTCGCCATGTTACGATTGGCAAAAACCTAAGGCGGCATATATTCTCAATGTAATTTCAGCTGTTTTTGTAGATGATTTCTGGAAGTAATAGTAAGCATAACCTGTTTTCTGATTTTTTTAAAAAAGCTTTATTGCATTAACTAACGATAACGTATACTTTTAATGACTCCAAATAGCTGATTCAATGCCTAACGAAGTTTTAAAAGACAAATATTTTAAAATTTTAAATTAAAAGAAAAGGAAGAATTAATTCTCAGTTCAATAAAATAATCAATTTATTAATCCACGTATTGTAATAAGCAATTGTTTGCGATTGCTTCACATCGGCTTCGCTAGCTCAGTGGTTGTGTGATCGCCTCTGATGCCCGAGGACGCGGGATCGATTCCGGGCGAGGACGACGAGGATTTTTACAGGGAGAAAATCCTGAGATCACGCACTTCCTTCGGAAGGGAACTAAAGATGTTGGTCCCGTGTAGTCGTTTGCCGGCTGCACGCTAAGGAACCTTGCGAGGCAAAATTTGCCACCCCTATAACCCTGTCCTGAAATGACCATAGAAGTTGAAAAGGACGTTAATACCAAACAAACCAAACCAAACCAAACCGATTGATTCACATGCATTGCCTCGGGCGATCAGCTGTTTCTTGCCAATCCCAATATGGCGGCGCGAAGGCACCACTAGAGGGGAGGTCACTGCCAGTCTCTTTCTTTCATTTGTCTCTGGCCAAAACAGCAGTTCCCCCGTTTTTCGATATTCAAATTTTAAGCGTGCGAAAACTGAAAAAAAATTCACGTAATTTTCTGAACTTTTAATGCAACTTCGCGGAGAATAAACATAAAGCAACGAGACTCGAGGAAAGCTTCTCAGGAATATTTCCAAAAGCAATTTCTGTTTTTTTTTTTCTAAATTCGCATTGTGAGGGGGGCCAGAGGGGGCCCGAAGATTGCCTCCCCCCCCCCCACCCGTTTTCTGTTTTTGCCGCCTAGCTTCAATGGGGAAATGCAGTGAGCTTCAAAATTGCGCACGAGGCTGTAAAAGACGTATATAAAAAGAGAGCATTCGTTGATATTTGAAATTCGAATTTTAGGGAGGGGGGGGGGGGTAGAAATAAAAAAATTCCCAAAATAGGCTTAATTTTGATTTTTAACCCCACTCTGTCAAATTCACGTGCGATTAACATAATTGAAACACGAATAGTTCACATAATTTTCAAAAAAAAATTTCTGCTTTTTTTTTTTTCATTTTTTTACCCCTTTGCGCTCCTCACTAAAAATAAGCGATTTCTAGCAGTTTTTACCGGTATTCTGCGAGATTAATGAAATTTGGTACGATGATGGCAATTAACGACATCAACTGTCTGCTTAGTTTTTTTTGGATCCACTTTTCCGCATCCAGAAAACTATTATAGCTAAGATTTCGTAAAAAAGATGACTTGACCAAGCTTTACTGCACATCAGAACTTAGCAATGCCCTTGCCACAAAATAGAATATAATTTGAATAATAGGACGAGGCCTTGCAATCTAATAGAAAATATAAAAAAAATAAAAAACCCTTTCACCACAACAAATTGCAAGACCTGTGAAATATTGTCATGAAAACAGTAATTGCCATGAAAACAACACCTGTTGCCATGAAAACAGAGGTGATGATGATGCGATGATTGAACATTTGTTTCCAAGAATTATTAACAATGAGCATAAAATGATGAACCAATGACAGGATATAGATAAGGCTGTGTTTATCGAAGTGGTTAAGGAGTTACACGTGTCTCTTGAGCTCCCTGGACGACTGGCAAAAATTTGTGTGTTTGGAAAGGAAAGAGAAAGAACGAGTACTGATCAGAAATACTCTGCAACTAAAAGACAAAAAGTATCCAGGCTTTGGAAATATCTGAAAAACGGGAGCTTCGTCTAGAGCAGGAGGGTATAAGAGATTATACGTCAAGGGCAAAAGAAAATTCGAAGGAAAGATGGGTCTAAAGTACCCTGTGATGTTCCCCGGTGATGAAGATGGAGTGTCAAGTTTGGATAAAGACATCGAGAGCAGAGTGCAATTGCAACAACGGTTTACCAAGCAGTGAATAAACCCACACGGATTTTTGGGACTTCAGAGCACACAGACACAAATCATCATGTACATCCACTGCCACCCAGGAAGAGAGTTGTTTAGTTGAAGTTATTGTTGCCATATATTTCCATAATGCTGGGGAATTATTAGTGCCATGGAAATGGACGTAGTCATCATGCAACAATATTTTCAAGATGATGCAATAATAGAACATACGTTTCCAAGAATTATTAACTATGAGCAGAAAATGAGTATAGTAGCACTATATAGACAGGGCAGGCAAAGAGATACACGCATCTCCCTTCAGCTTCCTAACAAATGTTCAGACGATTTGTGTTTGAAACACTTGAACAGTGTGGAACCTTCCAGGCGCGAAGGCAGCTTCCCTTTCCTCTTCCAGTGTGTTGGGGATATATAAGGACGCTACAGCTTACGAGATAATCGATAACAAAGCATACATCAACTCGACTCTTCAAATCAAAAAGCACATTGTGTTATTGTAGCACCCAAGAGATAGAAAAATATTGAGTGTATCAAAGTTTTTCCATTCTCGTGGAGAATGTGGGTGCTGCAGATTTTTCGCCTCATCACTCCCTGCCGATGGTGTACCAATTTCTACTTTGGAAAGATTTTTCATCAAAAGAAGAGGAAAGACACTAAAATATCCTTGTTAAAACGTACTAGATAAATAATGACATTAAAAAGCCGATTAAAGAGATTTGCGAATATATTTCTTTTGAAACATTTGTTGGCCAACAATGAGGAGATCTGATGTTAATTAAATTGTTGCGGCCCGAGTCGAGGGCTGGAGCAAACCATCGACTCGCAAAAGGTAGAATGTAATGTCTGTTTCGCTGAAGCAAGGCACGGAGCGGCCGCGCATCACGTGACTATGGAATCCCCCCCCCCCCCCGTTACTTGCAAAATTTGGCGAGAGAACGTTGCTCCTGCAACCTGCGGTGCCTTGTCCCCTTCATGGCGGTGATGACTTCACGCTGTTTTCCGAAGTGGCATAATATGTATGGCCTCGTCCGATGTCGTGGCTAATGGCTATACGGGGTTTCTCGGTCCTTACTTCCCTCGCACGTTCTGGCTCCTGGGAATTCCGCACCTCCTACTGCGACGTGGTCGTATAATATTCTCCTCCTCGTAGTCTAATGATGGATGACGAGCGCTCCAAGTTTCCTCGGCCGCGTGGCTGGCTGGCTTCCCTCTTAACACGCCGTCGCCGTGAACCTCCGTCGTGGTATCGCCATCGCTGGTTCTCTCTCGGAGCCTTCTTCATTCTTCCGTCCAAGACCAAATCTAATCTTTTTCCCTGCTGTCGTATACCGTGCTGCTTGCTCTCCCATCACTTTATCTTCCCTTTCTTTCTTTTTCTTTTTCTCGCCCCGCGTTTCTTCCTTCGATTTCTCTTTCTACTCATTGGTTTATTTTCTTCAATCTTCGCCAATGAGTGCTCGGCGCTACCACCGATCGCGGCGGGGGTGGACGGATGGCGATCGATGCCCCTTTCGACGATCCTTGCCTCTAATTTCGCTAACAGTTATTCTTAAAACTTACTATTTTCTTGAAAATCTTTAAAAATGATCAGAACTGGAGATAATGTGAAATTAGATGACTATTGAGAAAGAATGGAAAGGCGATAGAGGAAACAGTCTCTTTGCTCGGGCGACAGTTGTAAACATTGCCGATAACAGTGCATACATCAACTCAACTCTTGAAATCAATACGCATACTATATAATCTATCTTCTTCTATCTATATACTAGCAAAGGTACCCGGCGTTGCCCGGGATAATTACACTTGGATGTAAACAGAACAATCTCAAAAAATTAAATTAAATTTTGCAATATCTTAAAAATAAACACATGAAAATGCTTAGAATTAATACAGTAAAAATTCTTAATGAAAATTCTAAAAAAAACTTTTTAAAGGCTCACAATGGCTGGACCTCCAAGCATGCCACTGCTATTTTAAATAATTTCTTACTCACGTAATCTTACCTCAGATGTATACTTAGTGTTGTTGCAATTTCCACTCTTCTCTCGATGTGTTGAAGCAAAA
>JAHWFO010031490.1:1215-17023 GCA_023313115.1 Rhysida immarginata | reverse complement strand
TTCATCAAGATCGGAATAAAACTGTAGATTTGTATAAAAAACGTACAGACCCACCCACAGACAGACCCACAGACCCACAAACATCCTTCTTTATATATATAGAAGATATAAGGAAGGAAGTTTGTTTGTGGGTTTGTTTGTTTTTAATACAAATCTACAGTGTTATTCCGATCTTGATGGAATTTTGCATACTTGACCTTCAAAGCATGAGGAAGGTCACTGTCTACCTCAAATTTCGGAAAAATAATAAATATCGATAAAAAATCGATCTTCATGGTTATGGCAGGGCATATTAATGAGAAATATCTCATGACCAACAATGCAAGGCAAAGTTTGTGCAACAATAAGTATCAACAATGATATAAACACGCAATGCACCAAGATAAGGCAGGGATCAACAATATATATCTCATGACCTGCAATGAAAGAAAAAGTTTGTGCAATATACATAACTTTCAATTTGTAATAATGCATAGAATTCCTGTTATTCAGGCTTTTCCTAGAAAAGAGAGTTCTTAGTACTTAACAATTTCTTGAAAAATCTTTAAAAATGTTCAGTAACTGGAAATAATGGAGAGTTAGCAGACTATTGAGAAAGAGTGGAAAGACGAAAGAGGAAGCACTCCTCTAGCTCCGTGCTGTATTGAGCAAATGGTACGCAAATGCTAGAAGAATCGGCGATCGCTAGACTACACAAAGAGATGAATAGCCAAGTTTTGATTCAAGACATCGAGAGAAGAAAGGGAAATTTACGAACATCAAGTGTACATCTAAAGTAAGATTATGTGAGTAAGAAATTATTTAGACTAGCAGTGGCATCCTTTGAGAGGTCCATCCATTGTGAGTCTTTAAAAAAAATTTTTTCGAATTTTCATTAAGAATTTTTACTGTATTAATTCTAAGCGTTTTCATGTGATTATTTTTAAGATATTTCAAAATTTAAATAGAACAGGAAGGTATAAGAGCTTCTACGTCCAGGACAAGAAAAACTTGATTCTAAAGTATCTGGTGATGCTCCGCTGTGGTGAGGCAAATCAAGAAGAGTTTAGATAAAGTCCCGGTATATCACCTAAACTTCCTGTATTTCGTATTTTTTGTAGAATGGATAGTCCCTTTGCTGTGTTGTATAGATTGAGTTATTATTTAATTAATTGGGAGTTATAATTTAATTATCTGAGATTGTTCCTTTTACCTACAAGTGTAATTATCTCGGGCAACGCCGGGTACCTCTGCTAGGCTTCTTTTATCTATCTATCTATCTATCTATCTATCTATCTATCTATCTATCTAGATATATATATAAAGATGGATGTTTGTTTGTTTGTGGGTTTGTTTGTTTGTTTTTTATACAAATCTACAGTTTTATTCCGATCTTGATAAAATTTCGCATACATGACCTTCAAAGCATGAGGAAGGTCACTGTCTATCTCAAATTTCGAAAAAATAATAATTATCTATAAAAAATCGATATTCGTGGTTAAGGCAGGACATATTAATGAGAAATATCTCATGACCAACAATGCAAGGCAAAGTTTGTGCAACGATAGGTATCAACAATGTTATCAACACGCAATTCACAAACACTCTGCACGGACCAACAATATATATCTCATGACCAACAATGAAAGGAAAGGTCTGTGCAACAAGAGATATCAACAATAGTGTCAACTCGTAATCACCAACACTATGCAAGGATCAACAATATATATCTCATGACCAGCAATGCAAGGCAAAGTTTGTGCAATATAGAATTCAATGCATAGAATTCCTGTTATTCAGGCTTTTCTTAGAAAAGAGAATTCTTAGTACTTAACAATTTCTTGAAAATCTTTAAAATTGATCAGTAACTGGAGATAATGAGTTAGCAGACTATTGAAATACAGCCTTTAGCTCCGTGCTGTATTGAGCAAATGGTAAGCAAGTAAATAGAAGAATCGGTGACTGCTAGACTACACAAAGTGATGAATGGCCAATTTTTGCTTCAAGACATCGAAAGAAGAAAGGATATAGCAACAACATCAAGTGTACATCTAAAGTAAGATTACGTGAGCAAAAAATTATTTAGACTAGAAGGCATCATTGGAGAGGTCCATTCATTGTGAGCCTTTAAAATTTTTTTTTCGGTAAATCAATTCCCGGTATATCACGGAGAATGAATTTTTTCAGTGAAGAGGTAAATTCCTGTCTTTCGGATTTTTCTTAGAATACATTGAGTTATTATTGTAGTGATTGAGTTATTATTTAACCAATTTGGAAGTTTAATTTAGCTTTTTGAGGTTGTTCTGTTTACCTACAAGCGTAATTATCCCGGGCAACGCCGGGTCCTCTGCTAGTATATATATAAAGAAGGATGTTTGTTTGTGGGTTTGCTATTGAGTTTGTTTGTGGGTTTGTTTGTTTCTTATACGAATCTACAGTTTTATTCCGATCTTGATGAAATTTTGCATACTTGACCTTCAAAGCATGAGGAAGGTCACTGTCTACCTCAGATTTCGGAAAAATAATAATTATCGATAAAAAAATCGATATTCATGGTTATGGCAAGGCATATAATGAGAAATATCTCATGACCAACAATACTTATCAACAATGCAATTCACAACCACTCTGCTCAGACCAACAATATATTTGTAACAATGCATAGAATTCCTGTTATTCAGGCTTTTCTTAGAAAGTAGAGTTCTTAGTATTTAACAATTTCTTGAAAATCCTTAAAAATGATCAGTAACTGGAGATAATAGAGAGTTAACAGACTATTGAGAAAGAGTGGAAAGACGACAGAGGAAGCAATCCTTTAGCTCCGTGTTGTATTGAGCAAATGGTAATTAGAAAAATCGACGATTGCTAAACTACACAAAGAGATGAATGGCCAAGTTTTTGCATCAAGCATCGAGAGAAGAAAAGGAATTGCAACAACATCAAGTGTACATATAAAGTAAGATTACGTGAGTAAGAAATTATTTAGACTAACAGTGGCATTCTTGGAGAGGTCCATCCATTGTGAGCCTTTAAAAAAAAATTTTCAAATTTTCATTAAGAACTTTTACTGTGTTATTTCTAAGCGTTTTCATGTGTTTCTTTAATATTTCAAAATTTATTCAAAAAAGTAAATTTCCGAGCCACGCCGGGGTTATCACCTAGTTATTTAGTAGACATCAGATCCAAACATTTCATAAAAATATATTTAGACTATATTTTGTGGGATTGTGTATATTTTAGAAACTGAGATGCTGATAATGCGATGACTGAACGTTTGTTTCCAAGAATTATTGATAATGAGCATAAAGTGAAGATGCTGTGACAGAACATTAATAAGGCAGCGTCTATTGATTAGGCATAAGAGTCATGCGTTTTTCCCTTGAGTTCCCTATCAAACGTTCAGACGACCGGCAAAAATATATGTTTCTGGAAAGGAAAGAGAAAGAACGAGTATTGGTCAGAGAAACTCTGCAGCTAAAACAGAAAAAGCTATGCGGGCATTGGAAACATTTAAACAACGGAGTTTCGAATAGAGCAAGAGGGTATAAGAGTTTCTACGTCAAGGGCAAGAAAAACTTGGGTCTACAGTATCCAGTGATGTTCCCCAGTGGTGAAGATGGATATCATTTTAATCTGAGGCAAATTAACAAGAGGTAAATAAAGTTCCGGTATATCACCTAGAATTCCTGTCTTTCGTATTCTTCGTAGAATGGATAGCCTCTTCGCTCTGTGTTGTATTGATTGGGATATTATTTAACCAATTTGGAGTTATAATTTAACTTCTTCAGATTGGTCTGCTCTCCTACAAATATAATCATCCCAGGCAACGCCGGATTCTCTGCTAGTGCTCTATAATAATCGTTCGAAGAATACATGTTAATTAACATTTACAGAAATGCAACTGAAAAAATGAATGGCCAGAGAAGACAAAAAGTTATCCGTGTATCGGAAACATCTGAACAACGATTGCTTTGTCTACACCAGGAGATTGTAGAATTACTGAAAAACGTTTTGAGTTATTATTTAACTTCTTCTGGTTTTCTGTTTACCAATGTAATTATCCCGGGCAATGTCGGGTGCCTCTGCTACTAGCAAATAGATTAAATTAATTAAGAGACATAAGTAAATTGTCAGAATCAAAAATTTATATTGCAATTGTAACACAGGAGTCTTTCTTTTATAATGCTGAATTGTCAGAATCAAAACCAGAAAAGTCCGTCCTTAGTGTTGAATCGTGGTTTCAACCTTTTCTCACTTTTTGGTATTGGAAGAGTTCCGTCCATTAAAAACAGGGGCTGCAGAGTTTCGGATTCATCTTTAAAATATCGCAACCTCCTGGGTAAAATTAATTATAACGCCTTATGTTGAATGACTTTTGTAATCAGAGATAGCTTCCGTCCGGCCTATCCTATTGAACCCCATCTATGTCTCAAAGTTCGGAGTCCTCGTTTTTCTCGGTGAACAAATAATCTTCATCTTCTATCCGTACGTCGACCACTTCGTCCCTCGCACGGGTTAAGATTCAAGTTGATCCACGGCAAAGTCGTAAAAGAACCATAATAAACGTATGCAAGGTAAACCAATAAATATTTTAGAATACAGTTACTTCAAGTAACGGATATGCTCAGAAAAATTATAATTTTTAATGGAATTCAAACACATACCAGCTAGGTCGTTTTGCGTTGTTAAAAAAGAGCTATCTTATGTATAAGAGTGCAAAGGGTCCCACAGAAGGACAGGTCCTCCAAAATCTTTGGCCTAATGCTTGACAGATTTTATACTGGTAAGAGCAAGAGGAAAGGGGAAACGGTGAAAGGACAGGATCATGTGAGTTGAGATTTTTATCCCCTCTTACTTTAGTCATCGGCTGTGAAGTACAATCGAATCTAACCACATCTTTCGTCATCTGGCTACTCGAATACAGGAATTCCGGTAACAATTTCCAAAAAATAGCAAAAATTAAGTCAATCGTCTATTCAAGGCTCAATAGCTTACAAACAGTCACACTGCACAAACAAATTACTTCAAACAATTTAAAAAAAAGTTTATCAACAAAATGCTTGATGTGACGACAATGGGAACCATAACACAATTGGGCACGGAGCCTAACTGACGCCAAAACATCGGCAAGCATGGCTGGTGTCACTCCTCGGTACGCTTCCTGGATTCGTTGAATCAGATCCTCCAGTAAGGCGGACTGCGTAGCATAAACCTTGTCCTTCAGGTATCCCCACAAGAAAAAGTCAAGTGGTGTAAAATCAGGGGAGCGGGGTGGCCAACGAACTGGTCCTCCTCGGTCAATCCATTGTTGTACAAACATCTCACTTAGACGCTCGCGATGTGGAGGAGCTCAATCATGCAGAAACCACGTGCGCTGATACGAGGCCAATGGCAAATTGTCAATGAAGTCTCTGACTACCACGTTGAGAATTTCAGCCCGATAGTGTTCTGCAGTCAGCGTTCCATCGTAAAAATACGGTCCAACCACAGTGTCATTCTACAATCCACACCACACATTGATTCTCCAGTTCACTTGAGGAGTTGCTTCTCGCAGCCATCGTGGGTTTTCGTCTGCCCAATGATGATGGTTGTGCCTGTTGATAACTCCATTTCTGGTGAACTGGGCTTCATCTGTCCACAACACCTCATGAATGAAGTTTGGATTGTCATCCAGGCAGGTAAATAACCATTTGCAGAAGGCGGCCCTAGCAACATAATCCAATGGCAGTAACTCCTGGTGACAATAAATATGGTATGGGTGAAAATGATGTGCGTGTAGAATGTTGAGAACAGTTCTCTGATGGCACCCAACATCTGCAGCAATTGCTCTGCTGCTTGTGTGGGGATTTGCAGCAACTGCAGCCCGAACTAGTGTTGTTGTATCCTCGTCGCCTTGTGGTCTTGGTCGTCCTCGTTCTCCATTAACATTCCCTGTAGCCTCGAATCTTTGAATAATGTGACAAATTGTTTGACGAGATGGATGGCGTTCGTTAGGGTATCTGTCTCGATACAACCTAACTGCAGCATGTAGGTTTCTCCTTGCCTCTCCGAAGCAGAAGATCATGTTGACCATTTCCGGAAAAGTGTAGCTTGCCATCCTGGAATTGTTCTGTTTTCTGTGTGCTAAAACATGCCTTTTATTTGCTTTTCCGCATGAAAGTGAATGTGAGTATGGTAATTTATGTTAATTTTTTGATTTACATGCTTTACATGGTGGAAATATCAACATTCAGTTTTCCTTGTGCAGTGTGATTGTTTGTAAGCTACAAACTGTTCACCACGTGATTATGGGTGATTGGTTGGTCCGATTTTGGATGATTTTTTTTGTCTTATTTATTTTTTTATGCTGAACAAGTTTGCATTTGGGATTTTTTCTCTATCCCTTACGGTTTTTGAGATAAATTTTGAATGTGTCTTAATTTGCATATCTGGGATGATGAAAAGTGCACCATGGGATAGGCCACCCACAACTTCCTATTCATTGGATTCATCAAAATTGACATATCTGCTTCGGTTCAAAAAATAAAAGGGGGGTTCAGACTTTTATATTCACCCTGTATAAAGAAGGATGTTTGTGGGTTTGTTTGTTTTTTATACAAATCTACAGTTTTATTCCGATCTTGATGAAATTTTGCATACTTGACCTTCAAAGCATGAGGAAGGCCACTGTCTACCTCAAATTGCGAAAAATAATAATTATTGATAAAAAATAGATATTCATGTTTATAGCAAGGCATATTAATAAGAAATATCTCATTACCAACAATGCAAGGAAAGATTTCTGCAACAATACGTATCAACAATGGTCTCAACACGCAATTCACACCCTGCACGGACCAACAATATATGTCTCATGGCCAATAATGCAAGTAAAAGTTTGTGCAACAATAGGTATCAACATAGTATAAACATGCAATGCACCAACGCTCAATGTAGGGATCAATAATATATCTCTCTTGACCAACAATGAAATGCATAGGTACTGCAATATAGATAAGGTTCAATTTGTAACAATGCTTAGAATTCCTGTTATTTTCTTAGAATTGAGAGTTCTTAATAGCCTACTTAACAATTTCTTGAAAATCTTTAGAAATGATCAGTAATTGGAGATAATGGAGAGTTAGCAGACTATTGAGAAAGAGTGGAAAAACGACAGAGGAAGCGGTCCTTTAGTTCCGTGCTGTATTGAGCAAATGGTAAGCATGTCAACAGAAGATTCGGCGACCACTAGACTACACAAAGAGATGAATGGCCAAGTTTTGTTTCAAGAATTCGAGAGAAGAGTGGAAATTGCAACAACATTAAGTGTACATCTAAAGTAAGATTAACAGAGTAAGAAATTATTTAGACTAGCACTGGTATCTTTGGCGAGGTCCATTCATTGTGAATCTTAAATATCTTTTTTTTCGAATTTTCATTAAGAATTTTTACGGTATTAATTCTAAGCGTTATCATGTGTTTATATTTAAGATATTGCAAAATTTAATCCAAAAAAAAGTCCGAGCCACCCCAGATTATCACCTAGCTTCTTTGCTAGCACATAAGATGCAAACATTTCATGAAGATACATTTTGACTATTTTCTGTGGGAATGTGTATACATGTATTTTGGAAACTGAGATGTTGATAATACGATGATTGAACGTTCGTCGCCAAGAATTATTAATAATGTGCATAAAATGATGATGCAGTGACAGAACATTAATAACGCAGCGTCTATTGATGAGGCAAAGGAGTCACGCATATCTCCCTTGAGCTCTCTATCAAACGTCCTGATGACTGGCAAAAATTTATGTGTCTGGAAAGGAAAGAGAAAGAACGAGTATTGGTCAGAGAAACTCTGCAACTAAAACAGAGAAAGCTATACGGGCGTTTGAAACATCTGAACAACGGGAGTTTCGAATAGAGCAAGAGCTTCTACGTCAAGAGCAAGTAAAACTTGAGTCTAAAGTATCTGGTGATGCTCTGCAGTGGTGAGGCAAGTCAAGAAGAGTTTAAATAAAGTCCCGGTATATCACCTAGAATTCCTGTTTTTCGTATTTTTCGTAGAATGGATAGCCCCTTTGCTCTCTGTTGTATTGATTGAGTTATTCTTTAACCAACTGGGAGTCATAATTTAATTTTTTGAGATTTTTTTTTGAGTTTATCTACATGTGTAATTATCCCGGGCAACGCTGGGTACCTCTGCTAATAGTAAATAAAAAGAAACCTAAATTTGGTTAATGAAATGAATGCTTATTCAGTTTGTTTTTAACGTCACTAAAAAGTCATCTGACCATCCTAGTCCAAGCAACAATGTAATCTTCATTGTTAGAAACAACCAGAGAAGGAGGTTAAACAGCGCCATGGCAAAATTGAGAAATGCAAAAAGCAACAATGGAAATTATTCAGTAAAACAGCTCTGTAATAATAAAGGAGGTCATGCTATAACCAACACCTCCTAGAAAGAAAGCCTCACAACTGAAAAGTTATACATTTTTACATCATCATAAGTCGACCAAATTTAGGGCTTACTATTTGTAGAAATACGATCAACAATGGTCGAATTATGATGATGTAACAATATGTGACGTTTCAGTTGTGAGGCTTTATTTCTAGGTGTTGCTATAACTCACGTTTTATTATCTCCTCTAACAACATTGTTGAAGCGGGCTTAAGTGCAAAAGCGTGACTCCCGAGAGATAAGACCTGTGCATTGAAACTTCATTCATTATTACATCATCGTTAGAAGAGTGTTGTTATTCGTATTTCTACCAATAATAAGTCTTCAATTATCCCTTCAGTGCACAGGCTTTCTTTCTAGGAGGTGCTGGCAAAACCCGACCCAAAAAATTCTGTATCCAAAGCAACTCTTGATTGTTTAACATTAAACTGTTTTTAAGCGCTCAATACAACAATTGGATACTCAAGCATACAACTCAATTATTAGGAGCGTTAGCATAAAAGCTGCTTATAAGAATGCGCCCTTGGTCTGTACGTTCATCCGTCCGTCCGTCCGCAGTTTGCACGATAACTCGAAAACGGATTAACTTTTTCAAATTCTGTTTTCAGAAATATGACCATCAAAGTCTTTGCTCGGCCGTAACAACTTTTCAGAATTTTTCGTGGACCCCTTCAAGTCGAATTCACGTGCTAAAACAGTGAGTGTAAAGAATTCAAAGATATTGGCATATCATATAACAATGGATTTGTCAAGAAGGAATACATTGTTACTTTCTGTTCATCTTTTAAGCATTACTGACATCGGCTCGCGCACGTGAAATCGACGCACGATTGCTCAAGGGCTCATAATCTATATCATTATGTAGCCGAAGAATGGAGCTACGTATTGGTTTTAACTGTGTACCCCTTCATAATTTCTACATTTTTTGTGGTAGAAGGTTGAAATTCAAAATGTAGCTTCCTGTGGGCATGTTCATCTGCACTATTTAGTTTGGTTTTGATTGGTATACGGGGGGCGGAATTACGGGGGTGGGATTCAGAGAGGGCAACATATCTAAGTGCTATTTAGATATGTAAAGGCGAAAATCCAGTATCCAGATTCCTCTAGGCAGATCTACATTTCTATGAAGTTTAGGCCCAATCGTTCCAGTGGGATCGGATTTCCGGGGGTGGCAGTCACTTGGTCCTTAGAACTATGGCAACATATGGCATGTGATATATCATACGTTCGGAAATGATGAGAAAGGAAAGAAGATACATGGTTTTTTACATTTTTTGACGTATTACGTTCGAGAAAATCAATTTATTGATTAAAAAAAAACCTGGGGAGAGGTAAAAATTGCAGATAAAGGAATAGATGAGGGGGGGGGGGGGCAATTTCTTTTTAATAAAAGTAAAAATATATTTCTGCTTCACTGCTAAAGCCCCTCCATGGAATGTTTACAAGATTTTTATTTACAGATCATATTTCACTCCAAAGTAAACGACAGATACACGAAAAAGAACAAACAAAAATCGGCTCTGCCTCAGAACACTCAATTGACAAAAATATTTTTTCAAAAATTAGGCGACGAAAAGTACAACGTTATAGGACATAAAAGTGACAACCTGAATGTTACAAGTGACTATGGCGAAATGAAGTGCGACGAAACAACTAGGAACTGTTTAAAAAAAAAGTTTTGCTATTAACCTCTTCACGACCAACGACGAACATGCGTTCGTCAAGCTAGACCCTCAGTCCAATACCATGACGAACATGCGTTCGTCATTTTCAGTTATTAATTGTATTAACGAAATGAAAACGTGGTTTTTAAGGAATGAAACAATAAACTCATCTGGGACAGGTTATTCTTTTATGGGTCCATTTTCCTGTCGATATATGGAACCATTGCGTTTATTTCCTAATTGCTTATTTCAACATCGTTGTACATCGTATTTGCACCGATGATGATGATTATGTCGATGCAAGTTGTGAAGTAGAAGATCATGATTTTGAAATAAATACTGATTCTGAAACGGAGATATCTGATTTGGACGATTGTGACGATGACTCAGATTCTGAGGAAGATGAAATCCCCGATATGAGGAAAATCGATGGATGTACTTATTTCTAATCCTTTTTCGGATGTACGACCTAATCAATCCTGATCCACCATTCCAACCGAGTTATGTTTTTCACCCAGGAATTGACTTTGAAATTGTACATGAAATTGTACAAGAAAATTGTACATCAAAATTTTCTTACAGAAATTGTGCATGACGAACGTACGTTCGTCACTGGTTTGTCAGATAGTACATAAAATCTGGTCTGAGAGGTATCCTTCAAAATTTAGGCAGGTCGTGAAGAGGTTAATTTTAACAGGGGTAAATTCTGGCCTAAGGGGATATAGTTTAGACTAGCCCACTTTATTGCCGGAGGTATAAGTTAGCCTAGGCCCGATTATATCCCGGGGATCATTCGGGACTGGCTAACGAAACCCGGGTATATTCTGGGCGGGTGTTAATCTGGGATGCTACACAGGCTACATGGATTTAGTTTAAGATCGAATAGATATTTGTTACCTGCATGTTATATTACGATTAAGTAAAATACGCTCAAAGCATTTTCTCTGGCATGTTGATACTTCCTTCACAGTCGTACATGGCATTTTCGGATTATTGATTATAATGCTCTGAAATGACAGATATTATTAGAAAGGTTGCATTAGGGAATTTCTTATAAATTCAGTATTGCAAAATTAATAAACAAATTATCACAAAAAATTGCTCTGTCGAGAAGGAAAATAAAATAATAATAAAAAAAAAAACCCTTCAAGACTGCCCCAAAATTGGGTTCGTTCTTATTCAGGAAAAACCCAGATAACGTCGTTTTTCCTGATTATTTCTGGAATGTTTCTTCAGTTTTTGCAGTATTTTAATCATAGGAAGGGCTCTTCTGGCATTGTTCCTCTTGGACATAGTAATGGATTGATACAATTAGAGTCAATCCAAGTTCTAACAAGGAGACTTCACGTACTCTGACTCACCAACTTTGATAAAAAAATTTCATACTAGCAGCTTTTACCATTCGGATCATATGAAAAGGACCTATACTCTATTCAACGAAAGTTTGAATGGGCGTGTCCAATTAAATATCCAATTTCAATTGTTAGACATGGTTAATTTTATCTTGCAAAAATGCCTAAACAATTGAAAGTTGAAATTTAACCGGCCACGCACCTTGAAACTTTCGTTGGACAGAGTATATATAGATCATATTTCACTGCATTTGGGGATAATAGTTTGTGACTCTGACAGTCTGTATCCATAGGATTATTACAACACCATGACATGCATCAGAGCCGACGATTCCTAAGGTGCGTTCCAAAAAGATATGAACACTAAGTAATTGTAGTTTACACAAGGATAGGTGAATCGTAGACAAAAAGTTTGAGTCAGAGATATTTACTCATTATAAAATGAAGATATTTTGACAAGAAATGTATTAATAAGCAAAAAATTTTACTTGTAAAATTGAATTGAAGTTAATTGTTAACTGTCCCATCTATATATATATATACTAGCTGATATACCCGGCGTTGCTCGGCCTCCTTTTCGATGAATTTTTGCAATTTCTGAATATGAACATTCAATGAAAATGAACCCATGAAAAAAGGTTATAAAATTGTTAAATATTTCATTTTTTTTTCAGCAATGACGTATACCGCAAGTAAATTTTCGTTTTCGTTTGAATCCTTCACACGTTCCTTTTTTTTTGTCATAGTTTCTCGTGTTCTCAACAGTAAGAGCTCTACAGGCCGTACCCAACATAAATAAGATTTCAACAGACGTTAACAATACTAACAGTAATTTTTTTTATAATTATAGGCCTTACATCAATTAGCTAGTGTTTACAAAAGGCCTAGCCTTTTTTGTTGAAAACAACAGCACTTTCATTTATGAGTTTTTGTTTTTAATATGTCTAACATTTTTTAGCTGAAAACAATAATAGGCCTAACATCAATTATATGTTTTTAACAATTGGCCTAACAGAAATTACCTATTGTTAACATTAGGCTGAAGAGTAATTAGCTTTGAACTATCTGTTATAGGCCTAATTTAAACTTCCTACTGATGACAACAGTCCTAACACTTTTTAGCCATATTTAACAAAAGCCCGAGCATTAATTAGCCATTTTAAACAATAGGCCTAATTTTTTTATCCATTTTTTGCTTTTGGCCTAGCATTAGTTAGCCCTTTTTTACTATAGGCCTAACATTATTCAGCCATTTTTAGCACATTTTCTATATATAGAAATGTGCTTATGTGATCGGTTTGTCCAGCTGTCCGTCCGTCCGTCCGTCCGTCTGTAGACAATCCCACAATTCATTGCGTTGCATGTATTGAATTGCATGTATTGCAATCTCACAATTCATTCAATCATGTCTTGAATTGCTGGAAGAAACGAATTATCCTCGCATTTGGTAAAACGCGTGTTGAGAACATGGGTTCGGTTCTGCGCGTGCTTTAAACATTAATGAGATGGTGTGCGTGCAGGATGCACGTGTTTGACGATTATTAAAAGGACAGTTCGGTCCCTAAATCAAGAGAATTTTTTTATTCCTAGGGAGCTTAGCATTTATTACGATAACTTGAAAACGAATTAACTTTTTCACAGTCTGTTTTCACCAATCCATTAAAATGGGACAGAGTACGCAGAAGTACGAACGTGAGATAGCAGGAATAAGTACGTGCTCTAATAGCACGTGCTTAAATAGTACCATTATGATACCCTCTTAAACATTTCCTATAACAAGATATGGCAAGTAATATATCAAACAAATTGTCACAACATATCATGAACGAATATAAAAGAGTAACTAGTGATAGCAAGTATCGGTCTAATGGCACGTGTACGTGCAAGGATGTCTCATGAATGAATATAACGGTATATAGTGATGTCTGAATTGTTTAGTAGTACGTGTTTTAAGGTACCAAGTGGTACCATTGGAACTTTCAATGCTAGGATATTGCATGTAATATATCAAACCACTCGTAATAACGTGCCATGAGTGAATATCACGAGAAAATAATGATCATAGTTATTGGTTTAGTAGCACGTGCCCTAATGGTGCCCTATGATACCATATGGTAACCTTGGAACTTTCAATGCTAAGATATGGCATGTAATATATCAAACGACTCGTAACAACGTGCCATGAGTCACTATCACGAGAAAATAATGATAATGGTTAACAGTTTAGTAGCACGTGCCCTAATGGTGCCCTATGAAACCATTGGAACTTTCAATGCTAAGATATGGCATGCAATATATCAAACGACTCGTAACAACATGTAATGAGTGAATATCATGAGAAAATAATGATAATTGTTATTGGTTTAGTAGCACGTGCCCTAATGGTGCCCTATGAAACCATTGGAACTTTCAATGCTAAGATATGGCATGTAATATATCAAACGACTCGTAACAAGGTGCCATGACTGAATATCACGAGAAAATAATGATAATGGTTATTGGTTTAGTAGCACGTGCCCTAATGGTGCCCTATGATACCATATGGTAATCTTGGAACTTTCAATGCTAAGATATGGCATGTATAATATCAAACGACTCGCAACAACGTGCCATGAGTGACTATCACGAGAAAATAATGATAATGGTTAACAGTTTAGTAGCACGTGCCCTAATGGTGCCCCATGGCATGATATGGTACCATTGGAAGTTTCAATTCTAACACATGGCATGTAATATATCAAACGACTCGTAACAACATGTAATGAGTGAATATCATGAGAAAATAATGATAATTGTTTTTGGTTTAGTAGATAGTGCCCTAATGGTGCCCTATGGAACCATTGGAACTTTCAATGCTAAGATATGGCATGTAATATATCAAACGACTCGTAACAACATGTAATGAGTGAATATCACGAGAAAATAATGATAATGGTTATTGGTTTACTAGCACGTGCCCTAATGGTGCCCTATGGAACCATATGGTACAATTGGTAATTTCAATGCTAAGATATGGCATGTAATAGATCAAACGACTCGTAATAACGTGCCATGAGTGAATATCACGTGTAAATAATGATAATAGTTATTGGTTTAGTAGCACGTGCCCTAATGGTGCCCTATGGTACCATATGGTAACCTTGAAACTTTCAATGCTAAGATATGGCATGTAATATATCAAACGACTCGTAACAACGTGCCATGAGTGACTATCAAGAGTAAATAATGATAGTGGCAATTGGTTTTGTAGCACGTGCCCTAATGATACAATACAGAATTTATAGAACTTTTAATGCTAAGATATGGCGTGTAATATATCAACCAACTCCTTACGCGTTATTAGATCTTTTGTTATCCATAGCTTATTTGAATCAAGAGTATAGTACTCTTAGGCTTAATGGTATTTAAAACTCATTACTAATTAATTTATTAGTAGTTAATCGCTTGCTTCAATAAGACTTTAGTAATTTAATATGAAAATCTAATAGATGCTTACACATAACGCTTCAGCAATTGAGGCTCACTTCGTTTAACATTATGTGAGAATTCTTACAAATTAAAGAACTTTTATTTTTTTAAGTGTATGAGGAATAACTTCACTCTCCATTTACCTTTCATTCTTCAAGTTTATTCTTTTAAATTCTCTCTATACGTTAGCCTATTTAAATAGTAATTTACAATTTAGTTTTCATATTTATTTATTTACTCTCAAGTGTTTTAAAATGTTGGTTAATTCTATATATCCATGTGCGATGCTATAAATAGAAAATGTGCTCCCTTTATCCGCTTTGGCGGTAAAATCATTCTTGTTTTAACATGCCTAACATTTATCAGCCATTTTCAATAATAGGCCTAACATTTTTAACCGTACTTAACAGTGGGCATAACATTTTTTAGCCATTTATTTCAATAGGCCTAATATTTAAAGCCATTTTTATCATTAGGCCTAACATTTTTTAGCCATATTTAAAATAAGCCCAGCATTAATTAGCCCTTTTTTTCCATTTAAGCCTAACATTTTTTAGCCATTTTAAACAATAGGGCTAATGTTTTTTAGCCCATTTTAACAATAGGTCTAGTGTTAATACTTTTTTAGGCCTAACATTAGGCGTTTTCTAAGCTATTTTAAGGTTTTTTTATACGCTTTGAAGGTTATATTTTTAGTTAAAAATAAAATAAATAACAATTTTGAAGTTTTTGATTTTTATTTATTTTTTAAAAAATATTGTTAACACTCTTTCTTTAGTAACAAAAAAGTTATCGATTTTTGGTCCGAAACAGAACTTAATTTTCCACAGTGGGACGGGGGGAGAGACGCAGAGACAGGGAGGGACAATTTAGCTTAAATATAAATATAATATTTAGATAATA
>JAHWFO010031485.1:1759-12465 GCA_023313115.1 Rhysida immarginata | reverse complement strand
ATTTCCACGCAAAAATGAGAAAATGGATTTTCTTGAATTACAGCGCCATCTACCAAAAATAAAAAAAAATGTTTCAGACAAAATGTACGTAGTTTTTTATGTAGGACCTGAATCTGCAATAAAAAATAGGGGTTCCCCTTTGAAATTTTAAAGTTGCCCCCCGCCCCACCCCCAGGGGCCGGGGGGGGTGGGCTAATTTTAGCACCAGCAGATGCCCCCTCGAAAATAATCAACTTTGGATTATACGCATTTTTTCGTGTGAAGCTTATTTTTCGAGTTATTCTGCTTTGTCAACTTAAAATTTACACCCTGTATATCTTAGGAATCTTCTGAATGATTAAGTATTATCCAAATATCTTTACGGACACTTATATATGCCAAAAAGAATTTATCATTTTTTCTATTGCTTTAAAATTGAACTATTGAATTTTAGAATACTTAGGAATACTTAAAATATCTGTGGTACAATATCAGGTAGGTACTGCACTCTTTGGAACGGAGAGCAGAAGCAAAAGCAAGCAGAAGACAACACCTAAGTTGGAAAAATGGCTTCAGAGGAAACCATTTGTGAAAAACAGTGGGTGATGTAAAGGACAAGATTTTTTAAGTGCAATGAATTATTTGAGTATAAAAAAATGAACATTGGAAATTTTTAACAAACATGGTTTTATAGTACTATTTTTAATAATACGACAGACTTGTCTTCTGACCATTTAAGTAGTGGAAAAGGTTGAAAATAAGAATACTTTTCCTTTTCTCATCAAATTCTAAAAAAGAATAACTAATTTCAGTTAAAGTTAAGATCTTTCTTTGAGAGAAGGGTTTTCTTTATGGTCAAGTTTATTTATTATTCCTGAGTTAGGGACTTTGACTAATTACACTTTCCTTTCTTGAGGAAATCAATGACAGTTACCTTTGCTTGAAGCATCGACCAAATGCTCCCCTCCATGGCAGATAGATGGCTTTGACATTCCCCAGCTGCGATTGGAACGGGGTCAGCGCAAAGGAGAAGACAGGATGCAGGGGTGAGCAGAGTCACCAAATATAAAACTTCAGACACCCATGACAATATCCAGCCCCACATGACAATTTCAGACCTTGAATAACAAACAAATAGCCTTTAGCATTTATCACCAAAATTAACTAGATCTCTTGCAGATGATAGCAAGTCGAGCTGGTGCCTTAGACAAAATGCCAACTTCTCCAATTTCCCATCTGTGAGGTCATCATCGTCCACTGATTGGTCAAGGATTCGATCCCGAATTGGATGAGGAAACTTAAGAGTTTCGAAGACACAGAGTTCGCCTGATTCTTTCATCATCAAGAACTTCATCGGCCATCTAATTCTTGCCTTGTTTGTGTGTGCGCACAGGGGCATAAGATGTCTGCTGGATCTCTGTCATCTGGCTGGCTATGACCATTTTGTTTACAAATGCCTGGCCCATGGACGCTCTGCGAAGAGGGAACATCAAAACTACTTCAGTCATTATTTTTATTTCAGTTACTCTTTTACCCTTCTCTCCAAAATCACATGACCAGACGTCCAAAGAAATTCTCCTAGCGACAGACTATTTCTGACTGCGCACCACCGACATGACCAAGAAGAAGACAGCTCTGTTTCGTCTCAAGAATGTACATATAAAATCATTTCCCTGGACATAAGCATTTTCCATTTGACATATTTCCATTTGATACATTTGTTGACGATAGTTAAATTCAAAATATTATCTCCTCAGTAGTGCTTAGTATGGTGCTATTAGGCCTAGCCTTCTTATATTCATATTTATTTGATTAATAATTGACTTTAATTATAAATTTTCTTCTAATTAGTGGTAACGTGGTCGTTTTAAATTAATTAATAAATAATTAAACCAGAACCTTTGCAAATTGTAGGTGCAGCTTCAACAATTGGATCTGCGACCCTTACAGTTAGTGGGTTAAGAATATTAACTTAATTCAATTCCCCTTCACTAGAAGCAAATAACAATGCCACTATGAAGGCATTAAATGGTGGAATAGTCTATCAGAACAAAGTCCCTCATACACTGCATATTCATATTTCAATAAATTACTGAATAATTCCCCTTTAATTAAAAGTCCACCTGCTAAGACTACTTTTACTAACTAAATTTTATCTGATATTTAGCCCCAGACTTCCCATTAACAATTCTTTATATCACTTACAATAATTTCATGTGGCCATACTGTAATTTAACTTGGCCTTTATATAATACTTCCAAGTCAACAATGTATTACACAACAATGTTTCACATTATACTGTAACTGGAAAAACTAATATTGAAAAATTAATAGTGTTCAGCCATTCGGCCAGATCGCTCATCAGGGTGATCCTATTCAGGAAGTCTTTCACTGTAATAACAACCTCCTCCTTTGTAAAGTCTGGCACTCCATCCTCCTCTTCCAGTGGCCACACCCTCTCTAGGGATGGACCGCAAGAATGCAAAACCTTGTTCGCAATTCCCAATTTTAATGTTCATATCTGTATATGAGTTTACTAATCCTCCGGGCACACTTTCCGGTATTTTAGCTCATCATGGGCAATATGCTAAGCAGATTCATGATTGAACTGTGAAGGAAACGGATCACTCCACACTGCTCATCTTTGGTGCATTCCAACAGAGAGGCTGCCATATTTGGAACGCATGTACGCAGTCTCTGGGTAATGTGGGGATGCGGGATCAATTCCAGTTGATGGCGGGAGAGCAGGCGTGCATACGTACCGAATATGATCGCAATGGGAGCGGTTTTCGATTTTTACAGCAGTTTTCTGGTTTTCATTTGACTCAGCCTCGTGTCCAACCCAGGAACCATCTGCGCACTCACCGAACGGTCCCAATTAAACACTTGGTGTCGGCAATTAAACACTTTGGTGGCGTGAAACACTTGTTTCAAATATCTGGTAACAAAACACTTGTGTGACACCCTTGCTTAATCCTCAACTGACTAAATTAAGTTAAGGTCGGATCACCTATAACTATATCAGTGTTACCAATTCAAACCCCCTATAAGACTTTCAACAGTATCAGTATATACTGTATGTACTTATTCTACATAAACCTTATCTGTTCCTAACAAATGATTGTATAGCGTTTCCTAATACTTGCACATTGGATGTGTGCCGGAATAATTCTTTTAACAACAATAAAAACTTTTCTAATCCGATACACCCAAAATCTATATACTGGGTAAGGCATTGTAAGAAAAACGTCTAAAATCAAAATTGAATTATTTAGTGGGTGAAATTCATTAGTTAAAATTTTACCCCCCCCCCTTGTGAGGCGGGCTGCAGGCAGGGGTAACTTTGAAACTTTGCGCTCCTAAGACAAAGAGATAGAGTGTGGGTCTTACAGGCATTCCTATTCTACTTTTAAATGATTTTTAAAAATCCGAAGTCAGAGTTTCAAAAATCTAATTTTTTTCAATACACACGCATATTCTGCCTCCATAGGATTGCTGCCGCCAAAAGTTTACTTGCACACTAAAACATTTTGACTATCACTTTGTCTTCATTGATAAAATTGGGTTCAAAACTTTCCGGGCCACTTTCTCCTAAACGGTTGGATCAAGTGAAAAAAAAAACAAGAATAAAACATCTCTTGAATATTATGCACAATCTGAATATATCATTAAAAATAGAGATTCCTATTTAAGATTTCAAACTTACCCCCTCCCCCAACCCCCCTCATTTGGAGGTGGGTAATTTTTTAACTAATGAATTTCCCCCACTAAATAGTTCACTTTTGACTTTGGACATTTTATTGTACAATCCTTAGTTTCTGAGATATTCAGTTGTCTCAAGATAAATGCCTCATCCTTTAAATCTTCCTGGCTTACATGCAATTAATCCTCTCCAATTTAAAGATAGTAAAGAAATTGATAATAGCTTATGAATGTTGATATTCAAAATTTTATTTCATCAAATTAACTAATGTAAATGCAGAAGCAAAGAAATATTCTTGGTAGATGATTAAAGTTCAGTAAACTCAAAGAGAACTATAATTAAATAAGTTGTTAAATTAAATGTCTGATAAATATTAAGGTTCAGTCATAACTGCAATGAGATCTGTTATTGCATTTCCCATTTTGTGCTCGTTACCATGTAAATAATTACGTGAAGGCCCAATAATATGTTAATTCGTAATAACTTATATCACATATTAGAAATCACTCTAGTACCTTGTAATGAGTGTTCCTCGTTTACGTAAACTCGATTATGTTGATCGTATCATGGAAATTGAGCCTGTTGAGCTTGCTCGTCATTTTGTGCCATATCCTCAACACCTCTCCAGCCACTGCCTCCTTTCACATGGTTCCCGCAACGTCAGCCGAACTCGACTTGCTGCTCACCGACTTTGGAGTTAACGACTGGTGGGGTTGCCAAGAGCCCCTGCACTTTAGGAATCGGTATGAGTGGATGTTGTGTGGACGATACCCAACATCGGTATAAGTGTAGATGTCGACCACTTTCTGCTAGAAGTCTCTCTCTGTATGCTGGATGCTTGCATCCCGTGCGTTCCACCTTCTACCTGCCAGTTGCTACCATGCGCCACTGCTTAGGCTGTCCCACGCTCCACACGTCACATCTGCCTCCACTTTGAAAGTCCAATTTATCTGACCTTGCTCAATCCTACTTCAGTTGCCAGCATAAAGAGCACTAGCTACTCAGGTAGCATTTCTGAAATAACGTTTGCCTGAAAACGAGGGTCCATCCACATGCTCTTAATGCCTATTATACCTTTTGACTGACAGCATCTCATCACCTTTCACTTTTACCAGTAAAGTCATTGCTCTCTATCAACAGGCATTTTGCTGCTTTCACATTAAACCACATGTTGTGTTGTGTCCACCTGCATCTTGGCATCATACATGCTACCCTATGGCATAATCTTGATTAACCCCTATTGATTGTCCCCCGTTATAAACAATTCAATATTTCTCATCTTCCCCACTCGTCGGCTTCAGATTCTCTCCATTAATTGGTTACCGCATTGGCTACTCAAAATTTAATACTTGTCAGCACCCCCTTCACTAGTCTCTATTGCCACGGTATCTCTCTATTGCCATGGAAATTTGTGAACGAAGATTGCTCCTAACCCCCCTTTTTGGCCCGCGAAAACAGATGAGGGTTGAGACAGTTCCAGATTACACATTACAAACAGATGAGGGTACAACTATGTCAGTTCCAGATTACACATTACAAACAGATGAGGGTACAACTATGTCAGTTCCAGATTACACATTCCAAACTTTAAATGCATGTAACTGAAATTCTATTACATATAAATTGATAATTTTTTATAATTTTTTCAGATGCATTTCATTATTAATATATCTCTTGAAAAATTTAAATTAAGTGACAACATATAATAAAAATAATGATTTTTCACAGGTGTTGTCAAAGAAGGGGGAGGGGTGCAATCATGACGATAAAAAGCTCATAAGAAATTCTCTAGAGAAGAAAACAAACACCTTATTTTCTGTGGATAATTACTTAAGGTACTTACGAGAGTGAGAGTTACACAAACACTTTCCACATTTGATCTTTTTATTGATCATGGATGCGCATTTCGATCGCCATGCGATCTTCTTCAGCATGCGTGTACACAAATGTAACAAAATTTCCACTACATTGCAGTTGTGAACAATGATGGAAGGGGAAGGAGGGGGTTACAAAGCAAGGGGACTAATAGCAGTTTAAAAAAACATTATGTCAGCCAATCAGAAGTTACACTCAAATCATTTGCTATAAGTTCACGGTTATAACAGGTTGAACAAAAATGATAAATAAACAATAATAAAATAAAATAACATTTTAACTTGTTAAAAACATATTATACAGTGAGTTACAAATGTGGTTTTATCACATAATCCAAAATTAGAAACACAGCACAGGGGTGGGGTGGGAGGGGGGGGGAAAGGAAGGTTTGCCATATGTGGCATAGAAGGGTAGGTAAAGGGGAAGTTGCAAACAGAGTGAGGGTGGCAGGAGAGCATCCGAGGGACTAGGATTCCTGAAGGAAGATGGAAGGGGGTTGGAGTAAAACCAACAATCACAAAGATAGGATTCAAAAATCAAAATAAAATGAATATATAAAACGAAAATATATAAGTAATAGATAAATAAGTAAAGGAAGCTTAAAGGTGAAGACTAGTATTAACCAATCCAGGTAAGCACGTGATATAATGGAAGATTTAGTAAAGGTCACAACATGATGTAAATATGATCAAAAAGTTCAAAAATATCGGAAGATTTGGGGTTAAACATTAACTGTTCTATTCTTTTAAATACGTATAAAAGGATAATATAAATGAGATGATGTTAACTTTAAACTGTTTTTATATAAAGGTGATAAAAACAATCACCTTGTAATAATTGATAAAAATGAATACTACAAAGGCGTCAATGAACTTTTAAGTGAGGGTCCATATATACAACTAAATAAAAATCCAGTATCCAAATTAACCAATAATGTCAAAGAATGTTTCCACAACTGTAAGACCCTTTTTAAAGACCATAAATGCTATCAGTTCGTTCCTAGCAACCCACAAATTCCACTATATTGCCTACCAAAAACGCATAAAAGTGGCAATAAATATAGATCTATCACTGACAATATAAATCCCCAACTAGTCTTGTCACTAGATTCCTTCTCCAACACTTTCATAAACTTGCATTACCCGGTGAAAACTATTCAGTTAAAAATAGTCTTGATCTTATTGACAAAATTAAAGATATTAAAATTCCCAACGGACATAGACTTAACTTAATTGATATCATTTCCTTATATCCTAGTATACCAATTAAGGAAGCCCTTTCAGTACTTGAAGAAGTCGTTCATGACAATGATATCCCATTAGCAATTGTCAGGGAGATGATGATTTTAACAAGGTTGTGCTGCAATAATAATGTTTTTCAATTTAACCAGAAATTTTTCAAAATGATCAATGGCACACCCATGGGATGCTGTATCAGCCCCTTCCTAGCAGATCTCTACATCAGTGTCACGGAAATCGAAACCAGGTTCGATTCCCGGCGACACTGACTGTTTCTACCGCTCTCGGATATTCACCCGTTCGAAGGCGGGGGAGGAGCGGGGCAGACAGTGTCGTCATACCAGCCTACACGCAAGAGCGAATGAGGACGCAAGGAGGCTTCGGGACGGAGGCTCGAAGCTTTCTTGGCGGGAGGTTTTGAGGAGAAAGAGGAGAGTGACCCGGACGACGGAACGGAGAGGAGTCCTAAGGATTAACCTCGGATCCAACGAGAAAGGGCTCTTCGTCGTCGGCTCGACCGAGCAGGAACGTGCGGAGCAACATCTGGAAGGAGGCAACGGAACGCCGGAGCGAAAGCTTGAGATGCCGAGACGGTTCGAGTTCGACGGAGAAGCTCCAAAGGCGGTGGTTTCAACCTTCAGAAGTTCCTGCAAGAGCAGTGTTCCAGTCTGCAAGCGGCAGAGTGAAAGCAATAAGTGCAGTTCTCCGGGAAGAACGCTCTCCGTCCCGGGAGCTTACTTTGTAAGTACATTTACGTTATCTAATTGTGACCCCCGAGCTTTGTCACCCGTTCTGAGTGATTTCTTCCGTCGGGAGTTTGATGGGCGTGCGACGGTGCGAGGGCGTTTTCCTGGAGGATGGAGTGCCTACCTCTCTTCACAATATGGCTTCGCATATGTTGATTGCGAAATGTAAAACTTCCCTACGGAACTTTACGCATGTTCTAGTGTGAAAAGTGCCAGAGTGTTTGTATTTAAAGTATTGGTGGGAGGTGTAGCCCGTTTAATTATCGCTTCTTTTGTGTAACCATTCTGTTTTACTCTTTTGCAGTTATTCCCTGCCAAGGCGGTTTAATGAATGTATGCGAATTTGTAATGTTACCCTACTAAGACATTTTCAACGATAGAAATCGGAAAACCTTTGTATTTTTCTTATTTTCCGTGCGTGGACTCTGACAGTGTTAACTAATTACGTAACCCCGTAATACGGACTTATTTCATTTACTCGATAAGACTGTTTGAACTTTCTTTCTACGGTGTCAGGCTGGTTTCGTAAGACGTTAAATAGTTTTATGGATGTTTGTTTGTATTTACTCCCAGCCTCACGTCATGAGCATTATTATGTATTCTGTTTATTGCTCAGGTAGTATTTCGTTAGAGACCACCATAAGTGCGAAATGTGATTTTAGTCATATGAATTGTGTGTTACTTTTATTAACTAGCAAGTCGTATATTCTCGACTATTTGGTGTAGATTACATCCTTTATTTATTGTAGGATTTTGTAGAAAATAAGGGTTATAGTTATTTTCGTTTTATTCTTACAATAATTGTTTAAGGTAGGAGAATTTTTGGTTATCCGTAGAGTTACGAAGGGTATACCATGTATTAATGTAATTTGCCGGCCAAACCGGTGGAAGGGTGTTTTGGTATACTACTTAATATTAATTGCTTGTTTTATTTGCTTGTTCTGCAAATTTACGTGATTACGTTATATCTAGTTTGTAAGGACTTTTTGCTTACTTTAGTTACAGATATGTAACAATTGTTATCATTTAGTTTTGTTGTTGTTTGAATAAGGTATACAGTTTATGACTGTTTATTCGTACATTGTGAACTAGGATTTAGTTTATTTATTTTACCCTTTGATCATTGACTTTATTTCATGTTTTTGTGACATTTATTTTACTTTATTAAACGTTTTTATTTAACCTTACCCTGTTTACGTGTTTTCGTATTTTCCACTGCGTTTTATACTTTTACTCTGCGTATACACGTTACAATCAGACATTTAGAAAATAAGGCCTCCCACAGTTTGTCGTACTTCCCCAAGGTTTGGTATAGATATGTGGATGATATATTCGCCATATTCGACTGCCAAAACCAAGATCTAGATAATTTCCTAACTGAAATCAACAATTTAGCCCCCTCCATTAATTTCACCATGGAAACAGACAAAGAATGCAAACTACCTTTTCTAGACTTAATGGTACAGACAGAAGGCCCTGAAGTACACTTCAACATATACAGAAAACCTAACTTCATCCCATCATATATTCATGAAAAATCCAACCACTGTTACTCCCACAAAATGGCAGCATTTAATCAAATGATCAACAGGGCGCTGAAAATACCAATGACAAAAGAAAGAAGAGAGGAAGAACTACAAAATATCAGACATTTCGCCATCTACAACAGATACAACCCCAGCATAATACACAAATTAAAGCGGAAACTTGAGAGGAGAGTGAAAATATCAGGAGCAACAACTTTAAAACCGTGCAAGGAGAAGAAGAAACGGTTTATAATCCTACCATACAATAAGAAACTCACAAAAGGTCTAAATAAAATCTCTCGTCTCTTTGGTCTGGATGTAGCATACAAAAGCGAACACATCAGTAGTATGAAACTTCTGGGCAGTATAAAAGATCGCCCACCACCCGAAACAAACTCGGGAATTTATGAACTGAAATGTAGTTCATGTGATCTCAGCTACATAGGTCAGAGTAAAAGAATGATTAAAACACGCCTAAAAAAACACTTTGTGTGTATCAAAAACGGAAAACCTGAAAGCTCCAGTTATGCACAGCATATCCTGCGCACAGGCCACAACGCTAAAATGGATGACTTTAAAATCTTATATAAAGTGAATGACCGTAGATTCCTGAATTTTCTAGAGTCCCATGAGATTGCAAAAAGGCCACCTAATGAGTTAATGAATACTGACAGAGGCCCAACAGACCTAACAAATTGGCAAAAACTTTGTACTTTGTACGTTTGAGATCCTAGCCTCCTTTATATAAAAACAGTTTAAAGTTAACATTTTCTGATTTATATTATCCATTTATACGTATTTACAAGAATAAAAACAGTTGATGTTAAACCCCATATCTTCCGATAATTTTTGAAATTTTTGATCATATTTACATCACGTTTATTAAATTTTCCATTATATCATGTGCTTACCTGGATTGGTTAATACTAGTCTTCACTTTTAACCTTCCTTTACTTATTTATCTATTTATTTATTTATTTTTTTATTATTTTTTTTATTTAGTATATTTATTTATTCATTTCGTTTTATGTATTCATTTTATTTTGATTTTTGAATCCTATCATTGTGATTGTTGGTTTTACTCCCTTGGATGCTCTCCTGCCACCCTCACTCTGTTTACAACTTCCCCTTTCCCTACCCTTCTCTGTGCCACATACGGCAAACCTTTCTTCCCCCCCCCCTCCCACCCCACCCCCTGTGTTTCTAATTTTAGATTATGTGATAATGCCAGACTTGTAACTCACTGTATAATATGTTTTTAACAAGTTAAAATGTTATTTTATTTTATTATAGTTTACTTATCATTTTTTTTCAACTTGTTATAACCGTGAACTTATAGCAAATGATTTGAGTGTAACTTCTGATTGGCTGACATTGTGACTAGGTCAGTGTGTGTTTGTTTGTTTTTTTTCTCGTTGCGAGTTATGGTGTTCCTGTTGTTGGGTGGATGTAGTGGTATGGTAGTAAATGCGTAAGTGTGGTTTGTTGCGTTGTAAAAAATGGAAGTTGGATTAAAGAGTTGAAATTGGCTGCATGTGTGCGTGTGTTGATAATAAAGGATTCGTGGTAGTAGATCTGTTATTGTTTGTTGGGAAAATGAGTGTTTGTTGTTATATAGCATTTATAAGTCTAATAATGG
>JAHWFO010031481.1:0-10968 GCA_023313115.1 Rhysida immarginata | reverse complement strand
CCCCCCTACTTTTAAATTTATTTGTAAATGATCTGCCTGACACATTTAGGTCTTCGAAACCGATATTATATGCTGATAATATTGCTTTATTATTTTCTTTCTCAAAAATTTCTTCTTTACTTTCCGCATTAAATTTGGCTTTCAAAGAATTAAAATGCTGGTGCTGTTATAATCTTCTAACTGTTTATATTAAGAAGACTAAGTTGATGTTTTTCCACCAGAACAATAAACTCTATATCCCTAACTCACCGTTAATCGTCTATGGCAACTCCCCAATCAAAACTACCCCCACATTCACTTATCTTGGATTAACTTATCACCTGATTTATCTTGAGACATTCACATTGATACCCTTGGCTCTATCTCCAGACTTCACTTTCTCCTTTCTAATAGTTTACTTTTACTCTATTTTTCATGGATACACTCTTCTTTGTGTTTTGGGGTCATATTTTGGGGCTCTACCTCTTCAGTCAATCTTACTCGTATTATAAAACTTCAAAAGTGGTTTCTTTGAATTCTCCTTCAACTTCCTCGATCTTCCCCAGTGTCTCATCATTTTTCTCCCCTAAGAATACTTACAATCTATCAAATTTGTTTCTCTGCTCTATGTACATTTATTTATAAATACACTAAGTCAAAGCTGCAACTTACTTCCCCAATCATTATTCATTTTAGCAACGATATCCATAGTTACAACACTTGTTGTGCTAATGAGATAAGGGTTCCAGCCTCACAGCTAAAGTACCGGAATAGAAGTGTTTCCCATAAAGGGATTAAATGTTAGTCCCATTTGCCTATGGAGATTCGTTCTTTAATACCTTATTTTACGTTTAGAAGAGCTCTTCGGATTTTTTTGTCTTAATAGGATACCTAATAATATGCAACTATTTAACTAATACTAGTGATACCTATTAGATCACTCTTTTATATAAAAATAGCAGATCTTGTTCTCGCATTCGGTCAGCCTATTGCTCTCCAGTAATATCCAAGTTTGTTATAGGAAATTTTGGATTTCAATTATTTGAATTCTAATTGCTTAATCTTTATTGTATTTCCATCTTATTTGTTATTATTATCTCAAGAGTTCTATTTTCTTTATTTTTTTCATTTCTTTTCTATTTCTTCTGTTTGTTTTATTAGCTCTATTTGTTTTATTTGTTCTATCGATTTTATTTGCTTTACCAATTTATTCTTTTGGCTTAATTCGTTTTGTTTTACGTTGCTTGCTTTATTTATTTTGTTTAATTTTGTTTACTTTATTATCTAAAATAATGCAATTAGGTTTAAAAACTTTTGTTGAATATTTTTTATATTTGTTATTTAGTAACCATATTTTTCAATTTTGCTTCTACTTGTATATTCTATTTTGAATGCTCTCCTGGCCTTACTCGTTGGTTTATACCATACTGGCCTTGAAACCATCGAATAAATAAATAAATAAATATAGATAGGGCAGTCCTTCTCGAGCAGGCAAAGAGATACACATATCCAGTGGTGATGTTGAAAAAACGAACAAGTATTGATATATCAGAGTGGACAAAGAGTTATCCAGGCATCAGAAACATGTGAACAACAGAAGCTTCGCCTACAATAAAAAAATTCTAGAATAATTGAAAATCAATTTGAGTTATTTTGCTCATTGAGGCTGTTTACCCACAACTGTAATTATCCCGGGTTTATTTGCTATTCTATCTTTCTATCTTCTGCTATATATATAAAGAAGGATGTTTGTTTGTTTGTGGGTTTGTGGGTTTGTTTTTTATACAAATCTACAGTTTTATTCCGATCGTGATGAAAATTTGCATACTTGACTTTCAAAGCATGAAGAAGGTCATGTCTACCTCAAATTTCGGAAAAATAATAATTATCGATATAAAATTGGTATTTATGGTTATGACAGGCCATATTAATGAGAAATATCTCATGACCAATAATGCAAGGCAAAGTTTGTGCAAAAATAGGTATCAACACGCAATTCACAAACACTCTGTACGGACCAACAATATATATCTCATGGCCAACAATGAAAGGCAAAGTTTGTTCAATGTAGATAAGGTTGAATTTGTAAAAATGCATAGAATTCCTGTCATTCAGGCTTTTCTTAGAAAAGAGAGTTCTTAGTACCTAACAATTTCTTGAGAATTTTTAAAAATGATCAGTAACTGGAGATAATGGAGAGATAGCAGACTTTAGAGAGAGTGGAAAGACGACAGAGGAAGCACTGCTTTAGCTCCATGCTGTATTGAGCAAATGGTAAGCAAGTAAATAGAAGAATTGGCGATTGTAGACAACACAAAGTGATGAATGGCCAAGTTTTGCTTCAAGAAATCGAGAGAAGAAAGGAAATTGCAAAAACATCAAGTGTAAATCTAAAGTAACAAACAAAGTGTACATCAAGTTTTTTTGTTTTTTATACAAATTTACAGTTTTATTCCGATCTTGATAAAATTTCGCATACATGACCTTCAAAGCATGAGGAAGGTCACTGTCTACCTCAGATTTCGAAAAAATAATAATTATTGATAAAAAATCGATATTCATGGTTATAGCAGGGCATATTAAAGAGAAATATTTCATGACAACAATGGAAGACAAAGTTTTTGCAACAATAAGTAACAACAATGGTATCAACACGCAATTCACAAATACTCTGCACGGACTAACAATATATATCTTTTAACCAAGAATGCAAATAAAAGTTTGTGCAACAATAGGTATCAACAATGGTGTCAACACGTCAAAGGCATGGCTATCTAATGTAGAGATAAACAGAAAAACTCATTAGAAACCTTTCACTTTACCCACTCGATAAAGGGTAGGGGATGAGATTTTTTCACCGGGTTTTTACTAAACCTACATTTTACATGATGCTCTACAACTTTCTACATAACACATGGGGTCTAACCCCTACCCTACAAAATTAAAATTTTCAAAATGTACCCCTTCATCCCCAGGGACGCGAAATGTTTTTATTCTGATTTAGAGGACATTAAAACAAAATAATCAATATATATTTTCCCCCAATCTGTTCCCCTTGAGTCGTTATTTGGACCTAAAAACGGGACACTGATTATGAAACACCCTTTATGCAAGGATATTGAGGACAATGCCACAAAGAATGAACCTAAACAACTCTTCAAAACTGTCAACATTCTTTCACGAGCTTTCCAAACAAAATTCCTTCCAATTAAAGATGGAATTGTTTACAATAGACAGATACAATAGACAGATGGCGCAACTACTGCGAAAATTTAATGAGATCTAAAAGCCAACATCCTGCAGAAATCTGCTTCTTCAAAATCTCTGGACTCACTGGACTCATTGGAACCATCTATACTTCAGAGATAAGATATGCAATAAAAAAGTTGAAAAACTACAAATCATTAGGAACAGATAACATCTGTCAGAAATGCTCAAAGCAACTGGTGAACAAAGCATCAAGTTCTTTCACGCTTTTTGCAATAAGATCTGGAATACATCCATTTGGCCAATCGACTGGACAGAATCCACTTATATTCCAATACTCAAAAAAGGACCAAAAAACGAATGCCAAAATTACCGAACCATTGCATTGGTTTCTCATGCTGGCAAAATTTTGCTAAACATCATTCATGAAAGATTGAAACCATTTATTCTCCCACAAATACCTGAAGAACAGAAGGCTTCATCCCAGGCCGAGGGACTAGGGAACAACTCCTTAATATAAGACAAGTAATTGAAAAGTGCTACGAATACAACATCAAACCCTACATTTGTTTCCTTGCCTATTCCAAAGCTTTCGACACCATATCCTGGAGCCATCTATGGTCGATTCTTTTGGAAATGGGTATTTCCAAGCATCTTGTAAGATTAATCAAAAACCTTTACATAGCAATCAGATCCTTTATTCGAATAGATAGTACCCTCTCCCAGGTATTTAAAGCCAGCAAGTGAGATATTATACTTTCAGAATTGTTTGACAAGCGGCATTAATTTACAGTTAGCTCTGTCGAGTGGAGTCGAGAGAGATCGTCTTTTCACCTTGAAACACCCCCCCTCCTCCTCGATCGCGAGCTCTGTGCCGTATCTTTCAATTCTTGAGCACCTATTAAATTGTTTGACCAATCAACGATGATTAGTCTATCATCAGTGAGCGGCGTCTCTTTACAATTTTTAGAGAGACTAAAAGATCAGTCTTATCGAGATGTTCAGAAGAAGCAGTTGATGTCGAGATCTACTGAGAAGCAGTTGATTGTGAGATGTGTAGAGGTTTTGTCGAATAGAATGGGAGAAGAAGAGACAAACCATGAAAAAGTCGTGTGTTGTTTTAGAATGAAACACTTTCACTAAATAATCTACCTTTAGATAGAAACAGTTTATTATTCCCTACCAAGAACAAAATAAAAAATAACTATTATTCTGATTATTGTTATAACTTAAGCCAATGTTAGTTACCAACACTTTTGCGGAGCCCGACGGAAGAAGAAATCAAGCCACCCCCCCGCCATTCACCGCAGCGAGCGACGACGGAGTCACCGAGAAGAACGGGTAATGATGCACATCCTCTCTCATTCGCTTTATATCGCAAAGGTCACAGAACATAATGATTTGTAAATATAGTAAATTGTGAGAAATTCTGTTCTAATTCAACTTTCATTTAAAAAGAGAAAAGTGAATAATTTAACAGTTTAAAACATTTGAAATTATGAACGCAGTGCCTAAGATAATTACCTTGTAAAATAAAATAAAAAATTTTTAAGAGCTGTTGAGAAATATAATAACATTAAATTAAAAGTTTAAAGAATTTAATCTGTAACTAGAGTGGAAAAAGTAGAGTTCAGATATTGCTATGGAGCTTTTGATATAGAGTGTGTGTTATAATTTAACCACTCATTTCATAACTTACCTGTGAAGATAGTATAATTTTATTGACTTTGTATTATATTTTATTAAAGAATAAATGTGTGTTTATATTTAAAACTTTGTTTCCATGGTTACTCCAAACTCTTTTCTTTAAACTTCTTGTTATAAACCCCGGTGAACTTTCACGACCGGGTCGAACCAACACGAACCTCGGCTACCCGTTTTATTCCACAAATGGAAGGACGGCTCAGACTCTGATTGAAACTGGTTTACTTTTTAATGGCGCAGACGACTGCATTAACCAGGGTATGGGACCCGTACAATTGGCGCAGAATCGACAGGATTGATTTTAAGTATGGGTGTTTAAAGATATAACGCCATTATACAAGTGGCGCAGTTGCGACAGGATTGGGTTTAATAGTTAATATTTTAAAGAAATAGCGTCAATCCGTACATTTGAAAGAATCGACAGGATTCAGTTTAATTGTTGATATTTTCGAAAAATAGCGTAAAACCGTACATTTGGTACGGTTGCGACTGGATTTGGTCTAAACATTGATACTTTGAAAAAGTGTTTGGAGAAACAGTGGGAAATAGAGAGTGTTCAGAAGGAGAAATGATCATTACAATTTTGCTTTGGGGTAAAAATATTTAATTGTGACAATTTACAGTATTTTAAAGTCTTTTGGATCTTCTTTGGTAAGTAGTCTTGTTTTAGACTTTTTGAATTTTGATCTTGACCAGGTGACCTAGAAAAAAAAAACATAGACAATTTTAGTATACATATTGAAAAAAAAACAAAAACGCGTACAATGGAAAATATTGACAAAGAAAAGGAGCATAGAGAATTGTATAAGGAGATTCCAATATTTGATGGAACGGGAGATATAGAGGAATTTTTAAAAACAGTAGAGGAAGTAGCAGAAGCAGGTAAATGGAAGGACCATACAATTATCAATTTTGTTAAGCTGAGATTGAAAGGAGACGCTCAGTTTTATGTGAGAGAGAGTGGAGTGTTAGATGAAGTGGAGGAGTTTGAGGAATTTTCGGAAATTTTGAGAGCAAGATTTTCGAAGGAGGAACATGAACTTGTAGAACGGGAATTTAATGAGTGTGTACAATGATTGGATGAACCCGTACAACAATATGCTACGCGATTAGCATTTATGGGCAGAAAATTGATTTCCCCTGGTGGGAATGGAAGAAGAAGGTCCGTATGGAGATGTAAAAAAGGAGGTGAGAAGAAAGAGGATGAATGAAAAAATCAAGTATAGATTTTTGGCAGGCTTATTGCCTGAAGTGAGAGAAGGAATAATATATACACAACCGGAAACATGGGAAGAAGCGGTTGCATCAGCAGAAAAAGTGGAGAAAGTGAATCGCAGACTTGGTGTTCGGGCTATGATAAGATTAATAGAAGGAAAGTTGGATTTGGAAGAAGAAATAGTAAACAGAGTAGAGCGTAATTTTGGAATGCGAATAGAGGAAGCAGTGAGAAAGGCATTAAAGGAGCAACGTAAACCTAGAAATAAGAATTGTGAGCAGGAAAAACCTAGGTGTTATTTCTGTAAAAAATTAGGGCATCTTTCAAGACAGTGTTGGTTTAACAAAAATAGAAACAAGATGTGTCTATGGTGTTTAGGCAAAGGTCACATTGAAAAAGATTGCAAAAAAAGAGTAAGGAAAACAAAAAAATCATTTCCATTCATAGGAGAAGATAAGCTACAATGCACCATTTGTCAAGGGCGTGGACATACAGACAAAGTTTGTGAAAAGTTTAGTGATCAGGAAAAAGTGGTTAAGAATCCTAATAATAAAGGCACGATTGAGAAAATAAAGAAGCAAAACAAGTTACGAGCTCTGAGAAGGAGGAAAAAGGCTACAGAAAGAAAAAATATGAATAACAATAGTGGAGATAGTTGTGGAACGTCTAGTGATAATAGAGTTATGGTTACTGAAGTAGTAAAGGAGGAAATAAAAAATGAAGAACAATTCAAGATAATAGAGAATAATTTAGGAAACCTGAAAGAAGAATTAATACTAACAATAGAGAAGAGATTGGAGGAGAACGATAAAGCAAAGGAAGAATTAATAATGAGTAAAAGCCAACTGGATAAACTGAGGAAGGAGTGTTGGGAGGAAATCAGATTATTGATAGAGAGAGAAAGAGAAAAAATCTGCAGGATGGAAATTCAGGTGGATAAATTAAGGGAGGAAGTTAAAAGTGAAATACCGCATATGATTGACGAAATTAAGAAGAAAATAGAACTCCGTATGACACAGGAAAGTGGAAGTTTTGTTATAGCAGAAAACAAAGTTTCATTTGCAGGTGGCGAAGAAAAAAATAAACGACTAGCATGGATAGAGAATATAATGACAGACTTAATAAAACAGGCTCAAGGAATCGAAGATCAGATGGATGTTTGGGAGAGGAGGTGGAACAAAATGAAACCCCCCGGAGAAAGACACAAAGGTATCTTCGGATAGCAATTGATGTTAAAATAAAGCTATGATTAAAGCTGCGATTATGTGTATTTTAACACGTTTGGATAATTTGGAAGCAACAAACCAATAATCTTTAAATCAGTTTGTTTATACTGGTATGGGTAGTAATGTATTTATTCAAGAAAAATGATAGAACTCAAAATGACATAATAGATCATTTTTAAAATCTCTAATATGAGATGTGGTCCTAAAGGAATTTTTTTCCCTATAATGTTTGTGAGTATTGAGAAATCTGCTTTTATGAGTCAACAAGTGTTATTGACAAAAAACAAACTATTTCAATGACAAGAAATTTTGTCTGAAATTTTGCATAATTGTTTGGGTGTGCACAAATAATTGCACTTCAAAGATGGTTATAAAAAACCGTAATATCTTTATACCGACTATGACTTTATACAGTTTGCTCAATAATTTTGTGTAAAAGTGTTTTCGTTAGTTTTTAGAGTAAAGATTGGAATCAAATATGGTTTCACAATCATTACCATGAAATGTATAATTATGAATTTATTTTTATTTATCTAGCTTTAGAAAATAAAAAACTGCAAGGTGAAAAGTAATAGAATCGTACAATATCGAATCGGAGCTCAGTAGTAGCTACAATAGAAGATGAATTGAATTACGTACTTGGCACAGGTGTTGTGACTAAGTCTGGTGACTAGGAATCGGATGTTGAAAGGAGAGTAGTGGGAGGTAAGAGGGAAAGGAAGCGACATCCCCCCTCGTGGTTCATCAATTTCAGAAAGTGAAGGACAACCCCCACAGCTCAATTACCTTTTACGAATATCAAGTGAAAGTGAAACTTAAAACAGTTTAGGAGTCTATCACTGTGTATAATTTTGAATTAAAATAAGTTGCACCGTTTATGAGTACGTTCACAAATATTTTATAATGGTATGATGACCATGTGTAATAATCATCAGTTACAGCGGTTGCTTTGGAGCAACACATGCGTCTATTTATAGACATTCCTTTAATTACGTCACATTACGTTTTTGAGGTGTACAAAATAATCAGTTTACCTGTTAGGATTCCTAATGTTGACGCATATGCATATTTTTATGCGCGTGCACCTTTCTTAGCGATCTCAAAGGATCGACAGCTTCATTTGATTTTAAATCATATTGACATGCTACAATGTAAAACTGGAGCATTATTCCAGATTTGTTCAACTTCATCAGCAATTTTTAAAGTACCGAGTCAAAGCTGTGAGCTTTCACTTTTTCGTGGAGCGGAAAATTCAATTTATGAATTGTGCGAGAAGCATATTGTTCGCACCCCCCCGCCAATCTTTGTTAAAAGTAACATTTTAGGACAATGGATTTACAGTTTTGCGAAGCCAACAAGCATTACCATAACTTGTCCGGCACAGCGATCGCAACCTTCGAAAGAAAGTAAAACAATTAAAATAAGCGGCACGGGAAAAATTCAAATTCCGAGTGCATGCATTGGTGTCGGTGATGACGTAGTTTTATCGCCCTTTATACAAGGCATCACTACGATAGGATCGCAATTTTCGAATTTAAATACTTTAATAGAGCCTGATATTAAAGAAATATTTAATCATTCTGAATTTCGTGAAACTATGAATGAAATAAACAGTTTGAATAAGTCTTTATTAGATTACTTACTCGCAAATTCTCAGCATATGTCGTTGGAACAAGCAAGCGTTTCTTTGCGTGAGATTCGTCAGCAAACAGAAGCGTTGACACGAGATTTGCGTAGGCAAGACGATGATGAATCGAAAGTTTCTCATTATGACGTATTATCCATTATTTGCGTCGTAATTATTATCCTTGTTGTTTTTATATTTCTTTTAAAACACTTTAAAGTACGTTTGAGCAGCGCATTTAACTTTGGTATCCGTAAAAGAGCACGATTGGAGTTTGACAATGTCACCAATCAACGGAAATGAACTCGATTGGAGAAAGTTCTTTCTTAGAGACTGATAGAGAGATAGATAAGGAGTGTCAAACGGAACCCTTATCACTACCCGTGAAAGGAGGTCAAGCAACTTCCAAGGTTAGGATCATTTTGTGAAATGGGGAGAAGGTTTTCCTTCTCATTTCTTTGTGTAATGTAAATAAAAGTAAAAAACATTTTTCAAGGAAATCCAAGTGATTAAAAGGGGAAAAATGAAATCTTTAAGATACAAATAATTTTAAGATTTTTCATTAATGGTGGATCATTACTTTTGATTGAGAATGGTTGAATAAATGAATTTAAAATAAACAAATGTTTATATTTAAATAATAACAAATAATTAAAGCTTTTGTGTCGTTTATTGATATTGAATTAATGAGAAGAAATTAGTTGTGTATTTTACAAACTGTATTTGGTATATTGGTTATTGAGTTTGAATAGATTTATTCATTAAGTCATTTTACAAGTTGATGTTTTGTGACCAAAAAATGAAAATATTGTGGTATGGAATGAGTGAAGTATGAAGCATTATTAACCTTTGATGACATCATTAACTTATACGGGAGCGAGTGAAGAAGGCATCTTCCTCTTTTCTCGATTTTTTCTTTTTCATGACGATACGAGGAAACAAAAGGAAGCGTGGCGGAGGACTCGTGACGACATCGAACGATTTCAGCCATCAGAGATGAGGAGTCACCCCCTCCTCTTCGCCGTAATTTTCCATCGTCAAGCGGATTGATTTCATTACAAAGAACCACACAAGCGAGATGGACGAACACTTAGTGTCAACGATAATGTCTTCATTTCTTTTCGAATGAATAAGATGAACAAAGGAAAACTAAGCGATTTTTCAAAAGATCATCAACCATTACAACGGAACCATGAACAATATAGAACTGTGAGTACACGTGAACTATGAACTTTCAATGTTGCAAGCCTACACTTTGGATTCCAGAGCATCGACAATTTTGAAACCATGCGAAGATGAACTATTAAGTCATGTAAGTCAATCATGATGAACTTTATTATGAACTTTTATGTGATTTTTCGCGTATTCAATTTGAATATTCAAGAACTTTTAATAATCTAATAGTGATTATTTTCAAATAATTCTTTTGATGAATTATGTAATCAATAAAGGCGATTGCCCAGATTCCGGAGAATTCTTGTGAAAAAAGAATTTAAAATTCTCCCTTTGTAAGAATTTATTGTGACTTACCAGAATTATGACTGTAATTTTTCAATTGATTTTTCCTTATTATTGATGTATTAATAAAGAATTTTGTTAGCTGTGTGCAGGAGGAGAAGAGATCTTTGTGATGTAGACAGGTGAGTTGAGGTATGTGTATTCACACCCTATCGTGGAAGACTGCTGGAAGACCTCATTAGCGACTTCGGACCAGGTATGGCTCAGAAGATTTAGAGTTTTGTTTGCGTTTATTGAAAGTTTGTCATCAGTGGATGGACAAATTTTCAATTACCGGGAGCCCTGTGGTGACCCGCCCCCTCTGATTATGTTGTTCTAAGACTTTTAAAGAACGATCATAATTCTTGATAAAGATTATTACAGTTTGGGGATGATTTTATAACTTTTGTTATAAAAACGGTTTATAATTGAAACCGTTGGAATTGTTAAACAATACGCTCATGAAGTTGAGATATTTTACTTTCAGAATTGTTTGACAAGCGGCATTAATTTAC
>JAHWFO010031432.1:1567743-1579079 GCA_023313115.1 Rhysida immarginata | reverse complement strand
TGGACTAAAAATAATAAATAATTGCATTTATTAATAGCAAAAGCACATGGAACTCCAGCCATCTCAGCTTTGTTATGTTAAAAGGGGCGGATCGCCTGCTCCCAACCTTCCAAGTGACATCACAATCCCAGAAGGCAATGCGAGTGCTTTTGAGAGAAATAGGCCGATAGAGGCCACCTTCTTTTAACAACCTTGGCTCTGAACACCTCACGTTATTTCTTGCCCACCCGGTATTTAAAGGGCCTATAGTTCATTTGAAACATTATCATTGTTGTAGAAATTAAATAAAGGTCAAAACTAGTGATGTCAAGAACCGGATATCCGGATCTTTTTTTCGGACCTAGGTCCGAGATCCGAGAACCGGATGTTGGTCAGAAATCCGAGATCCGGAACTTGGATGCGAAATCTGAGATCCGGATCTTGGATCCGAGATCCCAAAATCGGATCCTAGACAGGAAATTGTGTATATGCAAACTTTTTCTGATAAAAGCTTTTATTAAGTGATAGCCTAGTCCTCTTAAGTCCTAATTAGTCTTAATACGCATCCAGCGAAAGGATCCGAAATCCGGATCCGAGATCCGAAATCTGGATATGATATCCGATATCCGAAATCTGGATCCAATATCAGAGATCCGAAATCCGGATCCGATATCCGGATACGGACCCGGATCCGGATATTTCTAGATCCGAATCAGAGATCCGGATCCAACGGACATCACTAGTCAAAACCATTGACAATGTGCTATTTTTAAAGTGTCCGAATAAATTTGAAAGATACTGCAAATTTTGTGTGTGGACTATCGTAGATGTCGGAAAAATGAGGTTCGGTTTAGCGAGAGTTCTACTCTAGATGAGTACGGGCAAGGTATATGAAGGGTTTAAGTTTGCGGTCGGGAATAAATTTCATTGCAGTCGAGAAGTTCACAAGTTAGTTTGTTTACTTTTCTTACGTGTAATAAGCATATTTGTTCAAGGAGAGAGGTGAACGAGTCGGCTCTTTATACCTGATATAAACGAAATGAACTCGTCCATTCCAATCCGCGGGAGCAATCGACGAAGCTTCTTTTTATCGATATCTCAGGTTAACGGAATTTTTTTCAGTTTTCGTTAAGCGAAGTGGGGTTTTTTTTTATCGCTTATCTCGGCTATTTTTATTCCCAGACAAGAAAGCTGCTACATATGGAAGAAGAGATTGCGTGACAATATACTCGTGTAAGCGGATGGTACTCGCTCTACGCGATCTGCTCTCAGATAAAGTAAATTTAGACTTTTTATTATTATTATTATTGCGGCAAATCTCATATTACATTCACAATCATAAAACTGGTAAAATGTGTAATAAGTTCAAGCAGAAATGGATGAAGGGGGTTGGTTCAAGTGATAACCAATGATCTCTGAAGTATTAAGGTTGTTGTGCCTGCTGAGGAGGATGGGTTTTTGCAATTTTCCAACTTTTAAATAAGTTCAAAAGTATTTTGGTAGCCCCTTCGATATTATCTCAAGGGCTCCTATAATGAACAATTGAGATGATGAGAATTTCTTTTTCCACAAGCGTTCACGTTCTATTTTAAGGGGCCGTCCGTAAATTACGTAAAGCTTGAGATGGTGTTTTGGTGGTAATCGGTTTGCACAGCGTTACAAATGGGTGGGCAGAGGGGGAGGGGAAACGCACATAATGGCAAAAGCAGAAGAGGTATCATGAAGCATTAATGAGTGACTAAAGAAAAATGGTGGTTATTTGTTACCGGCTTGAAATGTGAGACCCTTACTAGTGAGTATTACTTCCTCGAACTGTTTGTGGCATGCTTCTCCCCAGACTGTTGAGGGTGATCCCTTTGTGCCACATGTTCTATAGGACTGAGGTCCGGGGACGATACCGTGTGGACGGGCATTGTCGTCCATGAACACAAAATCTGGACCAACTGCTCCACAGAAAATACGAACGTGATCTAGAAGAATCTCCCTGCAATACCGTGCTGCTGTAATAGATCCTCCTGCAAAGATGCGAAGGGGTTCTGGCATCTTGCACGATGCCCCCCCACACCATGACTCCTTGACCCAAACGTTGCACTTCCCGAACGTGTTCTTGTTGATAACAAGTTCCCTTTTCACGCCAGATCAGTTGATGCCAGAATCACTCTGCATGATGAACCGAGACTCGTCGGAGAACATCACCACGGACCACTCCTGATCGCCCCAAGCACGATGCTCGTTACACCACTCTAATATTTTCCGTCGATGGAACGGAGATAGTGGAATGCATTTGACAGGCTTCCGTGCATACAGCCCAACGTCATTCAACGACGGGAAGTGGTTCTGACAGAAACACGAGTGCCTGTAGATGGGCAATTACTAGTTGCTATCATGTCTCTGTACGAAAGATCTGAGATGTGCGTCCGGATAAATGGCATTAAGTCGAGACCATTCACCGTGGTTGTTGGACTCCGCCAAGGGTGCGTACTGTCGTCCCTCTTGCTCGTTATCTTTATGGACTGGATAGACAGGGGCAGCCGAGGCGATGAGCGTATTTGTGTTGGTGACTGCTTGGTGGAGAGGTTGCTCTTTGCTAACGACCTTGTCCTTCTTGGCTCTTCTCGCACCAGCCTTCAGTATGGATTAGATAATTGAGACAGGTATATAAGTTCAAGTATCTCACTATTCACGAGTGATGAGCGGCAGGATACAGAATTGGATGCTCGGATCGGTGCATCAAACTGTGTCAGACGTTAATTGTGGCAATCCGTGGTAACGAAACGTGAGCTGGGAAACAAAGCCAAGCTCTCTGTTTTCAAATCTATGTTTGTCCCCATTCTCACCTATGGTCATCAGTCTTGGGTAATGACCGAAAGAGTGCCCCATGGTTCTAATCCTTTTATATCCTATTGATTCTGTTGGAGTAAGCAATGACTGAGTTGCCTTCAAAATGGGTCTGGTTGTATCTTTTTTAGTTGCCGCAATCTTTTAGTTGACAATGCGTGCGCTCCCACAGAATTCTATGTAATCAGTGAATCCATTTTGGGGAACTACAAGGTGAGTCAAAAGTCGCAGCACACCTTGTTTTTTCGAAAACCTTGCAGGAATTGGGAAATCTGAATATTCCAGTAAGGTATGGGTGAAGTGGTCTTGAATCTAAGTCAATTTTTTTCAATGGAAAGGGGGTCGTGTGATATATCAAATAACATGAGCATTTTCTGACAATTTCATTCCTGTAAACCGATTTGAAATAGCAGTTATGGTTCAAAAGTTACAACACATTTTGTTTGGAATTACAGGCTGGACTGTTCTCCATAAAGGTTTACAGTCATTTAATGTGTTCAAATGGTGTCCCTCTTGGTCAAGGCACATTTGAAGGCGCTGAATCCAATCGTCATGCACTCGCAGAAGGATTTCCGCAGAAATGCTGGCACACGCGCCTTCAATGCGTTGCTGGAGATGGTGTCTGTTTCTGATTTTCTCTGCATATACGAGTTGCTTTAAATGACCCCACAGATAAAAGTCAAGTGGTGTGAGATCAGGTGATCTGGGTGGCGATTCCACAGCACCACGTCAGCCAATCCAATGACATAAAAGTTTGTCTCATCACTGAACAAGATACCTTGTGCAAAAGAGGGATCTTGTCGATGTTGCTCTAGGGCCCACGTGCAAAACTGTCTGGGTCATCCTCTGCTAGGTGCTGGAGTATCTGAATCTTGAATGGATGCCGTCGATGAGCAAGAAGGATTCGTACGATCGATGACTGGCTGATTCCACATTCTGCTGACAAACGTCGTGTGCTGCGTTGTGGGCTCTTGACGAAGGATGCCAAAATTATTGTTGAGGTTGTCTCGTCAGTAGCACTTATTGGATGGCCACTCCGTGCCTTGTCAACCACAGTCCCAATTTCTCGGAATTTCTTAATTAAGCACCTGGCAATGATGTGTGAAATTGGAGGTCTTTCTGGGTACCGGTTGTTAAAATCTGCAGCTATGACACGGAAACTTCCTTCTCCAGACATCAAAATGACCTCAATTCTCTCCTCCGTGGTCAAAGCCATCTTCAGTTACCTTCTACAAAATGAAACAAAACGTGTTTTAACTTTTGAACCATAACTGCTACTTCAAATCTGTTTACAGGAATGATATTGTCAGAAAATGCTCATGCTATTTGATATGTCACATGACCCCCTTTCCATTAAAAAAAAAATTGACTTAGATTCAAGATGGTCGATTTCAAGATGGCGGCCATGTTCGGTACTTACCGTAAAAGATAGGCCACCTCACCCATACCTTACAGGAATATTCGGATTTCCCAATTCCTCACCCTGTAATTGCAAGAAAAAAAGCATAGAATAAAATAAAATAAAACTTTTAAAAAACAACGATTTTATGCTTTAAAATAAAAGCGCTCAAAAATAGAAAATTGCTTAATATTTTTTGTGAATAACGTTGGGGTGCTCATTGAATAAAAAGAACCATTTGAAAATTCTAATTAAATGCAGTAGTCAACTAGAATATTCACAAAAATTAAATTAAATGTTGGACGCTACTTAGAGGATCGTTTCCTTATGATAATTAAGATGGAAATGTTATTAGAAGTTTTTTAACAGAAGGCATACGTTTCGGCAAAATAATTTTGAAATGTGATGACGTCAAGATTTGTTCGCAACACATGGGCTAGCAATACATATTCTTTAGATGGCTATGTAATAATTCGGCTTCTATGCCAGCTGTCTTCGTCCATTAGTTTCGGAGATATGCGCTCGAGACAGTAACACCATGGATGAAGAAAAGATGGATGGGACACTCCTATGCGTCGAGCGTGAGTTTTTTTTCAGTGGCGCTCTCTGTGGATTTGCGTAGTACTAAACCAAATCTGTCTGGGAAATAAAGAAAAATAGTTTCAGTTTCTGCTTTGCGTAGTACTAAACCGAAACTTCACCACCACCGTTTCGATTTGCGTAGTACTAGAAATTTTTTAAAAAAGAAATTCACATATTAAGTGGCTTTTTAAGATAAAAGTGTGCTTAGCAAGTTTTTTTAATATTTTTTATTTTATTGTTTTGAGTCTATTTTTAATTTTATTAATCAATCTAAGGAGATGATTATATTTAGTACTACGCAAAGCTCCAGATGTCACCCCAAAATCAAACTCACTGAAGACGGCAATGGAGTGTCCCATCCATCTTTTCTTCATCCATGGTAACACTGATATGGATTGAAAAGACGGTCCATATCAGTGGACAGTAACCGCCAAATGGATTTGAGGGTATTGCACAACGTAATTCGATTCTATAGTTTCTATGCATATAATTCAATGCAAAAAGAGAAATTTTCCAAAATATAAATCTTTGAAGAGATATTGAGGGGGTATTGTTGTTATAATTGCATATCTTGGGGTTTATTTAGGATTTCTTTTTACAAGAGAGGGATCAAAAATGTTATTATCATAGGTTTTGTTATTTTTTTATAATTTCATACAAAAAAATAAAAAAAAAAAATAAAAAATATTTTGTATTTGATAAAATATAAATAACCCCATTGGATACTTATTTTAAGTCATCGCATTGTACGTGTATAATAAAACACTAGGTGCATGTAAAAAGTAGACTTTTAGAAGTTTTAAAAACTTCATTTTTTCCATTTGTGATTTTACTTCCTTTAAATTCTGGATTAAAAACCAAACCATCCAAAACAAAAAAAAAAATAAAAAAAAATTCTCGTTTTAGAAAACGCATATCAAAATAGCCGTTCTCTATTTTGATTTCGGTTGCTTATTCTGTAACATAAATCCTGTAATCATATTCCAGGAAAAAATTATTTGTTTTGTTGAAATATAAATAAGCTGCCTGTGAAACCAAAAAGATGAACCCTCTCATCCACAATGAGAATTGAAACACTGGATTCCAAGAACAGATGAAGGAGAGGTAGCCATCTCCCACCCTTCATCTCTTCTTGATGATATCCACCTTCATCTGTTCTTGAGAATTTCTGCTACCAGGTAGCCATCTTCAGCGGAGAGAGCCAAAGTACACCTTTTCCACAGTTTTGCTTAATTTTTGTTCTATATGTGAAAGACCAACAATAAAAATTTGATACCTTTCATGTAAAAAAAATCCTAAATAGGCCATAAAATATGCAATTTTAACAAAATACCCTTCAATATCTCTTCAACAATACATATTTTTTTTTGAAATTTCTGTTTTGTAATTTTGTATTAGCACTTTAAACTATACATACACAAGATTTCATCAAAATCCCTTGATGGATCTAGAAAAAAAGAAGGACGAGACAAAATAACCCTAGAATAAAAATAAACCATTTTGCAAAAATTTACAGGACAGTACTGGTGGGTAGCCTATCCTCTCGCTTCAGGGGCCGCTTCATAAAATGATAATTGGGAAATTTTATTTTGTCAACCCGTTTACGCCGAAATTGGTAAAAAAGGAAATTGAGATTTCATATCTTAAATTTATGGAAAGACATAAAAAATAATTTACAAAGACATAAAAGTAATTTATTCCACAAAAAACGGACCACACCTCGCTGTTCTTCATAATTTTACGATGCCAGCAAACGCGCCATATTTACTCAGTAGTTACGGGTCCTTCCGCTAGGGCAGCACGTGATCTGTCTGTAGCGAAAATTCCAAACTATCAATTTGACAACAACAACTTTGAACATCCGGACCAAAATAGTATTCCATAAAAAAGTGTTGTCCATTACTTTTCGATGTTCCCTCGTAGATTGAAAGGGCGCGTATTTTAGAGGTTTGCATAGGGGCGCCGACAAAGCTAGCGCCGCCCCTGCTTGTGTGTTTGTTAAAATTGTTTTTGGTTTGTACCCCTGGGGTCTAACTTGTTGGTCTGAGACCAAACGAGACTCCGTGGGGTGCCACTGTATTTTTTAAATAAATAAAATAAGATAAATAATAAACTGGTAACTAATTTTCCTGTAATAAAAGCTGCGGCGTTTATTTCATTTCAACTTTTTTGGGGGCGCGGCGCCTATTTGAGGGGCGGCTATTATTCAAAGAATTTAAATTTATTTTATTTTATCTTTTCTATTTAATTTAAAATTTTCTTTTGTTATTCTATTCCATATAAGTGAGTAGATTAAAATAAAAAAAAATTAATATAAAATTACAATGGACCGAGTCATTGGGAAAAAAATTGATACTCGTTTAAAAGTAAATTGGCCTCTGTTAACTTTGCTAGAATTTCAATCACAGCCAACTAGTTTATCGAGTTGGCTGCGATTTCGATATTGCATTACGTAATTTACGAACGGTCCCCTGAGTTCCCCCTGAATCCCGCAAGTTTGATCTTCAGCCTCCCGCTGACCGTCCTCAATTGCACATCCCGTTATCTTCGAGATTTTTGAGTTTGTCATCTTCGAGTGATATCACCTGGTATGGCAATGAATTCATTTTTCTCATTATTATTATTATTATTAATATTTTGTGTAAGTGAATTTTATGAAAATCAAAAGTGGGGCACAGCAAGGTCTAAATCTCACTTGGAACAGAAATCAAAAGTAAAAATTTTCGCCCGCAGTTATTATATTACGTGAAATATGTTTTATATGTTTGTGTGTTTTCCTTTATGTACGCGAGAATGAAGAATATCGTGGGAAGTGAAAATTGTATTATAACATAAGCTACGCGTAACCCCCTCCCCCTTCATACATACCTGGCGTAACCTTGACATTATTTCCGTAACGAGAAAGATACGAGGAAGCAAAAGTGATAAAGTAAAATCAAAAATAACGTTAGTGCCTCTTAGGGGGAAAAAACCCCAACAACATGTAATTTCTATTAAAAACACCAAAATAACATTATTATAAAAAGCGCGCGACGATAACTACGTAAACGTGAGAAAATTGACGTCACATTATGAATCGGCGAATTGGGCAAGAACCTGCCAACAACAACAGCAGCAGCGCCCCTCGGTGGCAAAACATCTCGTGGTGGCAGCAGGCAGTAGTCATTTATGAAAACGCCAGAGTCGCAGTTGGGAAGGCGAATGAGCTCGTGGTTTGCACGTGCCCTTATACGATATCGACTTATTTACAACAGTGTACGTAAGCAATAGGGCATTGCTTATCGTGTCCGTCGTTTTGAGCCATGCACTCAATTAAAAACACGCCGGTATGCCCGAGCTGCCATAACTATTTCAGCGTTAAAACGTCAGGTATGTAAAATAAAAGCGTGCTCACAACGACATAAACATTGAGGTGATAGAGGGGGAAAAAAAATTAATAAACACTATACCGGGGATTTGAAATTAAAACGAACAACTTATGTTTAAGAGTAGGGATTAATATAATTATATTTAAAAAAACAAACAAACTAGGGCTAGACAAAGACGTAAGGAAATAATTTGCTTTTAAAAGGAGTTAAGTTTTACTTGGAAGCTAATCAGTTTACATCCTGTAATGTGATTTTTAGCTAGAATAACCAAATTCAACTACATTAATGGTGTTTTGCAAATCTTGTAGGGTGAACCGTGAAATCTAAGTTTGAGCAAGATTTATTTCTGGCTTAGTTCAATAAGTCCAATAAAAATAATCTCTGGACTTTGGTCAGTTAGGTTTTAGATTGTAAGTTGATGCAATCCATCTATTTACCCCTCTCTCTGTGGTGTCATGCGTATACACAACTACAGAGGGACACACATTTCAACTAAACAAATCTGTATACAGTGCGTCCCATAATCTTAAGCCCACCATCAGCAACATAATGTAGGAATGCTTATCTCGAAACTATGAATTCAGGAACTATTTCAAAGCAAAGTAAACACATATTTATTTCAAAAATGCCACACAATAAATTAACAAGCGAACATTAGTATTGAAGGGAGTGTCCCATAATCTTAGGTCCACCCTACCGAAGTCTTAAATGTAGCTCAGAGAATGCATTGAAATATTGGTATACCGTAAAATCTTGAATACAGGCCCACGCGTTTATTTGTCTCACAAGGAGACTCCACGTACTGTGACTCACCGATTTTGATAAAAAATATTCTGTGAGTAGCTTTCACCAAATTAAAGACCCATGCAAAGCCGTTCGATGCACTTCTCAAAAATTTCCGAGAAAAAATTCATAAAGTTTGTTATTATAGACAAGTTTCACAGCATCTTCGACGCATGCGCAGAAGAAGTAGCGCCACATTGCGAGAGCATGTAAAAATGCCCAAGGAGATAGAAACCACGTTCTTCCCACATGGAGAACATGTACGCGAAGAAAGTTATAATGAATGAAACGTTGCTAAGGGGAATCGATCTGAAGTTCTTCTAATCTTAGACAATATCGTCTTATATAAAGTTGTCCAACAACATATGGCAACGAAATCAAATAAAATTATCAAGTTATCTCTCAGACGAAGGGTACATGCAAGGAAAGAAGTTTGCTCTAAAATTAGAGTTAGACGTTCTCAATAAGGTGGTTACTCTCTTGTGTGCATCTTGTTCAGTTATGAAGAAATTCGAGATGCATATTGGGAATGCCCTGCTGGGCAAGTTAAATGCTATTTAAAACGTATAACTTCTGAAGCCCTATTAAAAATGCTTTAATGTTCGAGCGGGTTGTTAGAACGATGAAATAAAACCTAGCCAAATGCATATTAATTGTGTGAATATTCAGAATATATTTTTTTTTTTGTTGATCAAGGTTAATATATCTGGGTGCTTATGGAAGTGCAATGTCTTTATTTGCAGGTTAGGTATAAACTGAAATTGTATTGATACAGTCTTAGAATTGAGTTATAAAGCAGCACAATTGACTGAAATCCTTGATCAGAGCTGTACTGGCGTTTTTTAAATTGTATTACTGTCTTATCAGTTTCTTAGGGATCCAATCAAATAACGATAAGACTGCTCTAGGTTTCAAACATTTTTTGTGGGAATGCAACAGCTGGCGAAAATCAGTCTTTAACATGAGCAGAGCAAACAACGCTTGCCTCTGTCACTTTATACTTTGGCTCACCATTTTTCTTGTCTATCTACTTTTTCCTAAGTTTGTCTGATTTGGGACAAGGTGCTAAGTGGTTCTAGGGGGTCTAGGCTGAGCTCATCGACAAGCAGTCGACTGTCGACAAGTTTCGATGGTCATGTGGTTAATGACACATTTGTCGATTCGAGCTAGCATGAACACGACTTGTCTACAGAGTCTACAGTGTACACTTGTCTACTTGTCTACAGAGTCTACAGTGTACAGACCCTACATCGTCGATTTTCTAGTGTAGACTTTGACCATCGACAACACTCGACAATTGCCTTATTCTTGTCTACAATTCAAGAGCAGTCGACTATGCACTTGGCGATCGTTATTTCAGAATTTAGCAACATATTTCTTATTAAAATCTTTTTTCCTTCGTTTCCAGCCTGCAGGCTAAATACACATAGCTCAAGAATACACATTTTCTAAAAATATTAACAAAAACTTGTTTAAAAATATTTACATACATGAAGTACTCTCTTGTGCTACGAAACTTGAACTGTGAAAATAATAATATAGTATGTCTACTGGTATGTGTTTAAGTATGTGTTTATGTGTATACATGGATAAATGTGTAAAATTATGTGTAAATGTGTGTATACTTGTGCATATCATCTAGCCATACGTGTGTAAATTTGTGTATAAATGTGTAATATGCCACTTATCGACGATTAGATTTTGTCGAGATCGACAGCTTGTCGATGAGTTCAGCCTAGACCCCCAGGAGTGATATTTTTCCATCATGAAGGCATCCTGAAACAGTACAAGACACGTTACGATGCATGGCAACCGCAACAGTGAACAGCGAGAAAGGACCTGGTGACTGGAGATCTCCTTCAGACGTTTGTTTTTTTCTCATCAGATGGTGATGCCAATCACTGAAACTTGTCTATTGATGAAACAATTTTTCATCAATAATTTGAACAGCTGAGGTATGGTGTAGGATAAAACCCTCACAAACCGTTCATGAGTTATTCTTTGTTATAATTGCCTACATACACTTTATAAATACTTGAATTGTAGCACAGATTTAGGTGGTCTAGTGATAAAACGCTTGAATTCTATAAAAAAATGATGGTAGCACATTGGATTATCAGAAATGTATTTAGTAAATGAATTACACATTGCCATTCATGTTAAAAAAAATTATGAAGAGAAAAAGAAAATTATCGAAGACTGGATTTGAATACGTACCTGCAAAATAGAACTCGAGCATTTTACCACTAGGCCACCTGAACACGATAAAAACCTACGCTACAGTTCGAGCATTGTAGGCAATTATAACATACTTTATGAATTTCGAATGGCTTTGCATTAGTCTTTAATTTGGTGAAAGCTAGTCGTAGAATATTTTTTATCAAAAT
>JAHWFO010031432.1:1521355-1531929 GCA_023313115.1 Rhysida immarginata | reverse complement strand
GAGCTCTGCATCCGCCTGTTTTCTGCCTACAAACTGTAATTGTGAAACATGCTTTATGCTCTGAATGGCTTTCCAGATTGTTGGATGGCAATGTCTTACCAACTCTTGAAAGCAAAATTCCAAGCAACTAGATTTGTAGAGTCTTCTTGCCGATAAGAACGAAGGCATTGCCTTCGACTCTCATATCTTGCATTTCATAATGGAATTTTTTTTTGCAAGAGATTTTTCTGTCCTAATCAGGCAATTTTGCACAACAGTCCCTTCTTATTTTTTTCATTAAGAGCCTATGATGCAGTCGAAGGGTTGGGTTTGGTGTAAGATGAGTTTTAGCTGTGTGATTGGGGATTTACATGGGATAAGTGGTCTTTTGTTTTTGGTGCGTCATTTGGAGGTATATGATAATGAATGTTAGATCTGTATTGAAAAATTGGGAATTCAAAGTTGGGTGGTATAAGTTCCTTTCTAAAGAACCAAAGTGCAGATACTAGACAGTTAATTGTGAATGGAGTAAGATCCCGACTTACGTCACTGTATTTGAAATATCATTTCCTATACATGTACTTGAATATTCATCTGACTAAAAAATAGAGAAGCGCTTGTACATGTATAGTGTATAGTAAAGCAAATACATGTTTATGTCTGTATAAGGAAAAAAAATATATCCAAGAATCTTGTGTTGTAATCTTCATTTAAAAAAACTGGAGATGTTTGAACAGAAGCTTGACTTTTTTCGATGTACAATTGTCTGTAGCACTGATACAAAGTTCTCATTCCCCTATTTACATGAGTACTGCGTTCAGAGTCTGGATCATTCTCTTGAAACATAGCCATAGCAGCTTCTAAGTAGTTAAAAGCATCGAAAAGCATTGCTGATGTCAACGCTTTGACTGGCACTCCCTTATTTTCATTAGCAGACAAATATTTTCCTAAAACTTCCTCCTCTACCATCACAAGATCTTCATTACATATTGACACGGGCCAATTAACATTGGCTTAGAGGTTTATTATAATTGGCTAGTTTGCACAATGATTCAGAACACTGTTGATTTTTTTTATAATTTTTTTTATAATTTTTTGGGGAAAGGAAATCACATTTTATTTGGACCTAAGTGCGAAACGAGCGTCGTACACCAAAACGATGGTAGAAATTTATAAATGACGTAAGTGCGAAACGACATAAGTCGAGGTCTTACTGTATTATATAAAAGTATAAATGGATTAAAAATGAAATGGAAAAAATGTACATTGTGAAGATAAGATAAAAGGAAAGATAAAAGAAAAAGACCATGGGGAAGGGTGTATGGAGAGAGGGAGAGAGAAAAAAAAGCAGATAAATGGATAAAAGTAGGGGTAATATGTCACTGATAGGTCAAGAGAGAAATGTATTGCACTGTTTAACCTAGTTCATACCATTTCAATTCTGTAGTTAAATTTGTGGAGAAATAGTAATTTTCTGACACATCCTCATGGTATAGATAGGACCCCCCCCCTTTTAATTTTAAGAGCAAACACGTCTTTGACAAATTTGAAAGGATGTTTTATTCCATAGTTATATCGCTGAACTCAAATTTTAAATGGGTAACAGGAACTTGACACAAGTTATTGACAACCAAAAACTTGCACACTTCTCACAAAAAAAACATTGCCTTCCTGATTGCTTACTCCACATAAACAGTTGTTTTTTTTCCTTCTTCTGGAACTCACTATTGACCTATATTTACAGAGTTGCTAGAAGGCATATAAAAAGTTCACACAGTGGGTGGGAGAGGGGAAATAAACCTGTTCCCTGAAGTTTTGATATAGGTTAATTTGAGGTATATTACTTGTGAACACCTTTGCATAATTAGCTATTCACTCATTAATTCACTTAAAACCTTTTAACTGGAATAAATATCTGTTGCATACCATTGCATTATAGTGATTGAATCCATGCAGTGATGACATACGTATTTCAGTCGTTTATGATTTATTGATTGTAGTTTCAAATTTACTGTAGCCATTTTAATGATTGAAAATATATACATAATTCATCACTATAATCAGGAATAATTACTCTGTAAAATTCAGTTTATTTGTTCGCTTTATTAGACCGGTTTAAGTATTTTTAAAAAAAAATTTTTTTTTGGGGGGGGGGGGGGGGGGCGGGCTTCATCAAGCATTTTTTTTTTTTTTTTAAACTTTGAATTTATTTTTTAATGAACAGTCGATAACTAATTATTAAAAGTGGAAATGAGGTGACATAAAAAGCCTATTTTACGTATGAATGCTTTTTATGTATTATGAAGTCGTATTAATTCATTATCTTTCAAATTTCTTTTTACGAGTCTCAAGTAAAATATTGTTGTACAGTGGTAATTATTTTTACAATGTTTTCTCTACTTATTCGTTTAGATTTTAGAATTAGACTGAAATAGGGAACGGGGAAGAGAAATTCACATCATTTACAGGAAATCTGGAATCTTTCTTTAAATTTGCCATTTTTTTTTTTTTCTAAATCAAGATTTAACAAAAAATATTTCCGGTTACTATTGAAGTTTGTTGATAGGTATTCATTGATTAACTTGTTTGTCCGTTTCAAGTGATACAGAGATCATTTCAGGAAATTTGATATTTTGTTATATAATAACTGGACCAATTCTTGTTCAAATGATCTCAAATTTTAACAGCATGTAGAAACAACTTGAAAGTCTGTGATGTTATCCAACAGTTGTGGTATTGTGTTTGGCAGGAGCTGGACATCATGGTTCATGGGTGGTGTTCATATTGGTAAAAATTGTTAAATCATTAATGAAATCAAGATTTTGAATTCTTCGTTCGAATTTTGATGAATGTCTTGTTTTGTGCAACATTAAGCCTGTTCGGTTTCATTCGCCTACATTATTTAGTTACTCAGATATTTACATCTCGAATGATGTCAAATTTTCCGAGCCACCATGTGTATTTCTGTTAGTAGCATAATTGGAAAGGTTCTGAAAGGTCGACTGCTCTTCTTTCTTAGTTAAACATTGTACTGAAGCTGAAAGCATGATGTATGTGCTAATAGAGTTACATGTATTTATTTATTTATTTATTATTATTATTATTTTTTTTTTTAATAAAGTTTGTTTGTGAGCTGATATAATATTTTTTGAGATTTTATTTATATCCCAGGGAAAGGAGGAGAAATATTTTGGATTATTTTCATTAGTTTCAAGCTATATTTTTGTTTCAGTAATTACATATAATTGTTATATCCTGAAACAAGGAATGTTACTTAAAAATAAAGCTATTCCCATGAAGTTTATTTTTTTCCCCCTCTCCATTATAAATTGTTTTTTAGTTTCTCAGGAAGTTCAGATGATTTTTATTCTTCTGTTTCATTTGATAAAAACTTGTATTTCTGCATCGTTGTTCACATGTAGCACCAAGTTTTATTGTGTCACTTCATAATTTTTAAGTCAGTTACTTCCACATTGAGCTTTTCTTAAAATATTTTTTCTATGTGATGTTGAAAGAATGAAATTAAACAAAAGGAAATCTTCTGCAGCTATATTATACTTCCAATTTTAAATATTAGTTTTTAATTTAATTTTATTTTTTTTCTATAATTCTAGTTGTTAATAATTGATTATCTTTTAAAATTTATATTAATTTGTTTATTGGCATGTGGAATCTAATTTATAATTGTATAAACTTTAAAGAAATGTCTTTGGATAATTTCAACATTATCACGTGTGACTATTTGATTTTAAATTATTGATGCCGGATGATTAAGTATGATTTTAGACACAGATTTAATTCATTCTCTCTCCCTTATCCTTTCACTGTTATCTGATCTGATTGTAATCCTAGCCGATAGATAAAGTCGGTTGGCCTTTTTAGCTGAACTATCATACTTGTTATTCAATCATTTCAATAAATCTGCATATCTTTCATCTTGAAGGAAGTTTTTCTTTCAAATTTTATTTATGTTCTCACTTCATCTTTAGCTAATGTTTTGTAAGTACATCGTTGGCTACGGCAAATTTCATCGTCATCAGTGGCAGTGTAAGTTTAGAATGACTAAATGTTATACAGATTTATGCAATCGTCTTGCTTTAAATATTCATAAATACATGCACATGTAATTCATTTAGGCAGCACATTAAGCTTTTAAAATTACTTAGCTAATTATTTGATTTTTGGAAATATTTTCTTAGTTTAAAGTCAGAACATAATTTTTTGGAATTGCACATTGGAATAGCAAGCAGTCTGATCCCATCTTCAGAACAGTGAATTAAATAGGAAGCGGTAGTGTCCAAAAATTTTTTATATTTACTGATGGAATTTTTTTTTTTTTTGTTGTTCTAGATTCAAAAATCCATAGTAAAATTTGAAAATTTTACATCGAAATATAACTAAAATTCGACTGTTAACAGTAAATAAGAATGTAACATGGTTACAAAGTTTTGTTATTGATGGTTTGCTATTTCTGGTTTTCTTTAGGGATGTAAATACCAAGGGATTGCTGTAATGTGCATATAATGAGGGATATAGGTTTAAAAACAAACCATCCAAAGTAGTTTGGCGCTCTATTGAATCTTAAAACTAACAATAAATTAATATGGATAGGTTTTCATTCTTATAATTTGTGACTTTTATTGTATAACAACCTTTAGAAAGGATATAGACTTACAAACGTTACTAAGTTAAAATTGCAGTTTTTTTCTGCTATTCCACTTAAACATTAATGGAAAAATAAATTGAATGATTCAAAAAAATTTTTTTTTACTTCAATATTAAGATGTTATATTAATTAAACATTATTGATGAAGAAAGTTAAGGAATCAAAAACGCTTTGTTACTTAAACATTAACAACCAATATAACTATCATTTTACTTAGCAAACGTATTATGCTTATGCCTTACCTATTAATAATGTATGCAGTATTAGTAAATGAAATAACATCTTCTTTGGAAATCTGCTTGAATATATAAAAGTTTTGTTAATATCGTATTTTTTGTATACTTTAATTTATTGAAATAGTGTATAAAACAATTCATTAATTTGCAACACGTTTCCTTTGTTTTTAAAAATATAATTTGCTTTCCAATCTGCATTTTGCATTAATATTTCATGAATAAAGCATATTTAACAGACTTACCTTGATATTGATATTATTACGCAGGCAATCGACCGAACTGCCACTAGCGCTGCAACTATTTTAAAATTCGGTTCACTGGCCACCAAGCCCAAGCTTATATAAGAGGAGAGGGTGTGGTGCTCGGAGTATAGGCCAGGGTCATTGCCACAGTTGTAAACGGGGTCATGCTCACCTACTCAAGTGTAATGAGCAGTTTCTTATAGGCATTGAAATTGAATCAATAAGATAAGAATAGAATGTGTCCAACAGAAGTTTCACTAACTTATAAATGATAATTAAATGTTGAAATATTTCTTTTTCTTTCTTTTTTCTTATTATACGAAATGTTTATAACCTGACAGAATGAGAAGTTTTTCTGCTTATCAGTGTTGATGAGCTTTTGGCTGAATGAGAACTATACAATTTAATTTGAATAATGTAATGCTATAATTTAGTGTTACAATATTGAGTTAGGCACCTTTTGTTTTTTGCTTTTGTCATTTTATTTATTTTTATTTATGTAGAATTATTATTTTTGATGAACATATTACGTATTAAAATACACAAAACGATATTGCAGTACATTTTTATTTCTTAGACTTGATTTGTCGTTTTTAAGCATTTTCTATTTTGCGATTCTCAGCGTCTGATTATTGCCAGGCCAAAAAAAAAAAAAAAAGTTTAAAATCAAATACAAGCCTAAGAAGTGAAAATGTTTGTTTTGGTGAATTCATAATCTTGATAATTTTTCTAATTACTATGTATCGATTTCGATTACTTGCTTGTGTTGGAAATTTATTTTCCAATACAAGTCATACTTCCCTGTTATGCTTTTCTAATTTCTTATTGCATCAGTAACGTTGAAGCAAGATAAACAAATTATTGCTATACAAATTTTCTTTCTGAGCATTTGACTTTTGTGTTTGTTCATGAGGATGGTATTCTCCAATGTTGCTGCTGTGTAAACTGTTTTAGTTGTTTCAAGGTCACCATGTTCATTCCACCTTAACAAGGTCAAATAGTCAAAAGATTTTTTCTCTTTCCCATTTCTTTTTTAACTGACAAGTTGTAAAAAAGTTGTAGACGACAGCATTATATCAAGATAATTTTGCGCTACCTAACTATCTGAGAAATCTTTTTCTAAGTTACGGCAATAAATTAATTCAAATTACTTATCTGTATGTAAACAATCTGTAAAAAAAAAATACGTGCTTACATGAAAAATTAAAAATAGTAGACAATTCTCTAGCCTGAGATCGGATGAGGGGCCTTAAACTCTGTTGACAATCAATAAGGAGTTGACAATAGGAATAAAACAAAATTTCTTTTTTTCTTTTTTATTAATTTGATTAAGAGATTTAATTTTAATATAATAATTTAAATTTTCTATGTATAAAAATATTAGTGGGGAAAAAAACCCCCCCAAAAATTCTGCAACCTGGATTCGAACCAGGGATCACAAATATTATGTTCGTCGCCTCTACCAAGGTAAATCAGTGCAGGCATCTGGCTCCTAGATTGTAATATCATTGACTATGTTAAGTCTTTACGACACTTTGAGACAGCTTTATGGTCCCGTGTCCGTCAGTAGAGGCGACAAGCACGTAGTCCTGGTCTGTGGTTCGAATCCAGGTCATGGGATTTTTCAGCTGCATCTAAAAAAAAATTCTTATTCTGCTTTGCTTCTATATTATGGGAGTGTTTTTATTGTGACAAAAGTGACAGAACCATGCTACTACGCTAATTCTGTTTTATTCTCGTCAGACTGATCACTACAGTTTGCAATTACTAAGGTTCACAATACTGTACAGAGGATTAGGCAGTTGGATTTGATCACTTTACTTATGCTTGCATACGGGTTACTTTCCACTTGTGAATATGTTTTGTTTGTTCCACATGATGTCCATCATCATTCCTAGACACTGCTCGACATCGTCATTTCCATATATCGAAGACGTCATGTATCTTGTCGGGATTTATTGTGTTCCATATGTCTATACAAATGTTCCAAAGTCAGTTTTGTTTCAGGTAACCAAAGCCGAAAAAATCTAAAGGTGAGCAATCAGGCCTCATGTAAGGTTATAACAAACTCAGATTTTTCACATGCCAGATGGTTTTCATAGAGACTTCTTGCGTTGGTTTTCCTGTTCACGTGATGTTCAATAAGCTTGTGCACCTTAGCTGCTTTTTTTTTTATTTTTTATTTTTTTTTATAATACGTGTTTTCGAGTGTAAATCCTGATGAATAATCCATCCAATCCAACTGTTCTTTGCGATGCACCTGTTATGCCAAAGTCGTTTTGCGATGGGGCGATGTGTACGTCCCTCCGCTTCAGCACTCCACTTTGCGCCTGTTATTCAGTACATTAGATATCGAACCAATGGAAACTGCAATGTTCTGACTTGCAAATTTCTTTTTAATCTCCCTGTTCGATATTCCTTCCTTAGAAAGTGTCCTAATGGTTACCTCAACATCGTGTGGTATTATTTTAGGCATGGTGACGCCTAGCCTTCGTTTTTTTACAAGTGATCTGCTAACTATAAACCCATTTTTTATATCCAGACCATGTTACCCCCTCAACCCCGTTTTTGTCCTGAAACTGATTTGTATAGTAATCAAATCCAACGGCCTAACCCTCTGTACTTTGTTGTTTGACGAATGTACTGTCCAATGTTGGTTCCGAAAATTCCGGGTGGGAGTGACGGACCTGGCAAATGAGCCACGCGGCAGACTGCCCAACGTGTTGAATGACGCTGATCTGAAGCAATCTGTAGAAGAGGACCCATCAAAGACTGTTTGGGAACTTGCAGGGGATCATGCTGTATCAGCGTCGACTGTCAATAGACACCTTATGACCATCGGCAAGGTGAAAAGCAGGACAAATGGGTCCCATATGAACTTACGGAAAACCAAAAAGAGCGTCAGTTGGAGGTGTGTACAGAATTGCTTTTGTGCCATGAAGAAGCGGGGATTCTTGATCGCATCGTCACCTGTGACGAGAAGTGGCTCCTATACGACAATAGGAAACGGTCAGCACAGTGGCGACAGTTTCCTAATCCCCCGTTGCACCCCAGGAAGCTCATGGTTACAGTTTGGTGGAACATCCGTACTCTCCGGACCTCTCCCCTATCGACTACCATCTTTTCCAGAGCCTGGACAATTTTCTCTGGAGGAAAACATTCCTAACCCAAGCAGACGTCGAAAACGCATTCCGGGAGTTTGAGTCCAGTGACCATGGATTCTATCGGAAAGGGCTGGAGAAGCTGCCAAGTCGTTGGCAACAATGTTCGGATTGCAATGGGGGTTATTTCGAATAGCACGTGTGAAAGTGTTCTTTCCAGAGGGCCATTAAACATGACCTCTGCAGTCCAACATTTGATATGCAACAACCTGATATTAAGTGCCAGCATGCTGTCATTATTGGATAGAGCACTCTTAGTCGAACGCTTCTATTGCAATAACAAATGTGCAAGTGCTGTGTTGAGGGTGTACTGGTCACCGTAAGATGATCGAAGTGGGGAAACTACTTATGGTGATGTTTCTCAACCTGTGCCCCCTGGCTGCTCCTTGAAATTAAAATAAATAATAATTATTGCGACCTATTGCATACACTCTGTCCGAGTGATTTTATCCCTTTCCAGAAGGGGCTCCACCATAGAAATTGATTCTAAAAAGGGCTCCATGTATCAAAAAGGTTGAGAATCACTGACCTAGGTGCTTGTTATGCAGTGTCATGAAACAGCATTATCCCTATCTTATGAAAGAGATTCAGTGTTGCCAGAACCTCGAAGGTGCTAGACCACTAAAGTTTTTTTTATTTTTTATTGTTTTTCCCCGCTCTCTCCTTTCCCCCTGCAGTTACCTATTTCATTTCAGTTTGTCTTTTAAGAATACCCAATTAAGAAAAAACTCAAATATCTTCTCCACTAAATGTTTTGTCTTTAAATTTGCTACTAAAAATTTTTATTCTACTAAATCTAGTAGAAAATCCACTAGGATAGCATGGCAACATTGGATTCAATTCATCATGTTACATTCTTGCAAGATGGAGCCCCCACTTTGCGTCGCAGGCTCTGTTAAATGCAATATACATTTGGAGTCCAACAGTGTTGAGTTGTTTTTCACAGGCATGGCCTTCTAGATCATCAGACCCGATACTATTTGCGATATTTGGCTGTGGGGTACTTAAAATCACATGTGTACGAAGATCACTCCTACTTCATTGGCTATGCAGAAGGATGCCATTCCACACTATGTTCGGCCATGTCATCGGATATGCAGCCTCTTTAATGCAGCCTACAAGGAGCGTTCTAAAAGTAATGCACCGCATTTCTCTGAAAGTATGGACGTAAAACTTGCCAACTCGAACATCACATTTCTACAGTGTCAGTTCTATCGACTATTTTTCAAAGAAGTCTCTTTCCGGTTCTTTGGCTTTATGCCAGCGTTCTTCCAGAATGCAAGTTTCCCCTGGTACCACTGCAATTATGTTTTTCACACGTCATCGTCATCAGTCTCAAATTGGATCCCACTGAGTACATTTTCCTGATGCTCTGTGGGATCCAATTCTTCCCGACACTTTCTCCGTTGGAAATGAGAAATTCGATTACAGCATGCTACTTGTGACATGCATCACTGACATCCACAGTTTTAAACACTCGCTATGGCGTTGCCACCAGACGGTGGGTTTTGCAACTTCGAACAACATAAGCAGAAGGTTCATCCTCCATAGGAAGTTCTTGGATGTAAAAACTAACTTTATTTATTTTTACAAATGGAAATATTTTTTATTAATTTTATACAGCTAAAAATAATTTTTTGCTATATTTCTGACGAACTCACAATTAATATTCTTGAACTTTCGAAAAACGTACAATTTCATGTTATGAGATAAGAGCATGTAATTGTCACGAAAATAAAATTTCTCTCACTATGAAATGTAAATTAATTGCCATTAAAATAAAGTTTGGGTTCCAGCCTCATAGCATTGTTTTTGGCATAGAAATAAATTGCGGGGCATTACTTTTGGAATGCTCATTGTATATGGTCTTCTCGCTTCTACAGGCAGCGTTAGCGAATGAATCAGTTTTCGCTATCAGTTTTCAAACTTTAGTTGCAGTGTAATGTGGCGTTGAAATGCGTAACGAAAATGAGCAATAAATATTTTGATGTCATAATGATCCTAATGTCATTTTGATCACTTTTACGCAGTCATGTGCAAAACTCCGAGTTATTACCTTTTCAAAATGTGTTGGACTTTTTAATTGCGTATTATAAAGTGAAAACTTCTGATTCACAAAAATGAATGAGAAAAGTAAATAAAATAATTAATGTTATGTGTACTAGTGATAATAATTTAATCAAATTATGTAAATTGTCACAATCCTTGGAACTTATCTCTGATCAAATAAATGCCCCGATTTTGTCCACTATAATTAGCAATGTAATTAATTGGTTGTTAAGATTGCTCC
>JAHWFO010031432.1:1460025-1521255 GCA_023313115.1 Rhysida immarginata | reverse complement strand
TCCCGTGTTGAAAAATACAAATTTAAGGTTTAAAGCTTATTTAGAAAGGTTTATGTAATTTGTAAACAACAACAACTTTGTCATTCAGAAGATATTAAAAAAATTAGCAGGAACCACTTTTTAAAAGTAAAGTTGAGGATGAATAAGATGGAAATACGGATGTGATTTAATGAAGTTTAGCTTTTTTTTTTGTAATAAGTTCCTGTTTTAAATGTTATTAGTTATATTTTATTACAGCTGTATATAGAAACAAATAGGCTTCTTTGTGTATTACAAGTTTATTAGAAAAAAAAAAATGAATATAATATCGTTTTTTCCCTGTTGGATTTGGAATTTTTAAAGGAAAATCTGTCTGCCCTTATTTTCGCTTGAATAGAGTACACTTACCTCCTGAACATAATCAATTGGCCATAGAGGCAAAATTCTCTGTGGTTACCTGTGTTTTTAATAGGGAAAATTAGGTTAAAAAATAGTTCCTCAACAGCTACTATATCCGTCAACTCACAAGTTTCTTTTTTTCTCTCTCTCTCCTTCTCGTCTCTCCGCCCTTTTTTTCCTTTCTTTTTTTTTTTTCCCTGTCAAAGAGTTTATGCCGTTTTTTAAAAAGCTATTGCACTTTTGTTAAAGTGAAAATAGTATTGAAATCCATGCTAAAGAGGATTTCAAAAATAAATGTAAGAAATTAATGTGAGAGCTAACCAATTGATGCTTCTTATCGATACTTCCAATGATTTATTTATTTTTTTTTAATCTAATAACCGGAAATTTTCAAGGGATAAAAGAAAGTGTTTAAACACTTTTGCATTGAGTTTGTATTAAGATAATGTATTTTAACTAATCAATATTTTAATCATGAACTTTATTTTTTATAGGAAGCAAATAAATGTGTATTTTTTTTTTTTATTTTTTTTTTTACCTCTCCCCTGAAGCATATGCTTTAATTAAAAAAATGTAAGGACAATAGTTAAGAATCTTCATTTTTAAAAAATTATAATATTTTAGTGTTTTTTGTTTTCAGAACTAGATTTATTTTATCGGCTGACCACTATCTAAGCGTAGTATGTTTTCGTTCCCTGGACTAAAAAAAATTTTTTTTCACTGAAATTGACTAAAAACTCACAATTCAAAAAAATATGATGAAAATTTGTAAAAACAAAATTATTTTGTATACATATATGACCAATTTTGTTTTGCTCAATCCTTCAAAATGGCAAACCACAGAACCCAAATGAAACTAGTACCTACATGGTGTCCATAGAGCCTCTCTACAGTGAAAAACTAAAGCAATAATCCAATAAATGGGAAAACATAACACTTTATTTACATTAGGAATAAACTATATTAAGTGGTTAGGGTATGTACAAGTTCACAGGAGATGTAGAAAGTGCTTTCCGTCCATGCGCAGGGACAAGTCCACTCGTCTGACTTACGATGGGAATCGTCATTTTCCACTGTGGAGATATTTTGTGAACACCCTGCATATACTCTTAGAGGATTCCTTAAACTGTGCCTTGATTTTTTTTTTTTTTTTCCATGACCATTGGTTAAGCATTTTAAGAGACATTAATTTAAGAGAGATCAAAATCAAACCAGTTGAGAATGCATATGGCATTACCATAACGACGTTAATTAAGAGCTTTGTTATTGTATTCGCAAAGTTGGTCGTTTCGTAGCCAATTTTTTTTTTTTTTTTTTGACTTTTTTCATTTTGACTTCCGATTCCAATAGAGCATCGACAAGTGAGTAAAAGTTACAATAAGCTAACATGTTCTATCTATTCGGGAACATGGCCAAAATGATGGTTAAAATTAAAAATTTTGGTTTTGCGATCCGGCTTGAAGGACCAAAATGTTAACTTTGAATACCATTTTGGCCAAATTTCCGAATAGATAAAGACATGTGTGCCTATTATAACTTGTTTTTTGATGCTTTATCAGAATCAGAAGTCAAACTCAAAAGATTTGAAAAAATTGGAACAGAACAGAACGACCATCTTCACAAATTCAGAAACCGTTTTCGACATCGTTGAAAATTTGACAAGCACGGACTTCTGTTATTGAGATGAATAATTTTTGTAAATAAGTTTGGGAGCTGTTGGCGTCTTTAGTTAAAAAATTGCCCATATCCAACATTTTAAATTATTAATTTACTAACTAGTACCAATATATGATCGTGATGTTCGGTTGATCCAGGTCAACTTAAACAATACTTAAATCTATTAAAGTAACTTTTGTTTTAATCTCTCTCTCTCTCTCTCTCTCTCTCTCTCTCTCTCCAGGTTGTTTTTTTTTTTCCAAATAATGCACATAATTCATGTAAATAATAAATTATTATTTAGCAAATGAAGTTCATTAATGATGTTACAAGCGTCGTTATTGAATTCATGAAGTCCTTCTGTTGTCAATTTTTTTTTGATTTTGACTTCAGATTTGGACTGAAGCATCAGAAATAATAAAGATATAATAAGCACAAATGTTGTATCTCTTTGGGAACATGGCCAAAATGACAATAAAAGTTAATCATTTTGGTCCTTTCCACCTGAAATGGTAAGCAAGTTGTGGCTGGACTGTGTGTTACTGACCTGATTATGCAAAATAGGACAAAATTTATCTCATAAATTGTAACAGATAGGGACTCAGTTTTCAATTACAAGCTTCTGTATTTATTGAAAAGGAAACGTTTCTACATGCAAATGGTTGCCGATCCCCCCCCCCCTCCCCCACATTTAAATAATAAAATTGTAGAGGCTACTCAAGCAGGCAAAAAGTAATTAAGGATGAGCTCAAAATGTTGTCAGCCCACCTCAAAGCACGTTGAGCACGATGTTGGAAGGAGTTCTTAGCAGCCAGCACCATAGCACATGAACATGGCAGTCATTACCTTAACTGCATACTTGACTATCTGATTGTAAAATGAATTGCAGATTTTTTGCGTGAATTTGGATTTTTATGCCAGTTGCAGAGGAAGATGGCTCTGTTATGAAAATATCTAGAAATGTGCTAAATTTGATGGGCATGTGATTTGCCTGTAGAAATGTTTTCAATTTCATTTTTGAGCAATAGATTGTGCTTTATTGTGTTCATAGTGTAATTGATTGTGGAACAAGTTTATAATTGGAAATTGGTCCCTATCTGTTATGATTTGACAGAAATTTTATATTAATACTAATTTGCATGATCCGTTCATTGGAAGGTCAACAACAGATAGCCCACACACAACTTGCTACTTCTTAGCATTGACAGATTTTTAAATTCTGCAATAATTTTTTTCAAATTAGTTTTCAAGTACAGAGAACTTCGATCATCCGAACCTCTAATATATGAATCCTCTATTGTCCGAACTCAACGTTGGCTCAAAAAATAAGGGATTTGGCTTTGTCAAAAAAAAAAAAAAAAATGGTGAAACATGAAGATTGATGATTTTTTCAATCCTAACTAAGCAAAATGTGTTGCATGGAATTTTTATTGTAAAAATAAACTATACAGTACTGTACCTTTAAAATAACATTAGATAATTAATTGACTTGTTTCCTGTTTTTCAACCTCGAATATCCGAACCACCTCTGGTCCCAATTAGTTTGGATAATCGAGATTCTCTTGTAATTTGAGGGGTACAGACTATTTGACCACTCTGTATAAATATACTAGTATGATCAATAAGTTCGGAAACTGGCTTTCCTGATGGATATGATGTATTGTTATCACGTGTTACACATAACCATCTTCAAAGTATTCCCCTTCTGCAACTATGCACTTCTGCCAATGCAAGTTGCTGAAAACATTCCCAGAAGCCCTTGGAGGAAATGGTCTTCAGGGCGGCTGCTGCTGCTTCCTGAATCTCAGATGCACTCTTGAAACTGCATTTTTTGAGTTCATTTTTCAGATGGGATAACGGGTAAAAGTCGCATGGGGCAAGATCGGGTCAGTTAGGATTGGTGTGGAAGAGTTGACGTTTCCATTTTGGGCAGTGCAGCTGCCATCATAAAAGACTGATGTGTGGGGGCATTGTCATGTTGCAGTACCCAGTCCTTGCTTTTCCAGAGTTCTGGGCATTTCCAGCGGACAGCAACATGGAGGCAAGCCATTATCGGTGTGTAATTCTACTTGTTCACTGTCGTTGACAGTGTTTGATATTCACACGTTGTTCTTCAAACGCCATTTCTGCTTCCGACAAATGAGAACAACTATCGTTCACTGGCACTCATTGTTTGGAAACCCTGCACTGCGGAGTTGCTTCCTCCGTAGCACATCTCGCTTCATATATGCCTCTATGCCACAGTCCTATAATCCCCCTCTCCTCCGAACCTGACTGGAGATATCAGCACAGTTTCCGAACTTATTGATAGTACTAGTACTGTATAATCCAAGAATGGTTTATATAGAAATTGAATGATTTATACAGAATCAATTAATTTTTTTTTGGTGAAAATTGATTTTTAATTCATTGCGTAGCTAAAAAATATTTTTATTTTAGATAATTAACATAATCAAAATAAAATTTAGCGCTATTTTTTAGATGTTCTATAGAATGAGATTGGCACTGGTTTTAAATTATTTTAAAAATATAGATTAAAAAAAAATTTAAAATAACTATAAAAAAAAAAGGTTTTGATAAAAAATTAAAATGGAGTTGTAGTTTTCGTATTCAAAAAATGATGTCTTGGCACTGGTCTGTAAAGGCCACTGTTGATGACGTAGGCTTTTAGAGATGAAGCACAATCAACATTATACCACCAGTCACAAATAAGAACAATTTGGTTAAATAGCGTTCCATTTGGGCATAAAAATCGATCGTGTCGGCCATCTACATCACAATAATGCCACATCTGTGAGAGAGAAATTATTAAATTATTATTTGATCATCTTATTAAAAATCTTTATTACAAATAAATATCTAAGTCTATATCAATACATAATATTTTTGGATGAATAGAATGAATACATTAAGTTCAAAGCATGCCTTTATGCAAACTTAAAGAAAATAATAAATCGGAACAAGAGTTAATTTATTACAGTGCTCACTCTATATATAATGGGAAGTTTTTTTCCATAAAAACTTTGTTATATGGGCTTGCCTTTATAAATTTGGCCTTATGTAGAGTGTTGTTATATAGAGGGAGCACTATCCATGAAAAAATGGAAGGGAAAATTTCCGCAATCTGATTCGAACCAAGGACCAGAGGTGCCTTCCTATCTTTGGGCCTCCCTACCTTATGTTCTTCAGGACATTTGGAGACAGCGTTGATGTACTGTGTCAAGCGGTTGCCCAACTGGATATTCTGGGTCCCTAATTCGAATTTGGGTTGTGGAATTTTTCCTCATCGTGACTGCATTTTTATTTCACTGTTATCATTTAATTTTTCCTAAGATTCATTTTATTATTGGCATGGTATACAGAGTTGTGACTATTGCCATGTGTTGTCATCTACCATGGAAGCAGTCAAAAATTTGCGGTTATTGAATAATTAATGCTGAGGGGATGACTAAAGGGGGATTTTTTTTTTTTTTTTAATGCAATAAACATCTCAAACAATTTATCCATTTTGGAACGAATTTCTTAATATATGTATCATTATCCAAGATTGAGAGAAAAACGTCCTGTTAAAAGATTGTATTTGCATAGAAATAGCTTTCACAGGGACATGACCAAGAGGAAAAAATGTATGAAGCAGGATATTCTATTAAAAATGATTGTAATAATGGCGTTTGACTGCTTAAAAATAAGTGGTGCAACCATTTATCTCCGGTAAAAGTGCCTAAATTAATAATATTTACTAATTCATTTTATCGTTATGGAGGGGTTTATAACGTAGTATTAAGTGTTGTTTGTTGTTAAGTTCTCTGACCTGGCGACGATGAGAAATGCATTGTGATTTCTGAGAAGGGGGATGCTGAGGTTTGTCGTTGCTGTCAAGGCTTTGCAGTGAGCAAAGCATTGTGGATTTGAGCAGCGCTGGTAGCATTTTGAGCGCTCTGACAATTTCAAATAATGTTGAAACATAAACATGGTGAAACGAGCATAGCAGCAGTCTCTTCTACCGTGATGGCGGTTATATTTATTGTAACATAAGATCGGTGTGTAATCTTAGTTTGCCTGCATTCTATATTGAAAATTGCTGTACTGTCCATTGGCATTTAATCTGTGTGCGCCCAAGATGAGAAATGGTTTCCATAGACTGAATTTCTTCCGAGTTTTCCGTCGGTATGACCCTAGATTGGAATGTTTTTAATATGGTGAGATGACATTAGTTTTATATTTATCTGCTCAATGCGTAAATCCAGGAGGAACAGCCCAGCAAACTATTAAAGTTGGTGTCCTGGTCATGTAATTTCGTCATAAATATCTTTGAATGGAAGGTGTTCCATAGTTGGTACTTTAGAACGTCTGTGAACTGTGCATTTCTGCACATGACATATTATTAATCCCGACAGCCATGGGGCCGACGAAGCCACCATTTGCAGTTAAGAAGAAATGTCATTGAGACGTTTGTTATTGATTGTGGCCGTTTGCTATGGATCTCAGTTGGGCTATTATAATTTTCAATATTGTGAAGCTGAGCATCTCTACTCATGCTAGGGAAGTCAGGGTTTAGCTTGTTGAATGTTGTGTAATGATGTCCCTGGTTGGTGTCAATGAGTGGTAATACGGGTTGTGCATTCAGAAGTGGTGACCTGGTGCTGTAAGCAGAGGTTAGCTGTCGCAACAATTTCAAAATCCATACCCATTTTTGTGAAAATTTTTAAGCCTTCTCAAAAATTTGATCTGTAACTATTAAAACAGTTTATTTTTTTGAATTGACATTTTTTATGTTCATAAATGCCTGCTTCTGAAGGTATTACGTTGATAAACAGTTAAATTAAGATGCTCATGCAGCCACTCATGCACTGCCTGTTTCACCTCAGTGTTGGTCACAAACATGTGGTCACCTAAGGAGTCCTTTAGTGAGCCTAATATGTGGAAGTCGGAGGGCACGAGGTCGGGAGAGTAAGGAGGGATGTGGGAGGCACTCCAGACGCAAGTCCTGGATAGTCGCCATGGTTGCACGAGCTGTATGCATCACGCGTTGTCATGCTGGACGAGAACGCCTGTTGAGAGGAGTCCGCGGCGCTTGGTGCGTATAGCGGGTTTCAGAATATCACGCATCAATTCACTATAGGTGGCACTGGTCACCATCTTGCCCTTATGGTCCCAGAACAAGGTCGGCATCATCTTTCCTGCGGATGGCTGGCTGCGAAATTTTTGGCTTGGGTGATGTCGAGTGCTGCCATTCCTTATTGGAATGCTTTGTCTGTGATGGACCCAGGACTCGTCTCCAGTCACAATCTGCTCCAAAAAGCTGTCACTTTCAAGTTCATAGCGGCAGAGCAGCTCCTGGCAGGCATTGACTCTCCTCTCCTTCATTTCGGGCATCAGCCGACAAAGGACCCATCTTGCGGCCACTATTCGGTATTTCAGCTCATCATGGACAATATGCCGAGCAGAGCCATGACTGACCTGTAATGCCGTTGCGATGTCATCGATGGTGACCCGTCTATCCTGCAGAATCATCTCTTCTGCCGCTGCAATCGCCTCGGCTGTCGCAAGACAATGTGCCTGGCCTGGCCTCGGGGCGTTCGCCAAACTTGTTGTGCCACTGCTGAATTTCTTACACCATTCGTACACCTGAGTTTGCGATACAAATGCAGCACCATACTGTGCCGATGGATTTCTGTTGGCTTCGTGCTTTCACTGTCTAGGAAATGGATCACTCCACGCTGCTCTTCTTTGGTTCATTAAAACAGAGGGGGTCGCTATATTGGAAATGCCAGTTTGGCTCTGCTAGCTCACGTGGGGACGCAGGGCCAACACCAATTGATGGCGGGAGAGTCCATGCACATGCGTACCGGGTCTGATCGCAATGGGACCGGTTTTCGATTTTGATTTTCTACAGCGGTTTTCCAGTTTTCATTTGACTCGGCCTCGTAGTACATCAAAGGAGAAATATCCACCAATCAGATTTCAGACTAGTGAACTTGTGGATCGAATAGAGAATTTTTAGGGAGTTTCCATAAAGTCTGACTGATTGCCACGGGTCACTTGGTATGGTTGGAACCTTTCCCATTTGGGTAATTCTGTGAGCTTGTGCTTTTAGACAGCCGGTGGTGATTACTCGAAACTGAAACTACAATGACCGTTAAAACTTAGTTTATTATTCAAATTTTCTAATTTTTCTTATCTCCTGGTTCTTTGTTGCTTGCATTACTTCATTCTTCTCTAGCTTATAGATATGTATTTAGGCATCCATACTGTTGGAAAAAGTTTTTTCATGCATCATAGAGCTAAAGATTTGAATTTCTTGAATTTCATCTGCTATTTTTATTCCTTTGGAGTCTGAGCTCGCTCTGCGTGACTGGTCTCACACGAACATCGAGGCAGTTGTGACTGGTCGGACTTTGCAATGCCATTGTCCATTAGCTTTATCAGGGTAATTATTTACAATATCTAAATTAAGTCTTTATTTAGTATTTTATCTGGTTGAATCAAATGACACTTGCATATTTCAAGTGCTTCCTACATTGAAATGCTATTGAATGAGCGTTTCATGGATCCCATGTAAAATGACCCACAATTTGGACGTGCAAGTTTTTAAACCCCCGACGTGTTATATCTATATTTGTCTTCCATTTTTCAAGTTTCTTCACAATGCAATTAGCACAGTAAATTATTAATTGACCTCATTGTTGTTCTCCTCAGGCCCTTTTAAAGAGTGCACTATTTGGAAAGTTTAGTTATATTGCCCAGCTTAATAAATAAAATGCATGTGGATAAATTTATTTATAATGCATTTTTACCTTATAATGCAAAATAATTTTAAAATGATGAAATTTAATGTTTTGCATTTGGTTTGGGAGTAGTGGTTATCACTATATTCACATTATATTGTTGGATTTCTTATTTATTCAATGTATTACAGTGGAATTGCATTAATGAATTTAAGAAGTTACACAAAATTATTTAATCGTTTTTACAACTTGAGTTGAAGTCTCTGGCACTAGAAAAATAAAAATTCCTCAAATGTGCTTAAGAATATGTACACTGTCCATAATTAAAGTTCACATTTCAAAAAGCTCTATAGAGGTCAATATTGAACGGAAAGAAGACTGAAAATTTGCATGGCATCTATTGAGGCTATGGGATTTTTTGGTGAAAGAAAAGAAATACATGTACTTTTCATATTTGCCAGTAGGTAGTGTAATTGGTGCATTGATGATTACAGTATGTAAATTTCAGGTATCGCAGTGTGATCTGACAAGAAGAAGCCTTATAAAAGGACATCTGTCAAATGAGTTTTTAACAATAAATTTAAAGTGTGATAATGTCACTTTTACCAAAGATTGTGGAAGTTGTTTTATCAGAACAGTAGTAAAACCTTAATTTCTCTGAAAAAATTTAGAACTTCAAAGAACCTTAAAAAAAAGGTCCAGTAAACTTGCAAACTATTTAAGAAAAATGTAAATGACAAATGTCTTGATCAAAATTTTACCTTTGTATATTCTTGAATCTAATAAAATGCCAATTTCGCCACCTATTGGGAGCGTGAAAACAAATTTTTCTTTTATTAAAAAAAATTTTCGGTCGCCTCAATAGACAACATACAAATTTTCAAATCATTCTGATCAATATTGACTAGTATAGAATTTTTTTTGAAATGTGAACTTTAATTATAGACACCTTGTATTTTATGCCTGAAGCTTAAACAAAATTCTGAAAATGGGGCTAATATATATAAAGGAATTGAACTGTGTAAAATGAGAGAGGAGCATGATATATTAGAAGAGACGTTTATTTTTTGAGATATCGTAATTATAAATTCTATGTAGTCTATCATTTAAGCTTCATGTTTTGCTGATAGTGCACTTTATCATTTAAGCATTTTAAGATTATTAAGCATTATTAAACTTACGGGTAAACCAATTTTATGAATATGAAATCAGTATCTCCCTTTCCAGTTAGTTGTAAAGCTCTGCTTCTCTAATTTTAACCTCTTGGGTTCGGAATTTTTTTCTATAGCTTTCTGGATTATGTTTATATTTCCCTAATATATAAATATGTGAAGTCTAATGGAATTATAATTTAAAAAATATGATGTCCACTAAAATGAAAACCAGGTTGTTAATATATACAAGAAGTATATACAAGATTTTGAACAGTAAGATTTCTCCTTTAAAGTAACTTCCTCTGCTAAATATGAAATCTAAGACAAGATTCACTCTGAGTAATAGTTGATGGCATATTTTCTTGCAAATCACCTTTGTCTTCAGATTCTTTGAAATTGATTTCAGGATCATCATCATCATCATCAGATAAACCCTTTTCAATAAAGTTTAATGATTCTGCAAGTGTTTCTGGCTTCCAAAATGCAGAATTATGGAAAATTTCATTTGAAAATAAGCAGTAAAAGTTTAGAATGGTGTTCTTAATTTTTTCATGCAATGGTGTGTTCATGCTTTGAATTTATTATTATTTCATGAATGCTTAAAAAGTAAGTAATTTACCTTATTTTTTTTAGAATTTATTCATGTCTGAAAAAAGTCACTAAATTCCTGATCCAATTAAATGGGCACTTTAAAATTGCACCAACATTTTTAAATTAAAGACTTTTGTATTTAAGATTAAATGTTTTAATTATCAATCAATTTTAACCTCTAATAAACGAGTACAATAAAACCACCATAATAATGCATATGATAATGCATATCACTTATTTCTAAATTCTCATCCTACTAGATGCGGTTGACACTATTGTTGCTTGTGATTAGAGTGCCAAGAAACTATGAAGTCCATTTTAATTAACTGTGGATTTAAAGGGGATATAGTCATATGTATTTTTTGCAGCCTATCAAGGATGCTTCCACAAAAATAGATGCAGGGACTGAAGAAATTAAATTAATTTCAAATCTATAGATTGTTTCTATATTGCTGCACTAATTCAAATTTTTAAAATTCAATAATCTACTAACTCAGATTTTAGTTTTGTTTTTAATTTTTCCAGTTTAAAAATTTTAGGTTATTACATTATTTTAAGTAACTATAAATAAATCTTGGTGGCCTGAAAAATATTAAATTGTAATAATAAAGAGAAAACTAAAATTCCTCAAAAAGACTATTATTTTCCAAAATTCTTCAAGAAATCAAAGGGTAAATACAATTATTGCAGTTTAATATTTTTTCATATCGTCGAGATTTATTTACAGTTACAGTACTTATTGATCTAACATTAGCCTCTTTTCCTCTCATGTTCTTATTGTATTGAGCACTTTATTTCAAATTCTAAATGAAATTTTATAATTACTTTTGTATGTAGTTATTCTAAATTGTAAAATATACTTGCCTGACAGCCTGCTTCTAGATCAGCATAGAATCCAGGTTGTACAAAACTGCAATGGAAATTAGTGTGGGGGATCTTCTCTAGAGTAGGATAATCTATACCTGGCTCCCCAGGAACACCATAAAGGGTTTTATAGTTACTGTCATGATTATCTGGATGAATAGGAGGCAATTTACTGTGGACCTTTAGAATCAAAAATTAGATATTGGAATATAGTATAAAATTAAATTTTCTAAAGTTTGATCTTAAATTTTGAGTTTTATTAAAATCTACATTACAGCCTTCCGTGCTTACAGATTAAACTTAACGCCACGAAAGTTTGTTTTCTTGTACAAGTTTAATACATATGTAAAAATAATAGTTTATAAAGTTCATAATTGAAAAATATGCCTACCACCAGACAATTTGTTGCAATCAAAACTGCTACTAATGGAAGGGAAAAAAAAAAGTTTTTTATAAACTAAATATTTTACCCTAAAGGTTCAGATTTCATAACGGGAAAATCTTTTAAAATTGATAGTGTTCTATGAACGACCAGTGAAATATGAGGCCCACATCTTATTAATCTGACTTCCACATCTTTAAAAAGAATGAAGTGGCTCTTCAAGGAAATTATATTGTACAAGTGTCATTAACTTAAAATCTTACCTATGATAGTGCATAAAGCCATTCTCTTTTCTTTCCATCCATTTGATTAGCCAAGTTAATGAGTGTGGATGGAAAGGAGCAAGAGGAGGGGAAGGTTAAAGAATAGGAAAATATGTGGCTGGAAAGAGAAATCTTTTGAGAGAAGAGAAGCTTTTGAGTGTGGTTGAGAGTATGAAAAGCTTTCTGACTCTGAAATAGGCTACAGCCACAGGCTTTGCCCTGGCCTGATTTTATTTTGTTTATTTTTTTTTAAAGTAACATTTGATTTGGATAACAGTGTCAACCATATTTGCTCGTTTGCATCTTGACCTTGGCCAAATATCATGAAATTTTTCAAGATCATTTTTTTTTTTAAATAATAAGATCTTTCCAGTATTAATTGTTTTATTATATCTACAATTCTTTCAAGTCAAAACCTGTATTAAGAATTTGAATTATTCGTATTTAAATCTGAAAATATTTCTTAAAATTAAATTTACTCATAAATAAACAAACATCATTAGAATAAAGAGTTTATTTACAAGTATTATCAGTATTTTACATATGAAATATATACAAGAGGAAATGATTTTTTTTTTTCTCTCTATGAAGGTAGATTTTTTGAATAAATTTCGAACGTCAATTTAGAACATAATTTTATGAACCAATTTAAAAAAAAAAAATCGAAAACTTACATACTCTGCATAAAGTAATTTTTTTAATTGTTTAAATAATGATGAAACTAATTTTAGAAAAACGGTTCTCTAGGTGAATGCTGAAAATTTTCTGGAAATTCTTCTGGTTGTTCAGGATGTAATGGAGGAAGATCACGTAATTCTTCTTGGTGATGGAAAAAATTAGATGAAGGGGGAGGTACATGTTCATCTTCGAAGTCGTGGTGATGAGGTAGAGGCAGGTTGAAAATGGGAGCAGCAATGAGCTCGGGCCGTTCGGATTCACTATTTAGTTCGAGATCACTTGAAGGTTTCATAGTTTTATCTGGTGCCATGGCAATAAATGCAGGCACGAAAGGCTCGTCGGACGATTTCTTCGATTTTCCTTTATCACGCATCATTGCGAGGAAAGGGAACTTCACTCCTGCATGAGTTTTACCTATGAGTAAATATGGAAATACACGTACTACTGGCTCATCCTCGCCTGTAGCATCTTCAGTATTTACATTTTCTTCTTTTGTTGCCTGCTTTTCTTCAACTTCTTCTCTTTCGCCTGGGTTTGACTTTTCAGTTGGAATGTTGGCTTCCTTCGGTGCTACTTTAACTTTGCTTTTCTCTGTAGATGAAATTGTTGTTGTAATTTCTGCGTTATCTTGATTCGATAAATCTTCATTGAGGAGAGTTCTTTCTTCTTCTTTTCTACCAGTTTTAAGAGATGTGTCCTTTAATTTTGTTTCTACTGGAGCCTGTAATTGATCTCTCTCCTTAAATTTTTTGGGTCTTCTGTTCTGTTGAGGTTCTCGTATGTGAGATTCTTCTGAACGAAAGCCACGATTTCTAGAAGGGCCACGGTCTTGGTGGTTGTTGATATTGTAGCGAATGATAATAGGTCTATCATCTGGCGGCAGAGATCGAAAGGCCAAGAAGGGTCTTCTACTACCAGAGTTCATGGGAGGCCTATGTGGTTGCTCTTCTTCTATCGAGGAAGGTGGTCTTGGTCTTTGACCCCTGAACTATAATGAAAATAATGCCAATATCTTAATTTCAGTTTTTCCTAAAAATTTATAAATCGGAAGATTTCAGTCTTGTATTTACTTACAAATCTCTCGGCTGAAACTAATCCTGTAAGAAAAACAAAATAGAAAAGAAAATTCTTTTATGAAATATTTTTGAATAAAGTATAACAAAACCAATCAGATTTAACAAATTTAAATTTTAAATTTAAAGAAGTGAGTATATAAGTAATAATGAGAAATAAAATATTTAAGAAATCACTTTAGGTGTAGGGAGGGGATTAAAATGTTGTAATTTAAATAATTCAAATAAGAGCAGTTTTTTGTTAAATATAAATCATGATGCATATTTTGTACACGTTAATTTTAATTTCGTTAATTATTTTGTTAATTAATTTCCAAGCATCAATGTCAAATTTTAGAAAAAAATCGAACAACAATGATATTTCTGCTACAAGAATTTTAAATTCTCTAACAATTTTCTTTTCATTTAAATATTGCATGAAAATTTGTCATATATAGAGAAATAAAAATTTTACACAATACAAATAAAAAGTACCTGCAATTAGTACACTTGAATAGATTAGCAGTACTGCCTTCATTTTCTTTTATTAGATGCTTCCGAAATAGTTTCCAGGTAGTTGGAGTAGAAAGTCCACTTTTGAAATTATCCTTCAATGAAAAGAAGAGTTTTAGTTCCAGACTTTTACCCTGGGACTAGAAAATAACTTGCCCTGTCCAATTACAGGGTTACACTGTGTTTAATCTGGCTGGTTACACTGGCTTTAGAGGCCTATTCTACTGTAGGGATAGTTTTCTTATCTTCTCAGGAATTTTTAGAGATTGTTTACATCTTGAAGTAGAACTTTAGAAAAGTGGTTTTTCTCCCATCAGCAAAATAACCAATGGAAAATTAGCAAGATGAAAAGTGGTGCTGCTCCATTGGTTTCTTCAAGTACCACCCCTCGAGAATTGAAAAGAGAAGCTAAATATTGTAGCTGTGAGGTGAAAACTGGGTGCCTGTGGCGGATTTCAGGCTGTGGAAAGCGTAACTTAAAATAACAGATAGCAGCCCACACCTGCTGTTAATGACCAAAGGATACTCAACTAGTATCAATTGAAAGTGGAGCAAGTCACAAATTCACTCCTCCTCTTAATGTTATTCACCCTGAAACTTTAATAATGTCTGTAAAAAAAAAATTGAAATTTCCTTGCAATAAAGAAAACTGCAGTAAATATTTTAATAATTGTTAATGGTTCCTGTTTGATTTTTTTTTTCCAATGCAAGCAATAAATAAATTTTGAATGAAAATCCTGCTAATAAATTAGAGAGCTTTGTTTCTATTTTAAAATTTATTTCATTGTTATATGAATATATCATTAAAGGAATAATAAGAACATAAATTGGGTATTAATTAAAATTTAATAAACTGTTCAGTAGTTGTGATACCATCTCTCCATTTTGAAGTAGTTTTTTTGTTATTGCAAATTATGACTTTTTAATAATAAGCATTGGTGCTTATTTTTTGTTCAAAGGGAAATGAAATCTGTTTAAACAGAGAAATTAAGTCCTTTGTTATTCTTGTACCATAAATTTGTCAAATTAGAAAAGAAATCTAGTCTTAACCATGATGTATTTTCAAACTGGCATGTATTTGAGATATTGCAGGGCTGGTTCTAGACCATGGAACTAAAGTGAAATTGACATATCTTGTTGTGATCTATTAAATAAGCAATATCAGATCCAAAGAAAAACTTTTTGCTGGCAGAGGGTAAAATGGTTTTAACACATATTCTAAGCGTATGTATCCACAAAGAATTATAAGGGAAGGAAGGAAGAAAGAAAACCACTCGACCTGATTTGCTTTTGAAGGAAATGGGAAATCAGATTATCCAAATATCACATCAGTGAACAATCGCTTAAAAAAATATTTTTTTTATATACAGTATGTACCAAAATATAATGTGCTGAAACCTGATGGTCTTTTCATTTCAGTACTGTATATAGTTGTATAAATTTGTTACATACAAATCCTGAAATTTACAGTTGATTCTACCTTTTGTATTCCTTTTACCTTTTTTTTTTGGTATTGAGGATGTTAATAATTATTGGATTTTTTTTATATATAAATTTAACTTAACAGTTGATCAGACTATTTGAGGTACTGTTTGGTTGGTCTTCCAAGCTTCTTAGTAAAGGAATCCATATACTCAGCCGAATTCGAACCTAGGACTTGCTAGTCTCGAGAGTGACAAGACCTGTGCCTTGGCCACTGAGCCTGCAAAGAAATATTCACAATTCTTAATTGTTCAGAAAATATGTCAATAAAATATGAAGCGATTTTATTCTCAAATTTTGAAAATAATGTTTAGAAAGATTGTCAAAATTTAAAGATTTGAGGGAGTATAGGACAAGACTCCCCCCCTCCCCCTCTGGGTAAAAGCGTGTTATTTAAATAACATGCAAGAACATAACTTGGAAAGAAAGCCCAAATCTTTTATCATTTTTTAAACATTTTTTAGATCATTTTTATAGAATTTTTTTCTTAAATTTGTGGGGGAGGGGATGGAGTTCTTTAAAAAATGTTTTCTAAGATTAATTCATTGAATTAATTTTTTAAAATCTAGTTATTTGTTTGTATTATGGGAATTATTTGTACATTCGGAATAGGTACAAAACTAAATCTTAAAGTTTTTTAAAAAGAACCCCGTTCCAAAATAAGAAAAAAAAAATGTTTTTTTTAATATTCTTCTGATAAAAATTGGCTAAAAATTATTAAAAGAAGATCTAAAAATTTAGGCTTCGTTTGTGGGTTATGCTTTGATCATTAAAAAAAGTTCAAAGGGTTATGCCCTTTTTTTTTTTTTTGTGGGGAGTTTGGCCTTCATGATTTGATTATATTGCTTTTTTTTATTTTTTACTCATTTATTATTATTGGTTTTTAAGCGTTTATAAACATACAAATGCATGTTTTTAATTTATTTTTTTTTATTTTTTATATACATTAAATCTTTTTTTTTTATTTATTTATTTATTATTATTATTATTATTATTATTATTATTATTATTATTATTTTAGATGTGAGAATGAAGTATTGAAATATGTTTATATGTAAAAGATGTTTTGCTATCACATAGTTCTTGCCATTATTTATAATTGGTCAGTTAAAAGATATTTAAAATTTATAATGTGAAAGAAGAGTGAGAGGAGAGAGCTAAGGAAAATGAGGGGGTGGGGGGGGGGGAAGATGAAGGGAGCAGTTTTGAATGGAATTATATGATGTCACATTTATGTTCTTTTGTTTATTATTCACACTCAGTAATAAAGAAAACGAAACAAATTTTCAAAAACTGTGAACAGAGAAATCAATGTCAAGGGCAATTTAACCCTTTGTTGGTCAAGTGTTACTAATTGCTTTTTTGTTCCTTTCTGACCAAAGGATATGTGGTGAAAATTTTTCTTTTTCTTATTTCCGTTTTCTGATGGACTCTGTTAAATAAAAAGGTGAAGATAAATTTAAGAGAGAAAGGAGGGAGGGGGGGTATTTTTCACTTTAATTATTTTCATCCAGAAGTTTATTATAAATTTTACTAGCTCTCCAGCTCTTTATTGTATTTAAACATGTGAAATTGGTAACAATAAATAGTTTTAATGCTGATTTTTTTTTTTTATGGAAATTATTACACAATATTGAATGCATTAATGGTTTCGATGATATCCTTAAATGTGATATTGTTTGAAGGTGTTCATGGATTAGAAATTGTGAAGAAAATCAAAGTGAAATTTATACAGCTAAAATGAATTGACAACTTTAAAAAAATAAAAATATTAAACATTTTTATTTAGGTTACATATTGGGAGATTCTTTTGGGTTTCTACTCTCACTGGTTGACTGACCTATATTTAATATTTGCATGTTGCTTTAAAAAATATGAAGAAAAAAAAATTGCTCGTTACCTATAATAAAGTCAATGAACTATTAAGTTAAGAGCACAGACAAAGTAATAGGCAACTCTCCAAATTATTTATGGCAGCATTTACTCTCGTAATATTGACAGCCGTACTTAGGAATTTCCGGAGAAAAAAAAAGTGTAATTTAAAGTTTATGCCTTTCTATTTCCTTGAGTTATTTTATTGAATTCTTTTAATTCATCTCTTACGCTGGGAGATTGGATTATAATAAGATTTATATATAAATTTCATTTGGTGTATATTTTAAGATTTCATTACTTATCTAATGAGATAACTAATAAGGGAATAAGCATCTTTGATTTCGGTTACTTTTTCACAATTAAAAATTACCCTACCTTCATCTGCTCTTGCCTTTATCCTTTCTTTTATTCTTAAAGTTTAGTTCGTGAATAGCTATGTCTAGAAAACCCGATTTAAGGTGGATCCTTAAAATTCAGTTTTTTTCTTGCATTATTAATATATATGTTTTTTAAATGAATTAAGAAGTGTTATATAAAGCTATTGAGAGGATTGTCATTAATGACTTGTGACAAAAAATGTTTCCTAAAAGTTTTACTGCAATTTCAAAAACAAAATAATTATAATTCAATCAGATGTGGGAATCGTGTTCCTTTTAACATGAAAATATGGTTTAGAATGCCTCCTTCCAGATTTGAAAGAATTATACGTAGTACAATATATTTATATTTGATTCCAAGAAACTTCTCAATACTAAATGTAGAGATGTGCTTTTGCGTGTTTGTTTGTGTGTGTTTGAGTTCTGTTTTTCACCTTTTTCTCTTATTCCTGAGTTGGCAGTTACTTAATTTTTTTTTCTCTCCAGAAAATTTCAGGTGTTTTCAGTGGAAATAAAATTAATTTGGGAATATTTTCTTTTCTGAAGAATAACTCTAATGAATAATGTAGAATTTAGTTAACAGCTTTTATTTTTCCTCCTTATAGAGACAAGTCCACATCACAGTTCCTTCTTATTTTTTCATCAGCTTTTATTTTTGTTTTTCTTGTGGTTTGGATTGTTTTACCTGTACATGTATAACTTCATAATTACAATGTAGAAAAGAGAAGGAAATGTTCTGCAATCTGGACTCAATTTCGTAGATAGGACGTAACAGCATTGCTGATCACAGCCCGTAATAGCTCAGTTGGTCAGCAAAAGGTCATGGTCTCTGGCTGCAGAATTTTTCTTTCCCTTTTCTACATTATTAAATGCTTGAAGAATTTTCATCAGTTTCTTATCTTCTATTTTCTCTTTGAATAAAACCAGTTTTATAATATTCAAATAACCAAGAAAAAAAAAGAACGAAAAGAATAACTTTTGTTTTTTAATTCTTTTATTAAAATAATAAAATTGTTACATTAAAACATTTTTTTTAACTTGAATTGAAAATCTAAGTAATTAACATGTTTCAGATTTACTTCTTTTTCATGAAAATTTACAGTGATGAAATTAGTAATAAAATTACTCTTCAAACAATGTGTCCACGTATAAATGTGTAAGCATATTTACACTTTTGTTCATTACTTCTATTTTTTAATTAAAAATTCACTATCTAATAAATGTGATGTTAAAGAATTAAAAGATCTTCCTTTCTCGACCTTGACATTGCCCTTTACATGTCACTGATTTTATAATGAATTACCTGCTTAGAATATTCTTGGGAAGATGCAAGGCAGGCTAGTCCATAATAAATAAACTTGCAGCTTCCTTTATGTAAATTAGAGATGCTTCTTATGACTGTACTTTCCAATCTTCTTTTTTGACATTTCCATACAGTATTATTGGAATGCAGTACAAACATTTAAAATTACCATTGGCATTGACACTGTTTGGAAAACCACCATTGTGAAGTGAATTTTCTTTTGCTCAGGGCAGTTGAAAATTGAAAACTTGATGCAGTGTGAACAAATGAAAAGATAATAATGCGTATACTTTTTGTATGTGTACTGCTTTTTGATTGACATAGCCAGCATGAAAGAGCTACCCTTTTTTTGATGAGGTATGAACATTGAAATTGATTAAAGACTAAATGAATTTTAAAAAATTTCAACAGATTCTTCTTTAAGAATCGTCAATAATTACATAAAAATAGAAAATAAAGAAAACAAATATATATATTAAATAAATAAATAAATTAATAAATAAATAAGTAAATAAATAATGATTTTTTTTTTTTTTTTTTTTAACGAATTCTGATGTTTGGCACTGGTTTTATATTACGTATTTCACAGTTCTAGGTAGTGAACATTCATATTGAGAGGTTTTATTTCAATGTAATAATTTCATCCAAATTGTGATAGACAGGCTCTTTCTTATTTGAGATTTCATCTGGAAACTTCTGCCTATGGTTTGGCAAAGAATAAATGGAATCAAATCATATAGGTCCTTTCATTTGATTATATATTTGTTGTGTTCAGATTTCTCCTGTTCTACCAGTTGAATCTCTGTGTGCCAGTGTAAGCTCAAACATAATTTTTGTATATGGACTTTTAACATTTTTAAATGATGATTATTTTAAATAATGTGATTTATACACAGTTTTTTTGACAGTCATATATTTTAATTAATGATGAAAAATAGGAAAGAAAATTCCGCAGCCCGGAATCGAACCAGGAACCTTTGGCTGGAATATATTTTATTTATTTTTTTTTTTACTTTTTTTTCTTATAAAACTAAACATTAATCAGTCTTTTGATATCTAGTTTAATTTTATAAAAGTTTTCTTTGCAATAAATTCCATATTGGCCTGAATTTAAGCTATTTTTGTTTTCACAAAAATTTATCCTTTCACTGGAAATCTTGTGCATATAAAATTATTTCAAATGAATCTTAAAAACAGTTTAATTTCACTATCTTTGCTGGCAAATTACATTTTCTTCTTTTGTTTAGATAGAATTAATATCTTCCTGATCTTTAGGGATCACTCACAAAATACAGGGTGATTACAAAAGAACTTCACACTTTTAAAAATTTATTACATCAAAGCTATTCAGAATATAGACACACCACATACGGATTCTTAAAGAAAAACTCTTGAAGTTTATTGTGACACAGTTAAAGATGTTCAATATACCCCCCTGTAGTCGAATTTGTCCCAAACCCGCATTAAAATGTCTCCATCAATCCCACGTATCGCTACCGTAATGCGTTCTTTCAGCTCGTCTAGGTCACGGGGAAGAGGTAGGGTGAAGACCTTGTCCTTTATACACCCCCATAAAAAGAAATCACAGCGGTGGATTGGTCGAGCAAACAATAACCTGGAACTTGCAAAGTGGCCACCGTGGAGTCCCGACCTCACACCTTGTGATATTTTTTTATGGGGGTGTGTAAAGGACAAGGTCTTCAACCTACCCCTTCCCCGTGATCTAGACGAGCTGAAAGAATGCATTACGGTAGCGATACGTGGGATTGATGGAGACACGTTAATGCGGGTTTGGGACGAATTCGACTACTACATTGATGTATGCCGTGTCACGACAGGGGGGCATATTGAACATCTTTAACTGTCACAATAAACTTCAAGAGTTTTTCTTTAAGAATCCGTATGTGGTGTGTCTATATTCTGAATAGCTTTGATGTAATAAATTTTTAAAAGTGTGAAGTTCTTTTGTAATCACCCTGTACATTGGCTTGCCAGGTGGGGTAGGGGTTTAAAATTGTAAAAAGTGAACTGTTAAATGGGGTGGGATTATCAAATTATGAATTCTTAAAAAAATTGGCTTTGCTTATACATGTGGTTATAGATCCTTTTTCTAGGTGGAAAGATAGGGAGGGGGATAAAATTATCATTTGGCAAACGTATTTTGTGAATTTGTTCTTTAATATGTAGCAGAGTCTTGTTCAAATATTTGAATGCACTAACTCGAAATGCCATAATGTTGATCAGACGTCAGTCATTTGTTTGAAAACAGCTATTCTACATTTGATTTTCTTATTTTAAATTAGTGTTAACGTAATCGGGTGTGTGGTAATGACTTTTGGATTTATGTTTTAACTTATGCTAAATTCTAGGAACCATGTAATGGAAATAACACAGCATTACAATAGTAGTTGAGCAGGAAAAACAAATTAAAACATGGAAGCTCAAAATATATTTGAGTGGGTCTTAGCATTATTTGAAGCTGGCTTTAAGACCAATATGTAAATATACAGGGGGTCTTAAAAAGGAATAGCAGGCAAATGGTGACTATTATAATATTCTTGGAGGAGATTAATAAGAGAGATTAGAAGTTTGTTTTATACATTTATTTTGTTTTGCAGACCGATCTTTTCTGACTGCACTTAATGACATTCTTAATAGTCTGTATGTTTGGTGTGCAGTTTTGGCTAACCGCAGAAGTCAAATGATGCCGCCAACCCATCCATATACAGTAAAATAATTCTATGAGGAATTTACATGAATCAATAGTGTTGCTGATAAGTTGGCAGGCACCGTTGGAGTTCTGTAGTCGGCCATGACTGCATCAAATGTGCAGGCCATTAAGCAAATTTCTGACCTCTCACCTTAATTTCTGGCAAGATTAACTTCAATGACTGTCACCGTTTACTTGCTATTCCCTTATAAGATAGGGCTTAATAATTTATTTACATACCACATAATTTTTTTTTTTTTTTTATAATAGTTTTGGCAAATTCAGCATTAAAAAGAATATCAGGAACCTAATTTAAAAGGCAGTTTAAGATTCAAATAAGGAAATTAAAAACAATAACAATTTAAAAATGTACTATTTTTAAAAATTTTGAACATTGTACTATTTAAAAATTTCAAATTAGTACCCAATATTTTTCCCTCTTAACAAATAAGGGAAATTTTCATTTAGTGATTTTAAGTTGTATTTTATTTGCTTAATGTTTCTCACCTCAATAATTTGAATTTTGTCTGTTATTGTTTTTGTACAAAGCTTCATTTAAATGATACAACTGTTGGGAATTAGCACAGTCCACGTTATGTTGCCAGTCACATGTAAAAGATACTTGATTGAAAAGCGTACCTGGAGGGCAAGTGAAGGTGTTATGTCGGCCATCATGTTGACAATAATGCCAAATCTGCAAGATAAATCAGCGTTTTATATTTGTATAAACGATGGATTATTATATGTATAGAAAAACATTTTAAACTCACTTGGCACTGTGCTTCTACATCAGCATAGAATCCTGGTGATGGAACGTTCTTGCAGTTAAAACTTGTTGAAATGAGGGATACTGAAGATTGAAATTCATTTTCTCTTGAGAAATCTTGGCTAGTATAGCTTTCTTGGTTGTTGAATTGGCTTTGATCAGAACTCCGTTGAGCTTGTAATGAATGGCCATTATTTAATGGTAAATTTCCTTGAATGAATGAATGAATGAATGAATTAATGAATTGAAAAATTTGGAGGAGAGGAATTATCCAGGACCATTTTTAATGACTGTTCACATTTAAGGTTAATTATTATATAGGGTATGGCAGTGAAACGGTTTATTTGGCAACTCTGGAAATACTAAACGAAAACATAAGAAGGAACGGTGGTATGGAATTGCATATGAAAGAAAAACTTCTTTACAAAGAAAGAACTCTGAAATATGAAATGCTGAATATGTATTTTGAAGGCTATACCTTCCTATTCTCAATAGCAAGATTGAGACCAATTGGGATCAACTTTACAAGAAGAAAAGAAGTCTCTAAGGAAAGCTACAGTGATGTCAATTATAATTGTCCTTATAGTTCCAAAAAAACAAAAAACAAAAAACCTTTATCTTGGTTTAATCACTATAAAGTTCAAAATATAGTCAGAGACTGTTCTCTGCTGATTCTGAAGAAAGAAGCTTCTAAGTTTACTGTTCCCAACTCTAGTCTTCCTAGGTTGTATCGTTTACCTAAAATTCACAAGCAGGGAAGACTGAGACCCATTGTCTCAAACATTCGGTAAGTTCTCAGTGAAGAGCAGTTACAAATTAATTCTCTTGACTTATGATATCAGATTAAAAACTAGTGAAAAGCTGGTCTCTTTTGATGTTTGCTCCATTTTTCCAAGAGTACCAGTCGATCAGTAGGTTTTCTTAGAGAATTCTTTCTTCTTGCGGAGTTGATCCCAGTAAGTCCAAGCTTACTGTCGAGAATGAAGGCCTAGCCTTCGAAACACATATCTGGCATTCCATATCTTGAATGTTTTCTTACAGTAAGAGGTTTTTTTTTACCCTTTATATGATGGAAATAGAAAACGAGAGTGGTGCCATCTAGAAGACAAACATTACCATTTTCCCTGGTATCAGTGTTCAGTCGAGATGGAATTGGCTAGTGAACTAGTGTACAATGTGCATTTGTTGTGAAGATTTTTGTAAAAATCAAGACACGTTACATGGCTGTGCAACGTGCATTTTGTGCTAATTTTAATCTTGCAATTAAAATGTGGGTAAACAACACTGAGAAAACTGATAATGTGAGGAAGAGAGGTGGCATTTTTAAATTCTCCAGTTTCACTGCCACGCCCTATGTGGAAATTTTGATTTAATTTTACGGCGTTATCACATAAGCTTATTGTTCAGTTAATGCATAGAACAAGAAAAGACTTTTAAGCTGCGTTACAATTACCTTTTAATTCAGTGCCATCACCAACATTGCTGTTAATATATGAATGGCTATTTCTCCCATGATTTGTGAAAACAGAATAGCCGGTTTGTGTTTGGTCATATTCAAAGCCATTTTTGCCTTGGGGATTCAAATTTTCTGTAGATAAACTACTAAGATCAGTTTTAGTTTGAACATTATTACTGTAATGGATTGATTTAGTATTAGCAGCAGCAACATTATCTTTAGTGTTTTCCCAAGATCTTCCTTTTACATTGAAACGCCGACCATAATTGCCATTGACTGATTTCCCTGTAATTTCATGTTTTGGGATGTATTCACCAGAGTTATCAGAACCCTCATCAGATTCACTGAATTCATCTTGGTATTCTCCTTCAGAATTACGTTCATTAAATTCTGTTAGAGGAGAAACTGGTTTGATATTGTAAACCTTGCTCTGGGGAGTGCGAATAATTCCACTATATTCTCTTGTATCTCCAATGTTAACCTTGTTTTCTTGTTGAAGAGTTCCTGTACCGTCAACATGTCCTTCATTAGATCCTTGACTTCTTCCAATGGTTTTCCTTTGTTCGGCATTTTGATTCTCTGCATTATACTCTGTTAGGAGAGAACTGGTGGGTTGTTCATTATATGCTACTGTATTATAATTTGTACTGAATGCTTTGTAATTATTAAATTTTTCTCTATTTGTTCCATCAACTTCTGCATTATTTTTAAAATTATACTCATTATTTCCTTCACTGTTAACATCGGAATTGCTTTCGGTAATGCTTCCAACACCACTTTGCACGTTCTCATAATTTTCTGGATCAGCATTTGATCCTTCTCTGTAATTAACGTTTATGGCATTGTTATTGTTAGCATTTTGATTTGATTTAAATGAATTTGATGGGCTTTGGTCGTATCTGTTTTTATTTACCCCATTAAGATTTCTGATGTTAGTCCTTGAAGACATTCCATAGTTGGTTTTGCCATTTTGCACATTGTAACTGAATTGGACATTTCTCTCATCTGTACCGTCATAGCTGTCACTCAAACCCGAGTCGCTATATTTTATGTTGTATCTTCCACCTGCATTTGTGTTTTTTATTTCTGGAGGAGCTTGACTTTGTCCATTGAAAGAATTGAAATTTATTGGTGTGTTTGGGATTTTTGATTCTTGATTGGAAGAAATCAAGCCTTCGTTATTAGTGCCTATGTTTCCCTCTGGGCTGTATTCAGAAATAGATCTGTAAGTATTGTCTTTTTGACGTGTATTTGGTTGCTTTATTCTTTCTTCTTGAGCAGCCTCACCTGTATTTTGTGGTTCTAACACTGGATTTCTATTTTGATTATTGTCGTTATCTCTGAAAGATAATGTGGATGATTGTCCATATTTTGAATTTTGAGTGTATACATTGTATCTGAATTTTGTATCTTTATCGTCGCTAAAATATTGATTATCAGATGCAGCATTTACATATACATTTATTTCTGGAGCAACAGACTTCCATGCATTTCTTGAATTGAGCCTTTTATCGCCCTGTTGTTTAACTGCATCTGAAATTGTATCCGTGTTATAAGTTTCCTTTGATTTAGTGTCGATATTTGATTTCCGATAAGGTGCATGATTCGTTTGTACAATGTAAGTGAATTTCATTGATGAAGGGTCATTTTTTCCTGTGCTATATGTTAATCTGTTTCTGTCATCATAGTTTGCATTGTTTGAATTGAAATTACCAGAGTCTGTATCGGTGATTCTGTAAGATTGCTGCTTGTTATCATCTACTTCTGGATATCCACTGCTAGAATTGTCTTCTACATTGTTGTCTCCTTCTTTGTATACAGGTTCATTATTGACTTTTATAAATACTTGAGAGATATCACTGTTGCTTCCAGAATAAACTTCTGATGGTAGGTTTGTATTTGGCTGAAATTTTGAATCTGAATTTGATTCACTTTCAAAAGCGATTCTGTCTTTGGCTTTAAAATTTCTGTTATGATCCTCCTTATGGTCATCAAATGCAGAAACTGTGTAATGATACTGGAAGTTGTGGATGATGTCTTCTTGGTTAGGATCATCATAATTTTGAATCTAAAGGAATTATAAATAGCATGTAAGAGAATTTGAATAATTTCTAAAAATATATATGGTATGCCCAAATGAAAAGGCTAAGGCTATGTCTAACGAACATTTTAAGTACAGAATATTTGACGTACAGTTAATGTGTCATATGATGCCTACATTTAATTGTCATTGATATTGATATACTGATCCCGGAATGTAGGAAGTGAATGGATGGCTTCAGGAATTTCTGGGTTGCATATGGATTCATTTTACCATGGTGTTCTGCACTTCCTTGCCACAGGTGGACCATTGACCTTTCAGTGATTTTTATTTTTTTAAGGGGCTGTATGGAGGATATTTGAGGACTTCCCATCGAAATGTTGTCACTTTTCTGGCCTTAATGACAGAGCTTTTTTTTTTTTTTTTTGATGTGGGGTAGCTGAGATGGTGCTATTCCAGGCTCATCCTATTATCTGGAAGTGGATTGGATGTAGCATTTATTTCTTAACAAAATGAATTGAGGCCTTACAATACTGCATTATATCAGATACCATGACTAGTTTCGGCTTTATTAACTGCCTTTATCGGCCTATTAGATACAACAGTGCTACAGTAAAAGTCTCCTTTTCATTTGGATGCACCTTATATTATAAACATTACATGCACATTTACATTATATATTTGAAGAGACAAACTGAACTGAAATTAGAAAAGGAAAATCTCTCCAGTAAAACGTGTTAAACTAAGAAGCAATACCGTACTTACCATTAAGAAGAAATGGTTATAAATCCACTTAGCTAAAAGTGCTTTTTATTATTCTGTATATGTGAATTTTGATTGCCATGCAACTGTTGTTCAAGTGTTAAAGTTGAAAAATTTACAGGCTTTTTATGCATAGGGAGGGGGTTCTGATCAGTGGGCAGAGTTTACCTGTTATTGATTGGTCTAAAGAAAGGAGGGGGTGTTAGATAACAATTGGGGAGAAAGCTATCTATACTCAGTAAGTTTACTCGATTTGAAGAGCCTCAAAAACATCGTTGTCCCTGGCCTTGCATTTTTTTTGAAAGGCTCTGGATGAGGAATTGGTCTGAAATGGAAATGGTTCTGTCCTGTACTTTTTGGATAACCTACTATAATTGGCAGTGATCATGTTCTTAATGGATTATTCAATGGCAAGAATTCAGTTAAAAGGCAGGCATCAGCTAATGACTGCCTTCAAAGATTAAGATATTTGTCTCCTACAGAAATGGGATGGAGTTTCAGCATCAGAAGAGGAAAGTGTTAAATGATTTTTAATGTGGGACTTGCAAATGCTATAATTAAGAAAGATTCCATGATCAAAAATTCCCAGGGCAAATAATCAGGGAATTGGAGCTTGTTTTGTAAAAGGAAAAAGAAAGAAAATTCATATTTTAGAATTTTGTTGGGAAAAAAAAAAAATCTTGCATACGATGTGCTGAATTAAAAAAACCCTTTCCCTCTTGGTCATGCACACCCTTGTTAATTGTTCATCATAGATGAGAAATATAGCAGTTATCATTATCTTGACAGGAAAACAGTCAGATGAGGTAATTATACTGTGTATAGTAATTTTCTCTTTCTCCAAGAATTTACTTTTTGTTTTTAAAAATTAAGGTCACATAACATTGATGCTTATAAAATTGTTCCCCGTTTCCATAACATTCAATGTTGGTGATCCTAATAATTACATAAAATGATTTAATGTAGTAGAAGCTTATATGTTTATAAGGTATTTTCACAAAGCACTTTATTATTCTTTTATTATTTTCATTGGATTTTTTAAAATTCTTATTTTTTTATGCTTTTTTATGCTTTTTCAATCAGTTTTTAATAAATATTCAATATTTTAACTATGCCCTTATTATTATCATTGTTTTGAAAAACAAAACTCAGATCAAATAACTATTTTTATTGTTGTTTTGGGAATACCAAACTCAAAGATCAAATCCAGATGCGAAGTCTCAGAAGTGGGCCCAAGACAGGGCCAAGCCCAAAGGGCTCAAATGCAGAAGGGGAAAAAAAAAAACTTTTGTTTTCAACTTTTGTTGAAGTATTAATATCTGGGTGTAGGAAATTCCTTACTATGTGACAAGCATTTAGGATTGTGGCTTTCTGTAAGGTTTAAGATATAAATGTGGATTTATATTCAATGTTGATAGGCTTCTGCAACTGTAGAATAACCTCGGTGGCAGAAAGAACAATGGGAACAATGTGTAAGACCTCTGTTGGTTCTCCAAAGGCATTTAATTTCTTGTGGAAGATCTGTATGCTTGATTTTATCCATGTATGTCTTTTGTAAGTTATGTGTTGGGGATGGAAATATCCATTATATAGGTCACTTTGTGTTGCTTATCTAAGAGTATAATGTCTGGTCTATCAAAAGAGAAATTATTATTGTTTGGGGAAACCAAACTCTGATCAAGTTTGAAAGTCAAGTCCCAGAGGCAGACCAAGATGTGGGCCAAGCCCAAGGGGCTCAAATGCCAGAAAGGGAAAAATGGAGGTGCTTGTGAGAGTTTTGATGTTTGGGTGAAAGAATTAGTAGTAGTAGTAGTATTGCAGCAAATTTCATATTAGGATTGCAGTCATAAAACCAATAAGAGGCTTGTTGTTGTTGTTGAGTTCCATCAAGTCGAAATCGAATTCTGGTGACTGTGTGGACATATGTTATCCATTCAGTTTTCTAGGGAAGAGTGACAGTGCGGTGGCTTCCCGTTGCCTTCCACATGATGAAAGGATGATAATGAAAGGGACAAACACAAACATCCATGCCCTCGGCGGGATTCGAACCCATGACTCGCTGGTTTTGAGAGCGGAAAGACCTGTGCCTTAACCCTCTGGGCTACCAAGCTGGCACATAAAAGGCTTAATAAGTTCAAATCCTAACCAAGGACCTAAGGACTATTAATGTAGCCCCTGAGGATATAAGCAGTTCCGAGTAGGGTGGTTCTTTGATGCCCCTTCTAGCCACTATAGTGAGGATGTTTAAATCTGTCAAGTTCGAATTTCTAGCTATCTAGTATCCCCTTTCATGATTGTCTGGCTTTGCCTGTCTTCAATCTGTGCAGTGTTGCCAACTCAAAAAAAAATTTTCCCACTAACATTGAACTAAAAATCCACTAGATTCTACTGTTCTAATGTAAATTTTTAGTGGTTTTAGTGGCTTTTTGCATATTTTGGTGTAAAATCCACTAAATCTAGTGAGAGGGAAATCCACTAAATTGGGAACTTTGTCTGTGCATCATCTGGTATGACAATCTCATTGAGCCAGGCTTCCCCCCCCCCCTCCCCTTCTCTCCTCAATTATTATGGAAAAAGCAAACTCAAATCCTGAAACAAGTTCTGGAGGTAGGGCTAAGCCCAAGGGGCTCAAATGTAAGGAAGGGAAAGTAAAATGCTGATGGAAGTATTAATGTTTGGTGTAGGAATTTCCTTACTATGACATTTTTATTTGTTTTCTGTAAAGTTTTGTACAGTATTACCCACTTATAACGAACACGGTTAGAACGAACACCCGCATATAACAAAAAAAAATTCAGTCCCAACCCCGTCAGTCTATTTTCTATGCATTGTTACACGTTTATTGAGAAATGTTTTTGAAAGAAATCCGGTTACAGCGAAGGGAAATCGAAGAAATTTATTCGGAAAATATCACTAATTGTTATTATAAGTCGGTCTAGACCGAATGCGTAGACACGTGTAACATTTTTTCCTAACTGCGATTTTTCTTTATTGTGATTGGTTGGTTAAACATTCCCGCCACCACGGCCGCCACGCTAGTTAAACGATCACGTGTATGTACTTGAACCAATCATATGATTGTGCCATCACATAGTTAACTGCAAGGCCCATGAGCATTTATGGGGTTGGTTGATTTTGTCAAGTCATTCAGGCAAAATTTTTCAAGGAGTTCAACATGGCTAAACCAGAGCGAAACTCTCTATCTGTAGAGTTAAAGATTTTAGAAGCACGCCATCCCGGAACAGAGCCAGAGAATCCAAGATGGCGGAGAGGAGAGCCAAGAAAGTGACGATGAACCAGAACCGCCCATACCATCTTCGAAGCCGATGAATCAACTAAAAAATTACTTAACCATCTACGGTGATGTGCCAAACGAAATTTTTGAAAGTTATTTTAAGTTGCATAAATTTATAAACAAAAGTTATGTAAAAACTATGAAAAAGAAAACCATATCGAATTTTTTTCATCCTGAATAAAATTGACTAAAACAATGATTATGCCTAGTTTTATGCTTAGTTTTAATTCTATGACTGTACGTACATTTTTATTACATTCGGATATAACAAAATCGGGATATAACGAAAAGAAACTCCGTTCCCTTGAATTTCGCTATAAGCGGGTGATACTGTATATGTTTTGGTTTATCTTCAATGTTATCAGGTTTTTGTACAGTGAATGTGGGACTAACCCCAAGGATAAAAATGATAGGACCAGTCATTTTTTTATTTTTTTATTATAGGTCTTTATGATTCGTTGTATAGATGTTGTTTCTATTGCATCCTCGTTATTTTTATTTAATTCATGTTTTAAATTTAATTTTGTATTTTTATTTTTAATTTCTTTTTTTAATTTATCCATTTGCATTGGTGACATTTTTTTACCCCAAAGAAGGAGTAAGATAGGATAAGAAATTCATCTTAGATCTTTCCTCCATCTTTTCATATTTTATCACAAATACTTTGATGTTTCTCCTGTAAATGAATTTTAAATGGTCTTTGACAAACCATATTCCTTGCAGTTTTATTGCTTTTCTGTATTTTTTTCATTATACATGTGAGTACAATTAAGTTCACATTTCAAAATGTTCTGCTTTAGGATGTATTCGTCAGATTGACTTCAAATTTGCATGAATACTGAAAAGAAATTCCATGGAATTTTCTTTTGACAAAAGGGGAAAAAGTTCAGAACTTGGTCACTAGGGGAAGAATTGGCCCTTTATTTCATTGCAAAGCATTACAATAAAAAAACAACAACAAAAAACTGAGTTGTGCAAGAGATGTTCAGTATGATAGCCTTCATTTGTGATACGAGATGAAATAGCAAAATGGCATACTCAACAAGAGATTTGATTGAGTCTGTCTGGATGCTGTGGATATGATGCGTACTTTCAATTCAAGTAGCTTAGTGCTGTGTCCACTAAACAACATTGTAAACAACTGTCTCCTACTTTCTTATGCAGTATTTGTGAAGTGTGCATAGGTATATCAAGTATATGTTTGCATCAAGTATGTTTCCATTTAAAAAAAAAAAAATTTTATATTTATTTGTTTTGGAATCATAATTGATCTTATGGGGCAGCTCCCTAGAAATCTGCAGGAGTAGATGTTTTCAAATCTTACTAATTTCTTCTCTATCCACCCATACAAAACACGTCAGTAACTCTTAACGTAAGTATGCTGATTAAATAGAGTACAGCTAAATAAGCAGAAAAGTTCAATGATAGTTAAAGGAGAATACCTGTAAATGGAACCCTTCCTTTTTTGTGCTACATTTAAGATACAGTAGTGAGGGGTGAGGATGTATGAATGCTGGAGGGGAGACCTTTTAATAAACTGCACTATCTTGGATAACCAAAAATTCTAGGTGATCAGAGGTAACCTAAAAATTGTTAATCCTTTTATCTTCACAACTTGAATCAATCATTCATATTGTATATTATAGTGGGATTGTTATATATAGAAACAAATAAAAAAATAAAAATAGATATTGAATATAAAATTTAGGCATCTGCTTTTCTCTGCATTAAAAATTGTGGAGTAAAATCCTGGATAACTCTGATTTTAAAGCTATCTGGTTTAAAATTGAAGCTTCTTGATGAAAAATATTGATGATAACATTTAAATTATATATCTTAAATATTCTAAGACATAAATATTCAAATATTCCTAATCATAATAATTCTGGATAATAACATCCTGTGGGTATAACATTAAGATTTTCATTAAACTTTTCTATGATTTTAAGATAAACATTTTATAGTTTTTATAATTAATTTTTACATATTTTTTATAATAATCCTTAAATCCAAAAAAAATTCAATACATTATCATTTTTTCTTGTGCTTCTAATTATATCATCATGACCTTATTAAGGATTCACTGTTTGACTTACTGCTGCCTTCCTTTATATGTGTTTGTTTATCTAATTATGCTTCTTGTAAATCTGCTAGGGATTTTTTTTTGTTTTATACTTCAATTCTTGTTTGGACTTGAGGCTATGAAAAATATTTTATGGCTTAAGAAATGGTCATTGTACTCAAGCTAGAAACCAGGAAAGAGATAGTTGATGGAAAACCTGATCTAGGTTTTTTTTTATTTTTATTAAAAATGCCTCAATATCTTTAATTTTGTAAATACATTCTAACACAAAATAAGCCTTCCAAGTTTAAACACAACTTGTAGTTTTGTGGTATAGTTGCAATTCCTTTAATTTTTCCTTTATTGTACTGTGTACCTTTCTTTCAATCCTGAGTTCCCTTGTGAGTATGTGAATAAAAGATTTTTTTTTTTTGTTGTTGTTGCTATTTCCACTATATTATAAATATAATGACATAGTTATCTGTTGAACAATAATAAGTTCTTGAATTATCTATGAAAATATTGGTAAGAGGTGTTAGAGTTTGATTCTCTTCGTGAATAAATATTATTGATTCATTAATATTTTTTTGAGTGTTTATTAAACCTTTATCTTTCAGACTAAAATTTATTTTTATATATAATTACATAAAACTGTGCATTTGTAAGATTGTACATATAATTTTTTTTAACTATGAGCAATTTCCATAATCTTAAAAAGATGGACTACTTTAAATAACTTAAATATGCAAATTTACTCTTATGTATGTCTTAAAAAATAAAATTATTAGCATTTGAAAAATGATAAATTCAATTGAGATAATTAACAGTTTTGGGCAAATTGCTAAAAGTAAGAAATAAGTTTTGTTAAAGGTTATTCTTAATTGCTTTTCAGGCATACCTTCCGAGTTTCTTTATTACCCGTTTTGTGATCCCTTTGAGCTTGCAGTGTTATTTGTTTTTCTAATGCTAAACAAACACCTTTGCAAAATAGGAAAAAAATAATGATTGTTAATTTCATAGTAAATAATTTGTTCATTCACTAATATTTAGATTTGTAATTGTTAGACCTGTATTTATCTTAAGTACATAGCTTAATGAATTGTTTACTATAGTAGAGCCAAACATTAAGAGAAGAGTGCTTAAACTGCACGTTTTCTTATCCAGGATTGTGCTCCATAATTACAAAATTACTAGGCTAATTGCCATATCAAAATAACAGTAACAGACTGATATAACGAATACTTGGTCATATATCAATGTCAGTTCCGTATTATTAATGGAAAGCTTATTTGAGAAACCTCTTAATTACGGCCCAAAAAGTTACGAATGAAAAAGAAATTCTTCCAAAAGTTTAATAATTAAAGAATTCTTTTTTTAAATTAACATGAATAAGTAGGCAATGTTCTTTGAGCTTATTAAACGAGAGATAAATATATGAACGACACTATTTGAATAATTAGTTAAAAGTTTAATAACAATATAATTTAATAATAATTGTAACAAAAACAGGGAATAACCCATCAGATAAATCAGGAGGTGCAACCCCTTGTTGCCCCCCAACAGGCCAACATGGGGTTAATGAGAAATAGATTTAAAGTAAAATAATAATCATAATAATATGATGAAGAAGAAAAATGTATTAATTATCTAGAAGTGGTAATTGAAAGTCATGTAAAGGCTTGCATAAGCAATATAATAAAAAATAAGCTTCTATAGGCTTTTGCTTTTACTTGATGTATCAAAATAACGAATCTGATTCTGCGATTTTAAATATTTCCTAAGTGTTTTATATGCATTCTGTAGAGAGAAAGTTCATGAAGTAATTAAAGGGAATTGATTTGCATTGATTGATTTTTAAAGCTTCAGAAAATAAATATGGGTTATTTAGATTGCAAATATTGTACAGTAAATAGAAAAGGTTCCTTGAAAATTTTAAGAAAATCAATCAATCTTACATTAGAAAATTTTTGAGAATTGGAAAGGCAAACTTTTTCATATATTAGTTAAACAGAAACAATGCCATTATTATTGTGTTTTATTTACATTTCTCTTTTAAAGGTTTTTAAAAAAAAGAAGAAAATTATCAGTCTTCATTGATATTATTTGAATTAATGATGTTTGAAAAATATTTTGTATTCTGAATTTTTTTCTTACCTGCAAATAATATGGACATCAGCAGTTTCATATTTAAAAAAAATGATTAAAACATCTAATGCTTCTGAGTAAGTTGTTAATAGTGTGAATAATGGTTATTATTCTATGATGGTTTAAATTTAAATTGCATTTTAGAAAGCATTTAATTTGTGTGGTGAAAAGTCACATTTAACTTTCTTTCTATTAGACCTAGAATGCATTAAAATATTATTTATATTTGTGATCATGGATTACCTTATATACGAGGAAGAACTGAGATGGGGTGGGGCTACGGAGATCAGACTGAGGTCATTCCTTGCTATTGGAAGGCAAACGGATAATTTTTTTTTTTAAGTTTGATTTTTACAAAGAATTTTCAACCATGGTCTCATTTCTAACTCAGCAAATTTTCTTAATATTTAATTATGAACTTAATCACTTTTGCTTATTTTAAATTGAGAACAAATAGCAAATGATAGTGATTAAACATGCTCTTGATTTATGCAGAGGAATTATTGGACAATTATTTAAAATTCATTTGTGGAATCTATTAATGAAGCTAATGAAGTGTTTTTTAAGAGTCATAGAAAAACATTATTGAAGAAAAAAATAGCCTTTGAATAAAATAATCAATTAAAATAATACTAAGGGGCTAAAGTCTTCTTTAAATGAAGTAAAAATTTAAATAAAGAAAAATGTCTTACCATTCTAATTTTATTTTTTTTCTTCTTTTCCTTATTGGTGGTGAAAATACCATTTCCAAAATTTTCAGGCATGCTGTTTTAATTATTTTGTTTATTTTTATTTACATTTAAAAGAAATAGAGAAATTTAAATATTTAAAAACTTTTTTTTAAATTCTTGTTTAAGAAATAAATATCTTTTTGCAAAATTAAGAAAGTTATTTCTAATAAATGGTAAATGAAATATATGTAATTATACATATTAAAAAAAAGTGCATGATGTATAGTTCTGTAATCTTTCTTGAAGTGATCTTGTCTTTTTCTTCTCTTTACCATTCAAGTAAAAAGGAAAAATATACTTTTGAATTCGAAATTAGTATAGGATCTTTTTTTTTTTCCTTTGTTATTGGAGTTTATTTGCTTTTTATTTATTTATTTATTTATTAAATTAAATTTGAAGACATTTATTGTCTTAGCTTTCATTCAAAATATATAAATTTATTATTTATGCAGTAAATATAATAATGTTACAGGAATATAAATCAGTTTCCTGAAAAACTGATTCTTAGTGATGAGCCATATTCAATGTGTGTGGCAAGTTGAACGTCACAAAGTACACATTTGGGACACAGAAAATCCCAATGTGAAGTGGAACAAATCCACTCTCCTAAAGTGAGAGTGTATTGTGCTGGTTTTTTGATAAAAGTCTATGGCTCATTTTTTTTGTGGAGCAAACTGTTACCAGTGATTTAGCTGGATATGATGCAGCAGTGACTGATGCCACAGTTATAAGCAAATGGGCTCCACCTCATTTTCATCAGGATGTACGTCGTTACTTAACTTTGAAATTCTCGAACGTATGAATGAACATCCTTCTTGAGGCGGTTCCTTCTTTCATTGCCTCCATGGTCACTGACCTAACCCCATGTGAATTTTTTCTTATGAGGTTACGTCAGAAATCATGCATTTCATGCGCCCCTTTGCTACGTGATTTACCCCAACTGCAAGAGAGTGTTGCTGGCATCATCCGTCAGATGTTGGGATGCACGTGGCAGTTACTTGAAAATAAGATTGATGTCTACTGCATCACCAAGTGTGGAGCACCTGTAAAGGGTGGTTCACATTCAGCGATTTTGCGTCGAATTCGCCGTATCTGGCGCATTGGCCCCGATTTTGGTTGCCGGAGCCATTTCACATTCAGCGAATTTGCGGCAGAAAGCGGGTTAAAGCTGATAACGGTGCGGGTTTTCGAATTCCAACCATGTTGGAATTTTCAGAAGTCTCTCCTAATGCACAGCCAATCAGCTACGAGTGAGCATCTCTTCAGTCCCAGAATCCTTAGCAACTGTTTCTAACCCACTTCCGCCAGTGAAGTCGGCCATATTGAAATTCGCCGATAGCATGTTTTCTGTGCATGTGTGTCTCGTTTTCTGTCATTTTTCCTAATAAAAAAATATAATACATACATATACACGATGCCAAGAAAGCCATGTTATCACGCTAAATGTACACGATGTCTAGAAAGCAACAGACTGGATGAAAGAACAACTGATCGAACAACCAATCAGAGTGGAATTCGCATAGATGGGGAGGATGCAGGCTGAAAGAGAGGGAAGTTGCCTAGCTCCCCGTTTCGTTCCCGCTGAATGTGAAATGATTCCGCATTTTAACACGCGCGTCTTTGTGACTCCTAGCAAACACCTGGATTCGGGAAAACGCTTCAGTCCGTGAAGTCGCTGAACCGGCCTTAAGGCATGAATGCAAGCTTCAAGAGGTTTTGTCTGCTGATATGAGTGTTTCTGCTATGTCTATCATAGTTACAATTTTATTGAATTTCCAAAAACTTTTACAGACTTTGGAATCGCCTTATATGGTTTAAACTTATTGAAACTCTCGATGCTTGGTGTGGTAACAACTAAAAACACAACTGTGGGGTCTACATTATTATTAAAGAGTAAGAAAGTGCATGTGTATGCTATCCATTATGAAAAGTATTTATGAGGGCGGATCTTTCAAAATGCTGTAAGTCGTGACTTCTGGAACACGATGAGCAAATAATCTTGGGAAGTATAGGATACCTCAAAAAAGCTTTTGTAACTTGTTAGTATGTATATATTTAATCTGAGGAAATATACTGGAAGATTGGTTGATAGGCTGTTGTGTAGTGAAGCCCATCAAATTTAAACTGAATCATTTTGATTCTGTAATTTCCTGTAGTGGAATTTCAGGTTTGGTTTGATGCTGTATCCAGCAACCAGCCAGTTAAGATTTCAAAAACGTGATAAAACTGGTCTGTTTAAAACGCTTAGTAATTTTTTGTTAGGTTAAAATTAACTTTTTTAGGTTTAAATTATTTTGATTAGTGGATTGAGTTTCCTAAGACATTCAGAAATAATATCCTTCATTTTCTTATTTTTTATGTAAATTTTAACCATTTCAATGCTAGAGCCATGATTGTGGTTTAATTAGCACGTACTATATAAAAAGGGATCGTTCACAAAATACATTACTAAATTGACACAATTTTAAATCCCCCTTTTGTAACACTATAAGATTAACTCCCCCCCCCTAAATGAACCAGCATAATATATTCGAATGACCCCTTAAAAGAGGAAACCTTTTCACATAAAAAAAAGTCACAACCACTTGTGTAAAAAGATGCGTTCGTTACTTTAGGAATAAATTGCCAAACCGTTTGTACTTTAAAACCCCATCCTCCCCACCCGTCAAGTAAACTTAATGAAGGACCCCAAAGGAGGCTCAAGATATAGAATTGTTGTAGAGAGAGGGATAATGCTAAGGCAACTCTCTGGCCCTCAAGGGTGGACTGGCACATGTTTATGAACGTGATTCAGTAAGGAACGCCCAACCTTAAGGGCAGATGGAGCTGTCATCTCAACCATCCTATGATGAAGACTGCATTTATATCTTATGTGTTTTGAATCTTGTTGTCAACAAACTTTTTGGATTGATTATGCAAATACAGATTTTATGTTCTTAGAATTTCTTATGAATCTTCAAACGGTTGAAGATTGTATGTCTATTTTCAAAAGGAGAATTAAAATATAGAATGTTATAAAAGAATGCCATTTAAATAAATTTAAGTTTAATATATTTATATACTTACTGCCCTATATTGAGATTTCCCCTCTTCAAAACCATGAAATCTAATGGTATATTTCTGATATGAAATGATTAGTTCATATTAGCTAGTTGAAACTATATTTCTGTATGTTTTTTTATGGCAACATGAAAAGAAGTCCTTGTAGCTTATTGTTGCCTATTAAAAATGAACAAATAAAAATAAAATAAAAATAAATATATTTCAGTGGTGCGTGAATGTGAATAAGCTTCGTTTTCGTCATGAAAGTTTTAAAGATAAATTTTGGCCAATTGTGCATTATTAAAGTTTCTTAAAGTATATATTTTTACATTTTGTAGTTCGTTTAATTAGCATAATTTAGAATATTTAATGTTCTAATTTGAATGGTTTAAAAGAAATAAAACAATTCTTTTATTGAAAACCTACATTGAAAATTTATTTTTCTTCTAAATTATTTTAGTCCATGGTGAAAACTTTGATTTAATAATAAAAAAAATTATTATTTATTTATTTATTTATTTTTTAAACTGAAAGTCTACTTATTATTCTCCTTGCTCGCCCACCCATATAATTTTATTTACAGGATATCAGTTTTCACTTTTACATTGCTAACTTTATAACTATTTGAATGGCTAAGGGAGTTTGAGCCTCACCCTTGCCAGTAGCCAAACCGTGTCATATTTATTTCTTTAATTGCTTCCCTCTCTCATTTCATATAAAATGACAGAAAAGATTTCTTCCTCTTCCCCTTTACACTTTTCAGAAAATAATTTTCTTAATTTTTTTAAAATTATAATAAAAATAAACATTAAAAATCATCTTTAAAAAAGTCGTAATTATAAAAGTAGTATAATAAATCAAATAGATTTAACATCTATGTGTCCCTTTTTCCTCAAGATGATACACATTAAAACACAAAAAAAAGTCTTCTCTTATAATTACAGTTTGGAATCGTTCACAAAAATAATCGCTTGATGGGAGAGAGAGAAGGGGGGAAATGGAAGGGGGTGGGATATCGCTTATACCATGAGTTGATTGTTCACGTACATCATGGTTTAATTGAATCAAGCTTCCTATATACATTGACTGCTTAGTTATAAATGGACACTTTCGATTTTAGACATTTTGTCAAATATCTAGAAAAATATTTGATGAATTATCCTGAAACTCCAAGAGTGTAAAGAGGCATGTTACACTTCATATATCTCAGCAAATATTTTGTCCCGAAGGCAAATAAGGAACCAGCAACAAATAGAACAAAAAATGTTTGGGAATCACCTTATAAAAAATAATGTTAGAAATGCATTGTAGCTCTAGAATATGCTTATTAGGATTCTTTTACTTATGTGTTCATTTGTATGAGAATAGTACGTATATTCGTGGTGATGTAAAGGTTTCTTTAGGGGAAAAAAATAATAGAAATTTTTTTGTAGTTTTTTTGTTTTAACATGCAGTATTTTCAACCCAGTGCAATGGCGTTTTCAGGAAACTTGACAGACTATAGTAGTGACAACACCCTGCAATCAAAATATAAAAATATTAAATATTTGATGAAATATGAGCATTTTTACTAAATGTTTAACTATGCATGCACAAGTGTTACCAAAATGTCTTTTGCATAATTTATTAACCAAATGTATAGATAGAGAAAAATAGTAAAGAAAATTTCACGGCCTGGACTGAAACCAGGGACCTTCGGGTTACCGTCAATATTGGAGGTAATGCCGTGAAGAAATCCTTCTAAGACCATTTTCCAATTGTTTATTACAAATGTAGAGTTACTCATAGAAAAAGCCCAAGCAAATAGAATGTGTGAAAATTCAGAAAGGGGTTTCTCCAAATTTTTGTTTTTGGTACTGGTATCTGGACCAAAAATAAAAAAACGTCCAAAATAAAAGTTAATGTTTTTGAGGGGGCCATTCACCAGTGCTAAAATTAACCTCCCCTTATTTGAAATTTCATATGAGAAAGCCCATTTTTTATTCTGATTGAACATGTAAAATTACATAGCAATGTTTCCCAAACTGGGATTCGCCAATTTTTTTTCTGTAATGGTGGATTATTGTATTGTACGGATGTATAATTATAAGTTAGTGGTTCGTGCTACTCGGATCTTTGTGAAAGGGGTTCGCGAATCGAAAGCTTTTGTGAAAGGGGTTCGCGAATCGAAAGCTTTTGTGAAAGGGGTTCGCGAATCGAAAGCTTTTGTGAAAGGGGTTCGCGAATCGAAAGCTTTTGTGAAAGCGGTTTGCGAGTTGAAAAAGTTTGGGAACCACTGTTATGTAGGATTCAGCGGAAAGATTTTTGATTTGTGACAGATGGCACTGTATTTGGTGAAAGTTAGCTGCAGATAAACTCGACTGAGCTTGTTACAACTGCTGCCTTAGATCCTCCCGCTTCACACATTCACACCATAAGATCAGCATGTGAATGTTACATAGGAACTTAGGGATTCTTATTGAAAAAAAAATTAGTTTAATTTAAATAAAGCACTCTTAATTAAACAGTGCTTTAAGCTTAGTTCAAATGGAGCGCCATCTATCACAAGTTGAGGAAATGTTCAAGACCTTCAGGTGGTATTTCTTTTTATCGCTGATTCTCTCTGTAATGAAATGTGGCTGTTCCAGATTGAAGAAACCATAGTTTAATTACAGTTAAGTATTATTCTAATGATTATTAGAATAAAAAAACGTAATTAACATATGATGAACATTATTCTAATTTTCGTTGATTACACCGCAACTTATCACCAATGGAAAGGAATGTTTCAGATAAATCCTAAGTAATTTTTGACATAGAATCCAAATATGCAATAAAAAATGAGAGATCCCATTTGAAACTTCATTCTTCCATCCCTAGGGGTTGGGGAAGGGATAATTTTGGCATGGGTGCATGCCCCCCCCCCCCCCCTTGAAAAATTGACTTTTTTTTTTTTTGTACGATGCATATTTTTTGAGATTTTTTTGATGAAGTTTAACTGGTGCGGTGCAGATAGCCTTCTTCCTGGTAGTACTCTTCTTTGACGGACATTATCAAGAAGAACTATAGGGTTTTGGTATATGATACTGGTTACAGTTGGATGTTGAATTTTGTAAAATTTTAATGCGTGTATTAATATTTTTTAAATATAAATTAATTTAACCAAATTTCCTCTTTTCCGTAATCCTTTTTTAAAATGTGAATGCCAGAAATTCAATGTATAAAATCAATTTTTAAAATTCTATATTATATTAAAAATAATGGTTTCTATAATGTTCATTTGCTTTAATTAAAATCAATTAAGCAATGCAATTTTATTCATTCTATCCAAATTTCTATCCATCTAACTTGTTGGTCTTACAAAGGAACCATCCGAACCGGTTTCTCTTTTTCACACAAAACTGAAATGTGTTACTCACCTAAAGCTACTGTTAATGCTTGCAAAATGAGAAATCGCGATGTCTTAATAAACTGTAAAAATAAGAAATAAGAAATAAACTGCAAAAATGAAAAAAATTGAGTTCACATAGCCATACAAAGACTCCATTTTCCAAGCATCAATAGTATCTTTAGGTGAGTAACATTATTTCATTTGATGTGAAACTGAGATACAGGCTTGGATGGTTCTCTTGTTAGTATTGCATTTCTTAAAAAGATTAATGGAGGTCTTACAGTACAACATTATAGAAACCATTATGGAGTCTCACTATCATCAGCTTGTACAGAAAAATAGTGGCAAACGTGTTGATGCACCTTAACCAATCAAGACTTTGCTACTAATGAATGCACAAAAGGCTGCATGCCATTTCTGTATAGGCTGATGCAGGCGGGGATAAATGCTGGAATTTGTTGACACCATAATGTTTTTTTTTTGTTTTTTTTTAATAACATTCTACAATAAGATCTCCATTAATCTCGTTACATTACAAATACTTAAATTACATCACATTAATTAAGCAGTTTTAAATTTTATACTTTTTTAAAAATATAAATCTGTTTTAAATGACAATTTTTTTCTCCTCCCCAATTGATACAGAAATTGAATTGTTGCAATGCGCAACCAGCTGGTGATGGTTCAGAAGTTATTAAGAAGATTAACGCAGCCTTTCAGCAGTTACATGGACTTCTCCAATTACGGTAAATTTCAGCAGTATTAAGTATTTTAAGTTAACGTTACTTTAGTTAATACAGGGTGCTTACAAAAGAACTTCACACTTTTTAAAATTTATTACATCAAAGCTATTCAGAATATAGACACACCACATACGGATTCTTAAAGAAAAACTCTTAGAGTTTATTGTGACACAGTTAAAGATGTTCAATATGCCCCCCTGTAGTCGATTCGTCCCAAACCCGCATTAACATGTCTCCATCAATCCCACGTATCGCTACCGTAATGCGTTCTTTCAGTTCGTCTAGGTCACGGGGAAGGGGTAAGGTGAAGACCTTGTCCTTTACACACCCCCATAAAAAGAAATCACAGTGGTGTATTGGTCGAGCAAACAATAACCTGGAACTTGCAAAGTGGCCACCGCGGAGCCCCGACCTCACACCTTGTGATTTCTTTTTATGGGGGTGTGTAAAGGACAAAGTCTTCACCCTACCCCTTCCCCGTGACCTAGACGAGCTGAGAGAACTCATTACGGTAGCGATACGTGGAATTGATAATGCGGGTTTGGGAAGAATTCGACTACCGCATTGATGTATGCCGTGTCACGACGGGGGCATATTGAATATCTTTAACTGTGTCACAATAAACTTCAAGAATTTTTCTTTAAGAATCCGTATGTGGTGTGTCTATATTCTGAATAGCTTTGATGTAATAAATTTTTAAAAGTGTGAAGTTCTTTTGTAATCACCCTGTATTTTAAAAGTTGGTTTTCAGAGCTTGTTATTGCTTATTAAAGGAAACTCTCACTTAATAAATGAAAGCTTATTTATTGTATTGTAGTAACAAGTAATGAAAGTAATATAAATACAGCTGAACCCCACTATTATGATCTTTCTTATATGATATACGATGTTCGTTTTTTTCCTGTTCCCTTCCCATGAAATTATTTTTACTTACTTACTTATTTTTCAAACCTGCTTATCCGTTAGGGTCGCGGGGGCAGCAGCCCTATGGAGGATCTCCAGCGATCGCGATCTTCCGCCATCAGGCGCATGTCCTCCCTGGTAATATCCAAGCGACTCGAACCCAGATTCTCCATGTAGTCTAGCCACCTGGTTCTAGGCTGACCCCTTGGTCTCTTACCTACTGGCTTGGAAATTATTTCTATGTAAATAAAATCTTTTAATGTGTTTTTCTCTCAAATCCTGGATAACGACATACTACATAGTATTTGAGAAATGCAAATTCTGATTGGTTAGTGTAAATGAGACTTGAAAGGACAATGGAAGATGAAGCAGAGCCCAAAGAGGTGGAAGTCTTAGATGCCATCGTGAATGCTGCTGAAACCTGGCATATGCACCAGCTGAAAGTCATAGTTTGTTTCAGGACAGTCGTTGTAGCGCTAATTTTTCCGTTCACGTTTCCCTAATCCATCTCTAGGCCCATACACTTTCTGAGAGACACAATCTCCTTCAACACTGCTGCTTCGGGTTACAATTCTTCGGACACAACCTCAGGCCACAGCTTCGTCCATGCAGAGGTCAAAGTCCTCTTTGTAACACCTTGCCTGGACATATCGATATTTCTGAGACATACAACGATATTATAGTGTTCCTTCCAGAACTCTTGAAGGGTGAGATTTGTACTCTCCGTCACCTCAAAGCAGCGACAAAACAGGTGTTTGGTGAAGAGCTTCTTGAAATTAGAAATCGCCTGTTGGTCCATGGATTGCAGGATAGGGTTGGTGTTGGGTGGAAGGTAAATGATCTTTTAAAACTGGAACTTGTCGAGAAAGTTGTCTTCAAGGTTCAGTGGGCGACAACACAAGAAGGGCTTGCAAGGGGAAGGTCTTTTTTCTAGGACCAAAGACCAAGTTTACCCACTCCTCAAAGAACTGTCTGGTGACCCATACCTTCGATTTTGCTCTCCACATAGCCTGAAGTTTTTCTTTTAGAATCTTATGCGACTTACAGACTGAGATTTTACGAATGATATACAGGGTGGTGCAAATAAAAGTAGCCTCGCATGAATTCTCTGCACAAACAGTGGCTTGATTTTGCAATCGCCACTTGCATTGGTGCACAGTGTAAGGGTTAATTTGTCCTTCATGGGTTTGTGCCCTGGCATCTTCGCCTCCTCTGCCATTATGTAAGTCTTCCTTGGCATCTTTTCCAGAAGAGCCCTGTCTCATCACAGTTGAAGACTTGCTGGGGAATGTATCCTTCGGCTTCTATCACTTCGGGAATGTTTTGAGTATTTCTCAGCTGCCTTCACATCCGAGCTGGCTGTGTCACCATGTCTGATGATGGAGTGAATGCCAGTACTCTTTCTGAAATTGTTGAACCAGACTCAACTGGCTTAAAATGGCTCTTCTGATTCCTTGTCCATCTTAAGTGCTTGGGGTCTGCTGCAGCAAATCAAGGTAAATGGCTCATGCCTTCTCGCAGATAATGCTCTCTGTCACGGTATCTCTTGTGAGCTGTTTCTCCGTCAACCACACAAGCAGCAACTTCTCCATGGTTTCATGGACAGAGGTACGCAGCTTATAAATTATTTTAATGCTTTTAGCTGGCGTTATAGTCTTTATGAATTCCTTCTGCTTCAGTATTGTACATATTGTAGATGTATTATGCTCATACTGCCTTGCTAAGTCGATTACATGCACACCTCACTCATGCTTTTCTATTACTTCATGCTTTAATTCAATGGACATCATCCTCTTCTTTTTCTCAGCATTGTCCTTTGAACTCGCTTTCTTAGGACCCGTGGTTAGAAATGAATTTGGAAAAATAACTGCACTAAAAGCACGCAATGCTGCCGAAATGCTTTCAGCATGTGGCACAACGTGATGTCAATGCGTGAGATGTGGAATGCTTGCTGGATGTTGTGGTGATCTGAAGCTCGCTCATAACTCGGATTTTTTTCTCGCATGTCAAAGCAAAAAATCGACTGACCGAGAGCTCGTAACTCGAAAAACTCGTACGTTGGTGCACTCGTAAGTTGAGGCATTGATTCTACCATCTGTGGTCTATTTTTATTTCCCCAGTATGTTATTGAACAATAGTTTTGCATCCATGGGAAAGGTTTAAAATAGTATTGAATTATTAATATGAAAAATTGCCATTTCTCCCACATTCTCTTAATTGTTATTGGCTGATTGTTTTATTTGTATTAAATATTTTTATCTCCAGGGAGCTTAAGTTAATAAGTGAAGTCGAAGACATGTACAGTATTTATAAATCGCCAAAAGAAAAATTAGTAAGTGCCCTTTCTTTAATCATTTAATTATTAATGAAATTGCGATGGTATTATTATGACTTTTTTTTTTTTTTATTATGGTCACTTTTTATTTTCACCTTTTTTTTTCTTTTCTTAGAAAACCGAAATTGCCGACTCTTTAAAACACATAAAAGTTCTACTGAAAGGTAATTAATTAAAATATGATTCTTGTAAATATGAAAACTGAATAAATATTAAACAGTACTTGTATAAAATCAAATATGAGGCATTTATCATAATAAATTATTAGGATAAATCGAAAAATTTTGATTCTTATATATTTTATTACCCTGGTTTAATATTATTATGATGTCAAAAAATAGTTGAATTTTCTGTGGACCATCCCTTTAAATTGTAGATGGCACATATTCAAAATATGAATATATTTGTTATTAAAATTTGCTACACAGTACTTAACATATAGTTAACAGCACACTGAAGAGGCAACCACTCATTAGAAAAGCAAGACTATATTTTCATAACGTTGAGCTTTATAAGTCTTCCTTGTGAAATCTTATTTGTACTGGGTGGTTACCATTAAATTGATAGTACTCACTGTAGCCTGGTTCAAGAGGAAATGAACATATAACATTGATATTTGGTAGATATGCTAATTAGACAATTCAGAGGTAATTACTGCAGGGGGAAAATATTTTCATTTATTGCCACTAGGAGAAAATTTGGGATGGTACAAGAAGAATAGTGTGCCAGCTATCATTTTACATGCTATACCATGAGGAATAGTATATCTGTTAAAAAAAAAAAATTAGTCAAGTTCTTTTATCAGAATGGCAGCAATAGCAATGCTGTGATTGAGGAAATACAACTGCCTGATAGGATTGAGAAAAGGGCCCACGTCAATAATGGGGAAAGATGATGGCGATAAAGAAATTTAAAAACGCAAGTCAAGTGTGACCCATGGATGTGGAAAGTATTTCAAAAATATGTCAATTATAGATTCAATAGTTCATATAATATTCTTCTAATCGGTAAATAAGATGGCAGTATTCTCCTGTGGTTCTCAATACACTTTAGCAACTATTAAGAAACCAACCCTTAATACTCCAAACTCTAAGATACAGGATTGAGCATAAGAAACTCCAAAATACAGGATTATTCGTAATTCCCTTCAGGATTTTATCAATGGATTGTGCGAAAACTATGACAGACACAGCAAAAACATTCATATAAACAGATATACAATCTCTCCAAGTTTGTGGTGGACCCTACAGATGCTCATATGACACGGCAGATGTTAGTCCTGTATATCTTGCCACAAACATCCTAACACATTGTCATTATTAGCAAATGCGTGCATGATTCGGTCTGACAGAACAAAGCATCGGGGAAACTACACCAACTCTTGGCACAATTTGTTGCCTTTTTTGGGGTTCCTAGTGAATGCTCGGCTCACATGGCTTGATTGTCCCAACAAATGGTCTTAGCCGACCTAGTCATTTCACTTTGCACAGACAAACTGTTTCCTTGAATTTCTTGAACGACACATGGATAATTTCGTACCTCGGTGCTTCAGTGTGACATTTCGCGAATTCCATGATTCAAAAAGCCTTCTTTTCACTAGTGAATACTACCATATTTATTGCTTACGGTTTCACCTGCCCTCTAGTGGGGAATTCTATAGGCACGCCATGGGATCTGTTGTAGATACAAACCTAGAGACTGCATCTGTTGATAAGTGTTTTGCCGTATCTGTCTGTCACAGTTTTTACACAATCCATTGATAAAACCCTGGAGGGAATAATGAATAACTTTGTATTGTTGATTTTGTAGATAATGGAACAGATTATCATGCTTATTTTGAAGTTCTTCAGATCCTCATGTTTTCTCATTTTTCAATTGCTAACTCAAAATATTCATAACTGATTACATATTCACTTGCAACAATGAGGCTTCAGTCATGTGATCATATTGCTGGATTAATCAGTTGTTTTTTTTAGGAGGTGGTATATCTAATATTTTGGTCATTTAAATTTAAGTTTTCTATGTAAGTATCGTTATCTATTATAGATAAAACTTATTAAAAATTGATGAAATTTAATTGTAGATGCGGATTTAGCTAAACAAGTACCTGAGAAATTTGACATTAAACAACTCATGAAGAAACTGCATAAGATGTCTAACATTTCTTGTCATCTAATAACTACAGATGAACAAGAACCTAGACGTATTAAGTAAGGAACTTCATTAAATTAATTTAACAAATGGTTTTATTTGAATACAGTGGTCTCATTCGGGACCAGTCCATGTTATAATAAAGAGTTGTCGTTATATAAAGAGAGATTACGATATTTTCCGATGTTTAAATGCTTAATAAGACTGACATCTTTGATATTACATCATATTTTTAATCTATTAATTGCTTTAGAATAAGATTTAAATCAAAAATCTGTTTATTTTTGAAAAAAATAAGTAAATAACAACACTTATTTCAATTTCACCACGCTTGAGTTACATTGGCTTACAAGCGGCCAAAATCTCCGTTTCATGTTTTTTTTTTCCCATTCCACCATTTCCCAATTCCGCAATCGCTATAATCGACGCAAAATTATGCAGAATACGAGGCCTGTCCGGAAAGTATCCAGATTGAGGCTACAAAAAAAAATATGGTTCGAACTCACTTAAATGTTTAGTCACCTTCAAAATAAGCACCAACCTAACCTAACCTGTTCAATTGTGTTGTCATTTCTTGACATTGAAGGCCGACCAGGCCGCGGATCACTTTGTGCCAATTTTCTACCCTCCTTAAAGTGCTTGAACCATTCGAAAACCTGCGTGCGTGCAGCTCATAATATCTTTGCTGAATGCTTGTATTAGCAATTCATAACACTCTGTTGCAGTTTTACCGATTTTAAAACAAAATTTGATGCATTGTCGTTGGTCAATGTTTTCTGTCATTTTCAGCGTGTGATGAGAAAAGAAAAACGTTCTGCTTTAGCGTGTTACAAAAACTGCACGCGAAACTTTTAACGGCTGCAAATTTCATTACGTCATCAGCAGAAATGTCGTCACACAACCCGGATAGGAAAAAGGTGCAGCCAGTTCTACTTTTTTTTTCTAACCTCAATCCGGATACTTTTCGAACGGGCCTTGTATAATATACTTTGGCATCAGTAAATAACAAAATTAATTAGTCAGTTTAAACCAATTTATTATAATTTTATCTAATTAATTAATAAATGAATTCGGACGAGTTATCTCAGAAAATGTTAGGTTTGGAAAGCTTCAGAGACAAAAGACCATCGCGTGACTTGGAGATTTTTCGCTTATTTAGTGTGGACCTGCTCGAACGTGGTCCGCTAGATCGCGAAATCTGCTCCAACGCGGTTTTGACTTGGCTCCGTGGACACAAACATGCCAATCCAACTGGAACAGTGATTCATCACCCCACAAGATACTTTTCTTGGCAGCCATAGCCAGTGTCACAAAAGCCAGTGCAGTCTGGCAGCCTTGTTGTTTGATTTGTGTGTGTGTTTGGCTACACATCTGTAAATGCCAAGTGGATGCATTTCTTTCTTCAAAGTGTTGTAATACACACCAACTCCTGTTGCCTTGTAAGATTTGTTGATTGTATGATATGTGGTGTGCATGATTCTATGCTGTAGGGTTCCATTTCTTCACAATGTCACTAGTTCCAAGATTTTACGAATAGACATGCCTCCAAAGTGGCAACTAATATTACTCCTCTCTCAAAGTCACTAAATTCCCTTTGTTTAGCCATTCTTCGCCCACAACATTGTTACATGAGTAAGTTACCACACAACTAGTCTAAAATCACTTCAACCGTTGATGTGCGAGCACAGGTTCCAACCTGCAAGTCATTTTGCATGTAATTTAGGAGGTGCTCGTTTTATTATTGTAGAATAATGTATCTGTTAGGACTTGATGTGTAATGTTCTATTTATGCGTAATAATTGCCTGGAATGATACTCCAGGTAGATGCAGTGACCTGGAAAATTTGAAATTATTAGCCGAAATCAATGGAAATGGAATCTGATTCTGTAATGGCTGACTTTGTACTTTTGTTTAGAATGAAATTGTCTAATTTTCATATTTATTTATATTTCTTCTGTACTGACTTAGAAATAAAAGGCAAATTATTTGTTTTCTTTCCAGGTTTGACTTGGATAAAGAATCGTTAAGCTTTTTTAACCAAGTTGGGAAAATTCATGGGAGTCTACCATCAGAGTAACTAAATTCAAATATTTACTTTGAAATATAATTTTTGGAATTAGATTAATTTGTTTATTAAAAACTTTAAAATTGTAGGTACTTTTAAGAAATGTCTTTAATTTTATTATGCGTTTTTTTTTGTGTTCTTTTGATGTCTTTTGTTTGGCTTCATTTTTAATTTTAACAGATATAAATTGCTCAGAACAGATGAATTGCCTCCTGGCTTTGACATAAGTGATAATGATGACGAATCTGTAATTTCAGGTAAATCTTAAATGACTACAATATAAATGTGTGGGTGTGGTTTTTTTTTATTTTTATTTTGGGGGGAGGGGGAAGTCTGTACTCGCTTAATAAAATCTTAGTATTTTAAAATACTGTGTGTCTAAACAGTTCAATATCTAACAATCTTATTAACAATTCAGCTAATCTTTAGAATGAAATGGTCATTATATTCAAATATGTGAAGCTTGAAAATTTAAAATAAATTTATTTATACATACTTTTACAGATACATCATCTAAATTGTCATTACTTGAATATGACAGTACTTTGGAACAAAAGGATTCAAATTCAGTGCAGGAGTCCAAAGACCAACAAAACTTGTCACAAATTCAACTACGTAAGAAATTATTTTTTCATTAGCAGATAGAATTGTTGACTTTAAAAAAAATTTTTTTTTTTTGATTTTAAATTTTGTTTTTTTTTTTTTTTTACCAAGAGGATATTTGATTGTTGGGAAGTTTTACATGCGTGTAATATGAGATTTTTGAAAGGGATGTAGGCTGCCTCTTGTCTAAACTGAAATTTGCATCTCCTAATTCGGTTGCTTCAGTTGTTGTCTCCTTTAATGGTGGAAACGATAGAATTGAATTTGAAAGAACAAAAAGTCGTGACAGTATAAGAATATTGAAGTGTTTTTTTCTTTTATTTATTTTCTTAATATTAAAAGGATTTTTGTTGGAGGTAATTTAATAAGTTTCAAGTAAGTTAATCAGAACAGTCAGAGAAGAACACTTATTAAATGTATACGAAAGCATAGAAATTCGGAAGAAAATGCCCCATAATCTATTAAACCAAGACAGAGGCCCGATCCCAGTACTGAGACTATCTATTAAAAAAAAAAAATCCTCTTTGGGCATTTTCCAGCTTATTCTAGTATAACATTTACTGGTAACTGATATTCTGTAGCCATCAAGGGGTCATTTTATTATCTTTACACTGAAGACATTAAAAATTAACAGATGTAGTTACAAAAAAATAAATTCTAAATTATTTCTCATTAAAATTATCTGAAAATGTGTTTTTCCTTATAGTTAAGCAAGAAATGGTATATGTGACGCATATTGTTAATCCACATTTATTCATGGTACAACGCTGTCAAGAGGCTGGTTCTCTTCTTTCACTTTCAAAACAAATCACTGAGTGGTGTAAAGACTCATCCAAGGCAACTTCATTAACTTCAGTAAGCAAAGGTATTTTTAGTGCTGATTTATCAATTTTGTGTGCTTTTTAAGATTTTTATTTAAGTTGCGTTTTTTTGTTTGCTTATTATCAATTAATTTTTATTCATTTTATTTTACGGTATTATCTTATTTTGATTTCAAGTATGTAACTTTAGGCGCCTTCGTTCATTTGTACAATGTGCACAATGTCATTGTGGTTCAGCATTTGTGCACGATCTTTAACTGTAAAGTTCGTGTTATGACTCACAAACAAAGCGGTGATGCCTTTTTAGTCGCCCCAAGAGTCTAAATTTCGAATTTTTCAATTTTGTTCTGTTTTTTTTTGAATTTACGAATCTGCATGCACGCTCCTCATCCACTCGAAACAAAAATTTTGACCATCATTAAGAGTGATTGAAAGCTAGGCGTTCTCTGGATTGAGTGCTGCCATTTGCGATCGTAAAATGTACAAAACAGCCCTGCAGTTAGTTCATGCACAAACTGCATGGAGCAGACTCAAACAAAGTACACGCTTTGCTGAACGTTTGGCAGATCACTTTAGATAAATGAACTGTATGCATTTAAATATTGATGGAAAGATGGAAGGAAAAATTTCCGCGACTTGGATTTGAACCAGGGGCCACGAGCATCACATTCGTCACCTCTTCCAACTCTGCTATAGCGGACACGGGACAATAAGGCTGTTTCCATGCGTCCTAAACACTGTCAAGTAGTCAAGATGTGGAACCCAATGATAGGACAGACACACGGCTTGCAGATTGGGAATTCTCTTTTCCAAGCCATCAAAAAGTTGATGAAGGTAATAAATTTTAAACTGGAGTTAATGCTCCAAACATAATGGGGGGGAAAGGGAAGGAACAGGCAACGGATGTGATACTTGTGGTCCTAGGTTCGAATCTAGGTTGTGGATTTCCCCACCCCCATTAATATCTTTATCTTATGTTTGGAGCATTAAATCCAGGTTAAAGTTTATCGGAAAAACCAACAGTGAAATGTTATTTGTTAGGTTCACACGAAGATAATGTACTTGCCTGAATGTTTGTATAGTTAACTGCAGGTGCACTATTCAAAATGTTCCAGAACTTTTTGAAGAGACCTCATATTGGAAGGTCTTCATAAAATACAGTGCAAGAGACAATACCATGTCAGTGACAATTCATATGCTTTTGAAAATTAATTATACAATTTTTTCTGACTTTCTAAATGAATTTATAATTAGAGTGTTAATTAACAAAAAACTTCCAATGTTTTCATTACTATAAAATTTGCGGGTCATCACCATGTTATTTGCAGTTATTGGCTCGTGGTGAGTGAGAAAAACGGATAGAAGATTGAGGAAAAAGTGAATTCTTTCAGTGCAGTCTTGAATGGCATGAATTCACTAGGTGGGGGTTTCGTGAACGACAGCGGAAAAAGTGCCTGTTTTGCATATTCACCCAATAAGTTGATTTAAGTATAGACTACAGCACCAGCACTTTATGTATTTGTGGTTATGACGCTATGGCCGAATTGTTCAGTTCCACAGTGTTTGAACAACAATGTTAAAAACAAAAATCAAGTTTCATGGATTTCCTACAGATCGAAAAATCCTGTGAGGTTAAATTAATGTCGTAGCCTAGCCCAATATTTAACTTCATCACTTTCGTAAATTGTAATTCATTTTAAAATTTGTTCACTGTTAGTCAATACTTGTTTATTATCGGCAGTTTTCGCTCCTATTTGCTGAAGCTTTTCTTTCAAGTCTTTGACTTTCATCTTCACTAAAATTTTGTAAATAAACTAGAGTGAAATACATTTGGCGGATAGATTTGGCATTTCAATGAACTTATATAAGAAATATTTCTAGGAATTTATTTTGCTATGCAGGCATTATTATTAACATCATGTACGAGGTTGTTCAGGAATTTATGCCTCTTCGTAACTTTATTTGTTTTTCAAAATTCTTTTGTATCTGATACATAAGTTTGTCCTCTATGTAATGCACTATTCACTTTTCGACATAGCCCCCATCCCTTTCCATGCATTGCGCCAATGCGTGACTAGTCGGGTGAACCCGTTGAAGAGGAATTCCGGGGTTGTCGACACCAGAATTGAATGCCCGATAATGCATGCCCGCACACGATCGCCATACACCAGAGGCATTGCAGCACCTACAGTTCAAAAATGAAAGACTTTGCACCTTGCGACTTTCACCACTTTCCTAAGAAGAAAGAGCACCGTAAGGGACACGAGTTGTTCTGACGACGAGGTGAAAGATACCATTCAATCCTCGTGTCGACAACTCCAGAATTCCTCTCCGACGGGTTCACCTGACTAGTCATGCTTTAGTCCCCATCCCTTTCCACGCATTCGCTATGTCGAAAAGTGAATAGTGCATTACTTAGAGGACAAATGTAAGTATCAGATACAAAAAGGATTTTGAAAATCTGTTAACAAATAAAGTTACTGACCAAGAGACAAAAATTCTTCAACAACCCTCGTATTTAAAGATTTGGTTGAATTTTAATGGAGCAGTGTTTGGAATAAAAAATGTGAACTCTCTTCATTTTTATAGGTGATTTGGTTTTAGCGCAATATAGTAAAGATGATCTCTGGTATCGAGCAAGAGTGAAAAAAATAATTCAGGAAACTGCTGAGGAAAATGAGGACACAAGCGACTCTATAGAAGGTGTTGAAGTGTGCTATATTGATTATGGAAATTCAGAAGTCATTTCATTATCACGGTATGTCTACTATTTTTTATTTATTATTACAAGGGTCGTTCAAGGCAAACCTGGACTTGTAGGTGTAAAAAAAATAAAAAAAATAAAAAAAAACAACTTAGATATTTATACATGTTTGTTACTAAGCATTTCTATTTCTCAATGTAATCTATTACATTTGTGCATTTCTCCCAATGTTTTACAAGCACCTAAATACTTTGAGTATACAACTTTTTGTCTTGTGTGTCACATTCAGTTTGACATTGCACACTTCCCTTCTTCATTGTCTCAGAAACTCTTTCATGGGCCCAAAAAGATGAAAACTGGTTGGAACAAAGTCAGGAGAGTATGACAGATGTGAAAGTTGCTCCTAACCCAAGGCTTCCAGTATATAGTTAGTGCAGTGTAGTGTGTGAGGTCGAGTGTTGTCCTTTTGCAAAAGAACATCCTTTGAGATGAAACCATGCAGTTTCTTCCTTAAAACATTGTGCTTGTTCTTTAGAATCTGGTGTTTTGCCTCTAGAGAAATAAAAGTCCTGTTTTTTTTTCGAATGATCTCGTATTTAGCATAGTTTCTTTAATAATTATTTTTATAATATTCTATACAATTATTATTTTTTTTTTAAATTTATATTCAACTTGAAAGGGAGCATACTGTATGTCGTATTTTTTCGAACATTGGCCGCATTCACTTTAGGCCGCAGCCGCAAATTTGATGGAGGAACGAAAAAAAAACCGTTTAAAGGCCGCAAACTTCTAGGGTCTACAAAAAGATCGAACTGCTTCGTTTTAGCGTCCCACACGACTTTCTTTGTGATGTCATAGAATGCTCTATTGCGCTATTGGTCAGCATGTCGTTGATAGAACCATGGCCGCCGCTGATGAAATAAAAGCTATACTCGCTCATTAAAATGAAATTACTGTAATTATTTACACATTTCATTAATAAATTTATAAAAGTTTCATAAGTATATAAAAATAAATTAGATAGTTACATAAATAATAAGATTACTATCTAAATTACTATGCAATATACTATGGGACGCTAAAACGAAGTAGTTCGATCTTTTTTTTTTGTTCTATCCAAAATTACCGATAATGACTTTGTAATTCAGAAAAAAAAATTTTTTCAGGCCGCACTTCTAAAATTTTCGAGCTGCGGCCTATATTCGAAAAATATATTCGGAATGGAATTTATTTATCATTCGTTTTTCCTTCCGATTATCGATGGAACGCTACTTTGCTCAATACATTTGCATTTTGTGAATTGATTGAGCATCTGGGAGCAACACAACACGGGATTTTTGTTCATTAAATTGTTCATTTTTTTTTTTACTCTTCCCTGGGTCTGCCCATTCTGTGGTTGGAAGTGAGCGAAGGCATTGGAAGTGGCAGTGAATTTGTGCATGCACGTTCCTATTTCCTTTTGCACTTGGTTGATATTTAGGTAACATGGAAATTATCTGAAATGTCTTTAGGTAGAAGTTCCTTTCCTGAAACCAAGAAACTGATCCAAGCAGACCATAACTAACAGACAATATTCAATTTACAGAATATTGAAATAGAAACTGTTTTTCTATACAGTGATCACAGGAATTTGCATAAAATTTGATATACTTACAGAGATGTACACGGTGGGCTATAAGTCGTGCACCAAAGAATTACGTGAAGTGTGATGTGAAACAATGTAAAATCAGCAAAAGGCGAGCATTTTGAGCATTTGTGATTGTACCAGCAACGTGTTTCTTAGTTCATTAGTTAAGCTTGGTTTTAATAAAATAACGTTTATTATTATCAGAATTGTTTTAAATGCTTTGGTGCGTGACTTTCGGCCCACCCTGTATATGAGGTAGCTTCAAAATGTTCCCGGAAGAATTCCATATACAAACATTTAGACAACATTCCCTTAAAGTAATGTACCCTTCTTCTGCATTCATGCATTTTTGCCAACGAGCGTGTAGGTTTTGGAAGCGCTCTTGGAATCCGTTCTTTGCAATTTCCTTAAGAGCCATTCAGTATCAGTATTTTCTTCAGTGCCCGAGTTTCCATTTCCATGAACAGATAGAAAAATCATATGGTGCACGGTCAGGATGTTCCAACGTTTGTACAGTATTATTCACGAGGTACTGTTGAACCAGAATAGATCTGTGAGCCGGAGCATTACCATGTAATAGGAATCAATTTTTTTTCCTTCCATTTGTATGGTTGTTTATGTCTGATGAGGCTCGTTAGTAATGTAGCAGAAGATTCTCGACGTGCATTTCTTTATACAGAGTGTGTCCTTCAGGAATAAATTCATAAGGCAACCAAGCACTGCGAAAGACTCAAACGAAAGGACACCTGTTAAGTGTCGCAAGCAAATTCGAAATTACGAGTTACCGATAAGGTTTTTCATTTGCAGTACTGGATTTTATTTTTTATATCCTTACTCCGGGAACTTTTTGAAGCTGTCTCGTATTAATGTTAATGATTGTTTTTAATACAAGGGAAAAAATCATTTTTAGGTTGCGTGCAATGGAATCGGAGTTTCTAGAGTTACCCGAGATGACCCTTAAATGTTCCCTGTACGACATTATACCTAAAGACAAGGTAAAATGATTTTGCATTGGTAATTATTCAATTCTGTAAGGGGAGAAAATATTAATGATTGATTAATCTGTTTTTTTCAGAGTTGGTGTCTTGATGCGATTGAAATGATGAGAATGTTTACAGGAGACAAACCAGTCCAGATGTGTGTAAGTTGTTCATGAGAGTTAAAATTGAGGTTAAAATATAAACACACACTCACACTCTCTCAAAGGATAAAGTTTTGGGATAGCTGATCAGTAACATGCCGGATCCTCTCTGGCCTGATGGAGAGCAGTAACTCGACGTGGCATAGACTCCACAAGAGGCTGGAAGATTTTGAGCCATGCCATCTGGATTGCCACTCGCAGATCCCTAAGTATTGATAGGTGATGGATCTTGGGCACATAGGGACCTCTCCGGCACATCCCATAAATGTTCAGTGGGATTCGTGTCTGGGGAGGGACCTGTCCTAACCAATCATTGGAATTCTGCTAAATGCTCCTGAAACCAGTTCTGCCCAACTTGGGCTTGATGACATGAAGCACTATCCTGTTGGATGACTCCAACAAAGTGAGGGTACACAAAGCCTGTGAAGGGATATAAATGATCAGCAAGCAGCTCAGCTTAGTGGCAACTTTTCAGTTAGGTGTCTTGGAGGACCAACGGGCTCAAGTCAGGCCATGCAAAAGTACTCACAATGGTTCGGAACTACCACCAGTGTACACAGTGTCTTGTTGACAACTTGGGTTTATGGCTTCATAGATTCTGTATCATCCCAATATAACTGGAACCCCGATTTGTTGGACCACACGACCCGTCTCCGTTTTTCCAAGGTCCACATATGTTCACGAGCCCAGATAAATCGGTTTACAGTGTTGCATTAGCATTGGTACTCTAGTGGATCTTCTGCTACTATAAGCCATGGATGTTAAGCATACATTACTGACCTGTTGGATATGGGTCTGTAAGCACCTACATTGAATGTGGCAGTGATTTCATGTGCTGTGGCTTGTCAGTTTGAATGGACAATTCTAGCCAGATGCCAGTGGTCACGGTCAAAGAGTAGTCGTGTTTGGCCACTGCTTTGTCCATGGTGGATAGAAATATTTTCCAAGAAGGTATTTTTCATATACGATGCTTGTTCCGAAAGTAAGTTTCATCATTTTTTTGAAAGAGAAGATGGTACATCAGGTGAAACAAACAATCGCCATAAGAATCCACACCCATTGCTGGTTCAATGACAGAAGGAGCGTCAGTGGTGGAGGAAAGAGCGCCGAAGAAGAGAGAGTAGCAGCAGACAGGCGTGTCCGAGGTTATTCGAATACAAATCACGATGGATGACAGATGTGTACTGACAACGGGGTCACCAATAGAAGTATGTTGTTAAACGATATGGTCCGTCATCCATGAACCCCTACAGACCGTGTATGGTGAAGGAAGGCAGTGTGGAGGATTGAAAGCTGTTCAATTTCACCTGTTCCCTGCATTGAAAGCCGCACTCTCGGGATGTCACTTCCAAAACAATCCTGAGGTGAAGCAGGCTGTGCGACAATTCCTTACCTTGCAGGGCGCAGAGTTTTACCAAAGTGGTTTCTTCAAACCGATTGTACGCTATAACAAATGTCTCGGTGTCGGTGACGACTATGTCGAAAAATAGTGCAAGGTGTAGTTCATGATGCCATGGTGTATTTTTTTTTTTTTTATTCGACAATAAAGTTTCCGTATGGAAAAAAAAAATGATGAAACTTACTTTCGGAACAACCCTCGTACATGGGATACTAGATTCTAGATTGCGGAATATTGAATTTCTAAACAACCTCGTGAATGGCATGCTCCACGCATCGGGCACCCACTATCGTGCGACATTCGAACTCCAGAGTTGTTGCCCACATTAGTTCTTTTCATCTTATGATTACAATGACTGGGATACAAGTAGATAAAGCGTACAAAGGACGTACTCGTTTTGTGTTGTTTTGGATTATCATATGTGAAGTGACTCCAGTGTTCAATTTGCATACTGGCATCCCATGATTTGGCCTGTGTGTATGTGAGAGTGAATATCATTTGAAGTTATGAATGATTTTAAGATATATTGAATTTTTATTTAAATATTTGTTTTTAGGTTATGGAAGAAGTTAATGGAATCTATCAAGTAGATCTTCGCAGGCCACCGGCTTTAACTTTGAGCATAAATGATACTCCAACTTCAATCAGAGATGCTTTAGTGTTTCTCCAGTTTGCTTATTTTGCTTCAGATTGCTTTCCATTCAAAGGTCTGTTTAAAATTAATTTCAGATAATGATAAACTATCACTATGAATCCAATCTGCTATTAATGTTTGTAAAATTGTTCTATTTCTTTAGTTGGAATTCCTCATCAACAATATTTATCTCCCATTCCTCATAAGAAATTCAGATCTCTTAATGTAGCTGCTAGTTATGCTGATAATCCTTCTACGTTTTATGTTCAGCAGGTATTTAGAAGACTTTGAATTGCTAAATAATGTTAGAAAACATTGATCTCCTCCCCTTTTAATTAACTTATTCTCATTGCCTATGTCTTTGTTCTGATCCCGACGTGGTTCAGTACCTATTACTATAGTGGGGATTTAGTCCTTGTTTTATGTCGGTGATACGTTCCTGAAACTTCGTCTTTAAGCGACGACCATTTTCCCATTGACTTGTTAAAAACCAAGGAAAAACCCAAATAGTGACTGGATTAGTGATTGATCTTCGAGCCGTGTCAAGAAACCTCTCCATTCGTTCCATATTAGGATATCAAAAACATGTTAAGCATTGAGTACTCAACCTCATTTGGCTTGAATGTTTTCTTTAATTTTTATAGCATTCTGCTTGATTTTTCCTTGTTCATATTTGTCAATGATGTCAACTTTTGTTTGCAGTAAAATTGTATTCCTGTTTTTAATTATTTGCATCATTTTCTTTTTCATTTGCTAGTCATTATTATCGCAGTTAAACAGGCCTTTATTAAAGGCTGAAAACGTTTAAAAAATGTGCACATCTTGCGCATTAACTCTCATATCGCCTCTTTCTAAATGCGTTGCATCAATATTCATAAACATTTGTTCTGTGTACGTTTCATTTTCAGTGTTGCCAACTTAGCGGATTTTCCTTTAAATTTAGTGGATCTTGCACAGAAACTTTGCAAAAATCTGCTAAAATACACTTAATTTAGTGGATGGAATTTTGTCTTAAGCGAGGATTTGGCTCCATATCTTTGCTTGATTTCAAGCGTCATTAAGCAAAAACCATCCTTAAGTGAGGATTACATATATAGCATGTCTCAAACCTTTAGGGTCAAATTTCTACAGATGGTAGAAGACTGTAAACTTAGTGTTTTGAGATGGGAAATAGTTTGTCAGAAATGCATATTTCAGGACCACAAGATCTTGGAACGGGTAATAACGTGTGAGGAACATTTTCATAAGCGGCATTGGTTTGTAGTTGCCTGTGCTATATACTGAACACAAAGTAGAACAGTGAAGAAAAATTTCTACAATCGAGGACTCAAACCAGGTACCCCGCTTCTCGCAGGCACTGCTCTAACCAATTGAGCTCATGCGGACAACGAACTGCCAACCATTGAACTGAAGTCACGAATTGGCTCAACTGGTGAAGCAGGCCCCTGACCCACAAATCTGGAATTTTCTCCGTAACCTTAAAGCCATCAAACAAATTGGTGAAAATTCAACTCAAAGAGAAGATAATAATGAGAATGAGGACATTCTTCAAACTTACCTTAATTACAAAGTATACAAGAGGAGGAAAAATAATGCAGTCTGTACCCGAACCAGGGATCACGCATTTGCTGGCGCTGCTCTAATCAATTGACAATGAACTGCTAAGTTGTTAACAATATGTCCATATGGACTTCCTTGAAGTTGCAAATTAACTCAACTGGGGTTCGAGTCCAGATCGTGGAAATTTTCTTTCCCTTTTCTATTTTATAATTATATTATCCAAACAGAGCAATCTAAGTACTTTTGCTTAAATTTAGTAAATTTATCTGTGTTGCAGTTGTTTAAAGAAGATTCGCGTTAATTTTCTTCTTATTAAATTTTTTAATCCACTCTTTGTGTAATAGAAGAGAAATCATATTTGTTTGAAACATCTTTTAGACTGGTGAAAATTGGAACAGCTTAAGTAGTCTAATGTTCAGTATGCAAGAAAAGTATAAGGGAGATGCCAAAAGTAACCTTTGGACTATCTTCTGTCCTCAAAAAGGTAAGATACTAACCCATTGCTTTTAAGTATACTGTATATAGATGTTCAATTGAATCTCTGGTTTAATTTTCATTGCTATTTAACAATTTTTAAGATATGCCGTGTGTTGCGCAATATTCTCACGATAGACAATGGTATCGTGCTCAAGTAGTAGAATTGATTGGCGGTACTAAAGTCAAAGTAAAATATGTGGATTATGGCAACGAAGAAATTTTGCCTTGGAGTTCATTAAAGAAAATTGCTGATGAGTATTTAAAACTTCCCATTCAGGTGAGAATTATTTTAACTTTGGATGTTGGTTTTAACTGTTGATTAATAGACAAATAAAGATATTGGATTTTCCAGACTATAAATCGCACTAATGAAAATTTAAGAAAAATTGTT
>JAHWFO010031432.1:1430496-1444353 GCA_023313115.1 Rhysida immarginata | reverse complement strand
TTTTTAAAGTTTTGCACCGATTTTTAATTTTATTCGCTAGAGTAAACGATGAATACGGCCTAAGTATGGCCATGTTCGTAAATTGAGCGAACAGAGGGCGCTCGCTCCAAATGCATTCGTAAAATCATGCGCTCCTGAGCTTAGTGAGCGTAGTTTATCTAGGCTCAGTTCGCTCGCTACGAAAACAATTGGCGGCTCGAAAGAGAGCTTTATAACTTCAATGAATTTGCGTGTTTTTTTTACATTTTCCTTCGTCATTTTTCTTGATATTTAATTGCCGCCAGTTTCAAATTCGTTTCCTTTTACATTTTATGTCATTTTAGAAAATCCTGTTCATTGTTCTCTAATAAACTTGAGTAAATCGGCGATGATCACGTTGGTTCCATGTAAATCGTTAGTAAATTACAAGAGCAATCCCTCAGACGGTTCTGGAAAATTCGATCGATTACCGGTCATTCCTTTATTTCTAGTAAATCACGCGTGGCCGAAGAGAAATTGAAAATAATCACGTTGTTTCTTTCTTTAACCTCGTTGATCGTGCCACGGTGATTTAATCAGTTATGGCTTCAAATCCATCAAAAAGAAAACTCAATTCAATGACATTAGAAACAAAGGTAAAAATTTTGGAAGCGGTTGAAAACGTCAGTGTTAATAAAGGGGAATTAGCGAGGCAATTCAACATTTCCCCCGTCGACTATTTCAACCATCATAAAATGCGGATAAAGTTAAAAAAATTATTTTAAACTTTTAGTATATTCACTATCGCTGACAGTAATACACATTATATAAAATATGTACAGTATTTGAAAAAACATGATGTCCTGTGTACTGTTTTTAAATTTTATTGGTTATAACAAAAATATTTTAGGGTCCTATGGGATTTTGTTATAAGAGGTTTCTACTGTAGTGAGCTGATGAAAATTACCTAAAGATGGATGGTTGAGTACGAAGCTATGCTTCAAGATTAGGTAACTGAAAATGGGTGAAAACTGAAGGAAAAATTCCATAATGGATGAATAGATCACTCAAAATGAAACTGAAAGAATTTTACAAGCAAATTAAGTCACATGCCTAATCCAGTTTTCCAGGTTTCTGGAGATTTTCACAATGGCATCATTTTTCCTGTTCAATTAGCATAAAAAGCAACATTCACACATGCAATTCATTGAACAGTATTATAGCTGAGTACACAGTCATGATACATGTGCTGTGGTGCTGCTAATGAGAATGCTGCTGCAGCTCTGATTTATCAGGACAGACATGCAAACCTGTAGAAATGTTTTTGTTTTGAGGGATCTAATGATCTGATTATGATCCTGTTTTTTTTTTTTTTGCATTCATAATTCAATGCAGAATAAGTTTGTAATTGGAAATTATTCCCTAACTGTTACGGTTTGTGTATAGATTTTGTATATGTCCTAATTTGCATAAACAGATCATAATGGTCACCAATGGCTTTTATTTGTTGGCATTAACAGATATCTGAATTGTACTATACTTATGAAGTCAATTGAGGATTATATAGACCTTTGACCATCCTGTATAATATTACTGAAATTATAATCTCCTGTTAATACAATATAATTTTTAAGAAAAAGATGTTCCATTTTTGTTTATATTTTTAGGAGAAACAAAAAATTTAAACCTTAAACTTTCACATGTTTCTTATAATTCGCCTTTGAAACAACCTATAGTTAAAAAAACTGATGTTGTGTGGAAGAAAAGTGAACTCCCAAAAGAAACCGTTTTTGAAGCAGTCGTCACATACATTGATTATGATGGATGCATCTATCTCCACGATGTTACTGGTAAGGTGACTGGAAACTGAAGAGTTTCATTAGTAATATGTTTTTTAATGATCTTCTATAGTTAAAACATGGAAAATTTTAAGTTGGTCTATACGAGGGACGGTCATAAAGTCGTTACAATCAGCCAGAAGACTGAGAGATGGGGTGATCCTGCATGGTGACTGAGACATGGACGACTTGCTGGATGCCACTTTTATAGAAATCCTCCTTTTGAGTGTTGAGGAATTGTTGTTGTCTTGGAAATGCCGTCCACTAAGCGGGTTCTTCAGTGAGGGAAGAGGAAGTCTGATGAATATGGTGGATGGAGCAGTATTTCGAACCACACCTTTGCCGCAACGCACATGTGCAGAATGTGCTGGGGTGTTGTCGTGCAGAAGTCTGGATCTGATGTCAGTTCCATGGTGATACGGCAGTCTGAGAGGACTATCGTCCCATTTGCTTCACAATTTCTGGCTTGTCACAGATGGAAGGGTGTCTGTTCTGAGGCGCGTCTGGCCGTACTGGAAACGTTGACAGCTGTCTTGTACGATGGGGCATTATCACCAGACATGACCACTAACTCCTCATGGATTTGTTTGGCGTTGTTCCCCTTAAGATGCAGGAACCTTGTTATGGATCGTACTCCAATTTTCCAACAGGCTGCGCCATATTGCTTTTGGCGGCGTTTAGCGTTACTGCACCAAACGCAGTTTCGTATCCTCTAGCACTCGAGGATGGCGATTCCCAGTGGCACCACACATTTTCAAAAGTGATCCTTCTTTCATGTTGATTGTCTTACTTTATGACCTTCCCTTGTAAGTAACAGTCTGCTCTGCCCAAGCTGCTGTAACTGAGTTCTTCCTCTTTCATTGTTTACTTTTCAATATTATGTTGTTGTTTTTTTTTAGCCTATTCTATAAAAGATGTGTTATTGTATGATAAATTGAATTCATTTATAAGATTGGACAGTAGTAAGTTAGTCATATTAAATGAAATTGTTCATCCAGGGTGAATGAACAATGAATCAAAATGCGTCTTTTTCTATTTTGGCATTTATAAAAAAAGTTCAAGAGGAAGAAACATTGAGTCGTTTACAAATAACCATAACGGTCGTAGATAAATTAAATGTAAAAAGGCTCTCATTAAGCATATGTGACGGTTTTTCCTGTACATTTTGAACTAGGGAAAAAAAATCATTTAACTGTAGCATCATACACCGAGTGGGGCCACCTTTTGCCTTCAATACCACAGCGATTCTTCTTGGCATTGACTTCACAAGATGTTGAAAGGTGATGCGAGGAATCTGACACCATCCCGGATGAATAGCACTATCTAGTTGTGTGAGATTTGATGGTTGTGGAACCAGCTGCCTGATGTCTATTTCAACTTCGTCCACAAATACTCAATTAGATTGACTTCTGGTGATTGTGGAGGCCACCTAAGCAAGGTAAAATCTCCACTCTGCGCATACGAGCACCATAACATGGCACATTGTCTTGTTGGAAGAAGCCATCTCCATTGGGATACGCCATCAACATGATAGGATGAACGTGATCAGCAAGTAAACATAGGTATGTTGTGCTATTCAGACGTTATTCCACACAGTTTGAAGGGCCCAAAACATGCCCCGAACCAATAACATTTCCCCCATCAGCTCCAAGGATTGTAATCAAGTGCGTGGAGTCCATGCTTTCATGATGTTTCTGCCAAATTCTCACTCTATTTGAACTCGCCCACATCAACTCAAGTAAAAAATAAATTAGCATTGGCTGCTCTAGGGGAATTGGAAGAAGATACCGACTGTTACGATTTCTTCCACCGAGGTACAGTGAATCATCCGATTCTTCTTTCCAGTACTGCTATAGATTCATCAATTGACTCCACAAGATGTTGAAATTGCCCCTGCTCTCTGCATACTCTTGGTGCCATCTGGAACATGATTATATTTAAATAATCTTTATTCCTGGACTAAATCTTTTTGTGCTCTTGTTATTCTTGTCTAAATGAACTTCTCCCTCAAGTGATGAAGCGATAAACGTGCAAAGCCTGTCGACACTTTTGAAAGGAGGAAGCAAGCATTTTTCTTCAAAAAGAAAATACTACAAATATACAGATGTCTCCTTCTGTTCTACCTTCTGTTTGGGGTTTTCTTTGTCTATAATTTGCGATAATGTGTGCATTGCTTTCATCTTTGCTATAATATTCTTCTGCTGTGTCTGCATTTGTAAAGTGTGAGTGCTTGCTTTGCCATGTTGAAAAAATCTGCTGATTGCCACTACCCCTATAAATTTTTCAGGCCTTTAGGATGGCTCGGACAGTTGCAGAAAGCTCTGGTCGAGAATTTTAAGATAGCTTGTGGTGCGACCTATCATACAGGTTTTGTCACGATCGGTATTACCGGACAGGCTCAAGGGTGCACATATCAAGCATCTGTGGGATCCATCACAAACTTGGAGAGATTGTGTACCTGTTGATATGAGTGTTTTTGCTGTATACGAGGTTATTTTGCACAATCCATTGATAAAACCCTGTAGGGAATTATGAATAACCCTGTACTCTTTAATGCAGTCTATAGTTGTCTTCTCACATCTGAATAGTTATCATATTGAACACCTAATACGAGTTTTTCCCCACATCAACACTTCAAACATTTCGTTGCAGTGCAATCTGGTGATGAAATATGAAACTAAAATAAGTTTTTTGATTTTAAAACAAACCTGATGTCATTCCGATTATTACTATGCAAATCGCATTGTGCTACTCTCAAAAGTTTGAGAGATATTATAACATGTATGCTGGTCTTTTGGATAACATGTATAAATATCTCTCTTCAAGCATCAAACGAATACAAACTATTATTACATAAGGATTTCCTCCAAGACTCCTTTTTTTTTTTTTTTAATTTGTATGATTTGAACACTTATACATGTACTGATACTGTTTTATCAGCAGTCACATTCATATAGCAGAAAATGATATTTATTGTGAGGTTTCTTAATTTTTTTTTTTCTCTCAGCCAAACCTATGTTGGAATATATTAAAAATGAGTTGAAAAACAAATTTGGCAGCAGCAAGCCTGAAGATCACGATTTCTATTGGGAAGCAGACGAGCCATGCATAGCTCAGTATCATTTGGATGGCTGTTGGTATCGTGCACAGGTGAAGAAAGTTACAGACAAAGGAGTGGAGGTAACTAATATGAAGTGCTGCACTTCTTTCTACAAAATTTTGGTTGTTTGCTTTCTGTTTATTTTCTGATTAAAAATCTTTTAATGCGATGTGAATTTGTTTATAGCTTGTGTTTATTGATTATGGAAACACAGAAACTGTAGATCCTTTGAAAATAAGGAAGAAGATTGCTTGCCAAGCCCTTCCTCGACAGAGTTTGAAGTGCATGCTTCATGGAATCAAACCCGTATGTGCAAAATATATTTTTCCATATACCATAACGAATAGTATAGTGTGATTACTTGTGTAGTTTCCTGGCACATCTGCCACTGCATGCAGTTTCGACCAGCGAGCCGCAGGTTTTTAGTACTCGCTTACAAGAAAAAGGATGAAACATTAACAGTAGCTTTAAAAATTAATTTCCAAACACTACTTCTTTTTTTTTTATTCTTACTGTTTATTTACTGTTTCTTAAAGGTAAACTCCACAGAAAAATTCGAAAAGTTTATTTTTTTTGCATCCAGGGTAATATATATATCATTCAAAAATTTTCGATTTATCATAATATTTTATTATGAAAACGCCTCGATAGATTGAAGAACTTAAAAATTGGCCCTCTTGTCCCCTCAGGAGAACCAGCGGAACAAGAAGTGATTTCCTGCTGCGAACCACTTTTGAATCTAGCCTGGTTTCAATTCTACATAACGCAAGAGTTTAGTTGCCTTTTTTCTATTGTTCTCTGTTTGGATGTGTAAATAAGAAATCCGATAGAAAGTTCACGTTTCATATATTTATACAATTGGAATAGATTAAGAAGCAGCGGATTACCTTTTGCCAGCGAAGACCTTGTACCCAAATGCGAACACCGTAGTGTGATCAGTTCATTTCGAAGCGTCTTGCTTTTTCTATAATTCTGCAGTTTTTTTTAAATTCATTAAAAATTAAAACTAAATTCATTGAAACTCAAATCTGTTCAAACTCTAAAAGGGCCTAATTCTGATGATCTTCAAGAACAACAACCGCGATAGTCGGGCGTTTGCTAACTGCCGAAGGAATGAGGTAGGCCTATCTGCTGTCATAAGGTACGTGCACGAGTAAATTAACGAGTAAATTTTTTAAAATAAGAGTAAAAAAATACGGTTTTAAATATAATAAACAATATGTATATTACAGTATTAGCACAGTATAACACTCTCATCCCTTATAATTAGTGAAACAATAAAATATACGACAGAAACTTAACATGAAATGTGAAATTCCCATTTGCAGCCAGCAAAAAAATGCTACGAAGTTGGTCGAAATTGACAGCAGCGCTGTTATTTCGCACATCTGCTGTTCGCCTGATTTTTAGCATTGGTTAATACGAGAGTAATCACACTTACGATTCTATTCGCTATGGCAGAAGATTAATGAATATTATTTATTAGTTCAAGCACCAGCCTCAATTAAAACTTATAAAAATTGCATTGGCAATATAAAAACTTAGAATTTCAACATGAAATCACATTGAACTACAAAGAAGTATGAATATAAGATAGAAATTATTTATGCAATTTGTGTTCTTGCTCTTATAAGCATGTAACTGGGAAAATGCCATATATGGCTTCTTTTTTGTATATGAGAAGAAAACGAGACAAAATAACTTAAAGAACAAGAATACAAATTGTATCAAAGTTTTATATTCAAAATCATTTGCAGTTTAATGTAATTTTGCATTGTAAGATACAATATAAGTTTTTTATAATGCTATTAAAAATTTTTATGAAATATAATTGAGTTATTTCATTTATTTAAATTGTTGCCATTGTATTTCATGGAAATATTAGAAAATGTGGGATTCAGCATGCCATTCATTAAAAAAAAAAAAAAAAAAAAAAAAAAAAAAATCTTAAATCCATTGTATATTTCCGCACACTCCGGTGGATGTTAAAAGGTGTATAACCTGTGGATATACCGTATTTGCATTTTGATTTGCATTGAGGCATTATTAATAAGTATCATTTTCAAAAACTGTCACCATGGCGCTCATTAACAGGAACTTTTACTCCACAGCCTCCCAAGATGTTTCTTCGTTGGTGAGCTAATGTTTTGTCGTTTTCCCCCATTTTTACTCTTTTTTTTGGGGGGCCCCATTATAAATTTCCCCATAGAAACCCATGCGAAACAGCTACTTGGTATTCAAATGCAGTTTATGAACAGATAAAGTTTGGCTGTGGTTGTACAAATATACTTGTTTGGTTGTATTAATGTCCCTTTCAAATGAACCATCTATCAGATTTACATGATTCAACTCTATACATTTGTCTACAAAATTCTTAATAAGCAACTAATTCTCTCCACGCCTATTGAAATATCTTACTAGCATACTCTACACTCAAATTCTACCCGATCATCAAACCTAATTAGTCTTCCCCTTACCAGAAATAATTATCAATGCCACTGCATCTCTTATATACGTATTAAATGGTATGGCAGTTTACCTGAGCGAATCTGCACATCCCCTACGAGTTCAGCATTTAAAAACTATTAATACTTACCATAAATCCTCTACTATAATGCAAATAATTTTGGCCTAAAAAAGCACCTAAATTTGCTGGATCGTATTATACAAAAGGATAAATTTCAGCCCTCCAACAACGACTGCGGCTGGAGGAGGTTTTGTCCGGAGGGATTTTGTCCTGATGAAATTACCGTATAATATACATTAATTATATTGCATATATGGTGTCCAGTTCATTATACAATAAATTAATTCACTTTTTATTTGAATTTCTCGTCACCAACATCTGATACAAAAATAACTCCTTCCAAAGATTGCTACTTCCAAATAGAGACCATCAATATTGATGGTCTCTGCTTCCGAATTGCTTCGAACTACTGTCCTTTTGAAATTCACAACGAAATTACCGTGTGTTATAGATTAATTATACAGCATATACAGTGTCCAGTTCATTATATCAATAAATTAATTCACTTTTTATTTGAAATTCTCATCTCTAACATGAAAACAACGCCCAAAGATCGCTACTTCCAAATAGGCCTACTTCCAAACTGCCTCGAACCAAAGCCTACAAGAAAGCTTATGCAGTGAAGTTATGAAAAATGTTAAACTGAATAAAGATTACTTATTTTTTTTTATTAAGAAAATTGATGTACTATTGTGTTTTTTTGTCGATGTGCGAGTGGGAAAGCTTTCCCTATAAATGTAGAAAGACACAGAAGAATCAGATTTTGAATTGTAAAGATCCAGATTATTTAAAAATTTAAAAATAAAGATTTTTTTTTTTTTTTTTTAAAGAATAATAATTGGATGTTCTATGAGGATTTATATACAAGCCATACCTCAGATGTTTAAATTAGTGATGAAAAATAGGAAAGAAAATTCCACAGCCTGGGATCGAACCAGGAACCTTCTGCTCACCGTGCAGATGCGCCAGCCAATTGCGCCACTGCGGACATGGAAGCATTACGCTATCTAATGCCCTATGCCCTATTTTTTTTTTTTCCTGTATATTTTTGCACATTTTATTTCTCGCGAGGAGTCAAAAATGGGGATCACATACAAGAGGATTTCATTTTTGCTGGTTTTTTGGGGCCGAAAAAGTGGAGTTGCATTATAGTAGAGGATTTACGGTACTTCTAACTAACAAATTACCCACTAACATCTTTTAAATCTTTTTTTACTACTTATAATAGCCCTTTATCTGCCCTTTTATTTTCCTCTAATAATTCTTTTCTCTACATATATTTTCTTGCTGGAAATCTTTCTACACCTTTCTGGACCATTCATGCTCCAGCTTGTCTTCCATAAAAAATTATAATAATAGTTATAAAATATATATATATTTTTCCCTTGTATCTCTGTAACCCATACTATATTCTGTACTATAATATTAATTGTAATTTAACGCCCCCTCCAGAGACCACACAAGTCGGCCCGCTGGCCATACAAGCTCCGGAAAGGGTTCATTGTAAGTGTCCAATCATTTTTAAATAAATAAATAAATAAATAAATAAAATGTACTTGTGACCACTTAAAAAAAAAAAATCCTAATTAGGTACTTCTTATCTGTTCACAAAGGGGGTGGGGGGTTGGCATTATCTTTGTGATAATTGCTATTGCATGTTTATAAAAGCTGATAATAAAGGTGAAACTAGTTGGAAAAATGTATTGCAAGGCCTCGATTTATTTTGTCGTTTTTGTTAAATACCCTATGTCTTCCAATAGTAGCCCCCGGCGTCTATTTTTTCAAATGAATTGCTAACCGGCCGCCGTTTATTTTAAACGCCACATCATATGACCGCTTTGGAGGCATGTCTTTTTTTAAACAGAATATAGTAGTGTGCATTAAACGGTCCTTACGAACAGGATGCCTTAAGAACTAAGGGCTGAAGCAAAGTGCATGTGATATTGAAACTCAAGTATACGTAAACCGCCGCATGTAGGAGAATCCCCGGCGTTTATTAGAGACCGGCAGTTATTTAGTAATCTTAATTTTGAAACCCAGCGTTTATTGGAGACTAGGCGTATATTAGAAGATATACAGTACTTAAATAAAATTATTTTTCCATTGTGTTTAGATGTTGAGCCCCTTATAAAAACTTTATTACTGGAATTTTTTTTAATAGATGTCGGAGAACTCGCTTTGGCCAGAGCAGATTTTGGAAGTACTTCATAATCAAATTGTTGACCAAGAAGTCACTGTTGTTTTGAAGGTGAAAATAAATTTTTTGCTTAAAAAGATCAAAAACAATTTAATAAAATAATAATTTGACTAGTTAACATAGTTCAAAGTGTTAATTATAATTGGAACTTTTATATTTAGGAACCTCCAAAAAAGGAGCCATTACAAGTTTCTATTTCACTCGCTAATAACAAATGCTCTACACTAGAAGATTGGTTAATAGAAATGGAGTTGGCAGAAAGGCGAACCCTACCTCCTCCTTGTTTCTCGCCCCTCGATTACACTATAGAAGACCAAGAAGTTTGTATAGATCATGTTTTTAAGTATCTTTAAATATATCAGTTATAAAATTATTTTATTTGCAGTCTGTAATTAATGCAGCGTTGTAACTAGGGATGAGGGGATGCATATTTCAGTGGATGCCAAGAGAGGGTTGCTGAACATTATAGGGTAGGGAGGAGGCAACTCTGAATCCAAGTTTACCATAGGTGACATAGTAACATGGAACGGTAAACCCACAATCATTAGGAAAGAACCATTCTGAATGGTGAATTTTACTGGATAATGGCGAGAAAGAAAAAAAGGTAATACTCAGCTGTATGGAGTGCGGACCTAGGAGAGAGTAGTGGTGAAATCCTAATTCCTGGTTCTCCTTCCAAGCTTGTTGAGAAAATCAACAATTTTGTCCTATTCAAAAGCAAATTGGTCATTTGATTTCCTTCGAAATAGTCACCTTTCACAGCAATGTATCAGTCCCAACGTTCCTCCTCATCTGGAATGCGGCCTTTAAGCCGTCTATTGTAAGAGTCGAGAACCTCCTGGGATTTGCGCTAGATTTCAGCAACAGTGTTAAAACTGTGATCTTTTAGCTGGATCTTCATCCTTTGGAAAAGGAAAAAGTCTGTAGGAGCTAAATCTGGTGAGTAGGTTGGATGCAGAAGCAATAACTTGTGCTTGGTGAGAAACTCAAAATGGGGAGTGCTCAGTGAAACATCTTTAGCAGTTAAGATCGAAACATACCGATCAATTTTCGGAGCATCTATCACAACATCTGTGATTTATCACGATCGCTTAACCTTCCTTGACCACACAATTTTGATATAAGCGATATGGCATTGCTATGCAAACAAGCGTCACCATTACTGGACAAAACCATTATCGCTCACTTCCATTTGACTCTTCCTCATAATTCAGGTTGTTTATAAAAGAATATAATTTTTAAACTTTATATTTCCCAACACAGACCTCAAGTGAAGGAAAGTTATACCATGCAAATGGCTGTGCTTCAGAGCTTCTTATGACTAATGCTAGATTCTGCTACCAGAGCCCAAAAAAACGCTACCATTGTTCAGAATGTGGGAATTTGAAATCGTAGAGCATGTGTGATATTCATAAAAAGTAACGTTTTTTGTATAGTTTCCATTCATAAGGTTTATGACCTTCTTTTTCGAGGGGAAACACTACTATGAGAAATTATTATTTTGAAATGTTGCAGGATTGACTGTTCCCACAAATAACTAAAGAGTCTGAAAATTTCATTTTTCAGTAAGATGGCGCAATGCAACATTTGTAAATGACATTCGTCAGTTTTAAATGATGCATTGCCTCAGTATTGGATTGGATGCATGGGACCGCGAGATTTAGCTTTACACTCTTAATCCCGAAGATCTTACAGGATATTGACATCTTATGGGCATACATAAAAGAAAGTGTGTATGTTCCACTATTACCATTTCAGTTCGGAAACCAAATGACAGATGCAGTAAATTCTGTGACAGAAGACTCTCTCAGATGTGTTTGGGAAGAATTCAGTTATCACATTGATATTTGATGGAGAGCACAAAGAGCATTTAAAATTATGGAAAATGAAACTTAGGGGCTTACTCAACAGCCTGTTAGTTGTTTTGTAACTGTAACACTTTTGCATTATTAAATGTAATTACGGTATTTGAAATTGGAGCTTTCTTTGAAACGCCCTGTATAAACAAAAACCTCTTCAAAAATGATCATTGAGGAATATTGAGTCTTAGGCTGTATGAATCATTATCTTCTTTAAGTACCATTTCATTGTTTGACAGTTCCATTTTTTAAAATTTCAGTTATGAAAGTTATATTCAAAGTTTCAAATTATAAATTTTGTAAATAAAGTTTTGTTGATTTGTTTTAAACAGGATGATTTATTAGAATTGTCTCCATTCTATGGTACCCCTCTACCATCGCTTGGCGAAAACATCAGTGCAGTTGTAACCAATATCGAGTTCCCGTCAATGGTATTTTCTTATATAGTACACTTGGCAAAATCAAAAATGATTTCAAAATATGAAAATGAAATTAGCGAAAATTAATATTACTTTTATGAAACCTTGCAGGTATGGTTACAAAGAAAATACGACGAAGATTCAACAAATCCACAGCAAATGAGGATAAAAGAACAGTGTTCTAAATTTTTGGACATGTGCCAGCAGATTAACAAGGAAGTTAGCAAATGGAATACAATTCCTAATCCTAAGATAGGTAAATGTTTTTTTAGAAAATGCATCATCATCGTCATTAATCAGTGCTTATCAGTCCACTGCTGGATGTAAGTCTCTCCTCTAAATTTCCAGTGTGCTTTTTGTCCTACCTAGACTTTGCTTTTCCACTTGACACCCAGCAGTTCCCTGATGTCATTGCACCATCATTGTGACCTTTTAACGTTTCCTGGGTACCAGTCGAAGTGGGTGCAGTCCATCTGTGTCTTATCTTCCAACAAGAGTCTGGCCCATTCCTATTTGAGATGTTGTATCTGCTTTAAACGCTTTCGTTTGTTCTCTGATCCAAGTGGTCCGTTATTTTGTCCCTCCTTTTGATATCTAGCATACTCGGTTCCACTCACTTCTTTGGGTGGTTTATAGTTGTTGGAAGGCCTTGCTGTTTTGTCTATTTTTGTTGCCAAACTTTCATGATTTTCACTGAAAGTCACACAAATGGGTGGATTTACAGTTTCGTGCACACTTTTTGCCAAACTTTGTTCTATAAATGAGGGCTGGTAGTAAACACTAATATCCCATTCATCCTAGAATTTCACCTTAGGCTGTCTCCTATCGCCATTATCGATTAGTTTCATTAGATTTAAATTTCATCTATTAATATCTTATGTATGTTTGTAAGCTTTCCGATGGTTTGAAAGGAGGAATTCCAGACATGTTCGTGGCTGATCAACCCCCACAATCCAATACGCTCGCCAAAGCTTTTCACAAAGACTGAAAAATGCCACTTCGCTAAATGTTTTAGTTATACAGTCGAAATCGAATAACTCTTAACTCTGATAACTCAAATTCCCGGTTAATTCGAATGATACTCTTAAATCCCATCCCCCCAGATCATTTAATTATATGTAATAGGAATTTTACTCGATAACTCAAACAAATTTTTTAATAAATCCTGGAAAACTTGAAGAAATTTTTGGTTTTAGTGAACAGGTATTCTTAAATTTAAAGCAAAATGGATGAAATCGGGGCTAATGCAACTTTCCTATACTCTCCTTGGGGAGGGGGTTAATTTCTTGTTCTAAATATTTATCCACTTCTGTACCTTTAAATTTTTAATTAATTTTTAGTCATGGTTTTTTCTCCTTAGGTGAAGCTGTTTGTAGTCATTACAGTGTAGATAATCAGTGGTACCGTGCACTTGTTAAAGTAGTAGAGTCTAATGCGATTCGAGTTTTATATGTTGACTATGGCAATGAAGCAACAGTACAAAGCCATGAGTAAGTAAACTGAGAAACTTTCTTTTTATTTTATTTTAATTGCAACAAATCATTCACAAGTATTATTTTATTCCTTTAAAATTAACTCCTACTTGTGTACGGTTTTCTTGAATATGTAACTGTCATAAGCCCAGATTCACAAAAATATGATTAAGGATGTCGGTAAATTTAGCAAGTTACGATTTGTCCTAAATGCAATTCACAAGATGCTGGTTAGCCTTCTTATGCACAATAATGAGAAAATTGTCTTTTGATTCGAGAGCGCGGGAATGGTGTTTTTGTTTGCTTCACAACAGCCAAGAAGTTATGGCGTCTCCAGACTACTAAGTAAGGAAAAATAGAATAAGATCGAAAGCAAAAATTTACTTCTTCGTTATTACAGTCGTTAATCGATGACTACGAATAAAAAAAAATTATAAAAATACTCCTTCTAGAAGATAAATACTGAAAAATATAAATTTAATGAAAA